>SJYQ01004921.1:455570-533972 GCA_006410935.1 Redunca redunca
GGGGGGGGGGGCACATTAAGGGCAAAAGGAATTTTAATTTCTTTACCATTTTATACATTCCTTAACTGCCTCTTTGCCCAAATGAGCATAATTCAGAATTACCTTAGAAATTTCATATTCTTAACTGTCATGTTCATAGAAATGATAAAGCTGGTTTGTGATATGATAAATCTTAAGAGTGACTGATGATACCTTCTCAACTAACCTCTTGGTGATTGTGACACCAAGAGACATTTCATGGGGCTGCATAGTAAGTGATCATTAATATATCGTCCTTTGTGGTGGGAAATTCACGTTGAATTCTTCTCATTTCCTTCATGAATCTGTCATCTGTGAATGAATTGAAACCCTTCTTGTTGAACTAGTGAAGTTTTTAAGCTTGTGCAGCCTATTAAAGATAACAGATTTTGCCTGCTTCTTCGTTAGCTGGTGTATGGAAGTGGTCTATTTTAATTCCTCTTAAGAGAATTCTTTCAGTTTATTCCTTTACTTTTAGTGCTGTAAGTTAGATCTTTTTTTCGGGGTCAAGGAATTCAAGTCTTACTTAGTCTCTCTCTTTATTGGCACCACTGCATGGTGCCACTTCTGAGTCATGTGTACCTGTTTTCACTCAGTACAACTGCCAGAATTTGGGGTGTTCTTGTTTTCATCTTTTTTTTAAATCACAGAACTAGTGCATATGCATTGTGTAAAATTAGAAAACATAGATGGCAGAACTTTATAAGCTATTGCCACTGCCCAGAAATAACCACTGTAGCTCTGTATTCTAATAAAGTTTTTAATGTGATCTTAGGGCTATAATTTGTGTCACACATCTGGTACACATTTTTCATGAAGAGATCTTGGATATACCCTGAGTCTTCAGTTTGTTGTCATTGCTCCTATTTCTGGTTTCTCATCTATCAGAGTAGGCTAAATTTCTTTTTCTTTTCTTCATATAAACTTACTTCAAAAAGATTCATTGAGAGGAATAAGGAGCATTAGTAAAAATAAAAACTATGATGCTCATTGCTTTAAATAGAGGAGGTATTCCAGAGGCTATCTTGTAACAAAACATATACTAAAAATTACTGTTTTAAAGTCAATCTCCATCTGTATTTAGGGCCCTGGCACTTCCTGTACGTGCTTGTGCCTTCACTGTGTCTCCCCTTCCTTCAGAGATGCTTGAAGCTTCACTTCTTAAAACTGTGGGGTCAATTCATTATTCTCTTTCAAACAGGAAAAGATTTGAATGTTTGGCTGCTACCTCCACTTTAAACCATCCACCCTCTTCTTAACTTTGTAACCTTTTATTCTCACTGAGACTGCTGACAGTCAAAGCAATGAGCCAGGCAAGCTTTAGGAAAAGAAAGTATTCTCGAGTAGCTGCATCATTAGGTACTCTGGAATCCCAGTCAAATCCTGCTTGCAACTCTGTATATACCCCTTAAATGTGTACAGAGCTTTACACTTTACACAGTTTCTTAGGTTTGCCTTGTAAAGCTATATAAGGCTTATAAGTTATTATCCCCATTGTTCAAATGGGAAAATTGATGTTCATTGAGGAAAATGGTTTAGCCAAGCACAAAAATCTTTATGGCAAAGCTGGGACTAACAACATATATTAGAAATAGTATCTTTTTAGATTTGTTTTGGGATTCTGGTCATCTTTAGTCTGGGATTGTGCTAGTGGGTGACTGTATATAACCAAGTTCATATAGTTTGGCTTCCTTTTTTATATTATTTTCAATGTGTTGGTTTCAGACCCTGCTCTTCTAGTTAAACTAATCACTAACTCTAGAACAATAAGTTTGTCCCCTAAAGACATGTAATGATTTCATTCTTCAAAAAAGATAACTCAGGCATATAAATCTATGCATGCTTATTGCTTTTACAATTTTATGATTATTCCTTTCTGTAGAAGAAATTATGATTATAATTTAAAGGTGATTTTCTAAGTTAGTGAATGCATGAAATTAATTCTGAAGTTATTTTTGTGTCTTTGAGCCTTATTCTGACTTATGAAACCAGTATTAGTAAAGATACCTCTTTATAGGGTTATAGTGAGAAATAACTGAAAACTTAGGAAATCAGCCTAAAAAAAAAAACATGAATGCCTATTAGTTCTCCTTGTGACAAAATTAATAATACTTTGTTCTAATGCAACATTTTATTTAAGAGATAAAATTATATTTCATTTTTGTTTTTCATCTCCTTTAATTCATAATTTTATTAAAGTCTACAATTTCTAATTCCATACTTTCTACAAACTTTAGTTCATAAATCAGAATTGCATTCTCCCTTCTTGTAGTTTTTTCTTTTACTTTTAAAATTACATTAATGAGCTGACTGTTTAAGAATCATTCTCATGATTCATTCATCTGTTACTCCTCCCTTTTAAACCTTCAGAACTGAAGGTCTTTTGACAAACCAATATTTATAACAGTTTGACAGCAGGATGAGGAACAGCGTTTGTCTTTGTAACAGCTTGAAGAAAGACCCTTTCCAGGATCCAGTCATGCAGTTACAATCTTGACCTCTTTCTTATGCTGGGAACATACATAGAGCAGCACCTCCCATGTGTTTTCTTGTCCCATTGACTGTCCATTCACTTCCCATCTGTTTGGCAGTCTTAAAGGAACAGAAGGGGCCCTCTTCTTATAAATCTGTCTTTGCAAGTGATAAATGATGTCCTGTCTCTTTAAGAGCTGCCTGGGTGGTTTTCCTTTTCTTAAAATGTTTCCACGTCTCTCCTAACAAAATTCAGAGTAAAATATGCTTTTAAGAAGAAAATAGGAAAGAAAGAAATGATGAATTATTTTTATACTTCCTTAATTATTTGGGACTGAATATCTTCCCGGTCATAAGGCTAGTGCTTTTTTAGCTTTCCCAATTAATTACCTATATCATAGTTGTTAAATTGTATTGATTTCTAGGCTTTCCTGTAGGGGAAAAAAAGAAATTATTTACTTTGAAATACTGTATTTATTTAAGCTTTTTTGAGGAAAAACAATATATTGTTAATGAGTTAGCATATAAAATAACTTCTAAATATTTTTTCATCATAATTTTCAGTTGATAGCTGTATGGATACAGAATGAAATAACTCACAGGAGATGATTATAATCTTATGGTAGAATCTTAACTTAAAAAAAATGATCATGAATTGTATATAAATGTATGATTTTTTTCTATTGCTGAAAATAATGACTTTAAGTATAGATATTTCTATCTTTTGAGGTTTCTGAGAATTGAGCAGAAATGAAAATAATTTATTTTTTCTCTCATGTAGAGATTGTTCATAGAAGGTTAAATGTGATAATATTGTTTCCCAAAAATGTTCTTAAATTACTGATTTTAAAAGCACTGCTGGTATAAAAAGATCATTTTTAGAATATTATAATATATTGTATGAATCAGCTACCTGTGGTGTATCTTCTACAAACTAGCTTGTTAGTTTACTAATTCCCTACCCTGTTCCCGAAACAATTTGATGCAGCTTATAAAGATCTACGCTGTGCAAAAGGTAAAAATACTTAAAAGGGTGGAAGGGAAGAGAAAATCCAGGCAATGCAGTAATGTGAAACTTAGGATGAGATTGGTGTTCTCGAGGGTTCTGCATACTTTGCTATGAACAAGCTGTCGATTTAGTCTTGAGCTTCCTAGTGGTGTTGCCAAACCAGTGTCTGATCCCCTAGCCCTATGCACAGCAAAGCCAATCAACTGACACTGGGTTGTGGTGAAGGAATGTTGTTGTTGTTCTATCACTAAGTCATATCCAACTCTTTCAACCCCCATGATTGTAGCACGCCAGGCTCCTCTGTCCTCCACTGTCTCCTGGAGTTTGCTGAGGTTCATGTTCATTGAGTCATTGATGCTGTCTAACCATCTCATCCTCTGCCACCGCCTTCGCCTCCTGCCTTCTGTCTTTCCTGGCATCAGGATATTTTCCAGTGAGTTGGCTGTTCACATCAAGTGGCCAAAGTATTGGAGCTTCAGCATCAGTCCTTCCAATGAATATTCAGGGTTGATTTCATTTAGGATTGGAGGTTTGATCTCCTGGCAGTACAGGAGACTCTCAAGAATCTTCTGTAACAATTCAAAAACATCAATTCTTCATTACTCGATCTTCTTTATGGATCATCTCTCACATCTATACGTGACTACTAGAAAAACCATAGCTTTGACTAAACAGACCTGTTGGCAAAGTGATGTCTCTGCTTTTTAATACACTGCCTAGGTCTGTCATAGCTTTTCTTCCAAGGAGCAAGCATCTTTTAATTTCATGGCTGCAGTTATCATCCACAATGACTTTGGAGCCCAAGAAAATAAAATCTGCCACTGTCTGCCACTGTTTCCACTTTTTTCCCATCTATTTGCCATGAAGGGATGGGACCAGATGCCATGATCTTAGTTTTCTGAATGTTGAGTTTTAAGCCAGCTTTTTCCAGTCTCCTTCACCCTCTTTAGTTCCTCTTCACTTTATGCCATTAGAGTGGTATCATCTACATATCTGATTTGTTGATATTTCTCCCAGCAATATTGATTCCAGCTTGAGCTTCATCCAGCTCAGCATTTCATATGATGTACTCTGCATGTAAGTTGAATAAGCAGGGTGACAATATACAGCCTTGTCATACTCCTTTCCCAGTTTTGAATCACTTAGTTAATTGTTCCATGTCTGATTCTAACTGTTGCTTCTTGACCCACATACAGGTTTCTCAGGAGACAGGTGAGATGGTCTGATACTCCCATCTCTTTAAGAATTTTCCACAGTTTGTTGTGGTCTGCACAGTCAAAGGCTTCAGTGTAGTCAGTGAAACAGAACATAAATTATAATTTATTTCACTGACTTTTCTTACAGTAGCTTTCTTTCTAAATCATATTGTTTTGGGGTCTGAAATAAACTTCTAAAACTTTTAAAGTCATCTTTTTGTAAATATTTATTTATTTGGCTGCGCTGGGTCCTAGTTGTGGCATGTGAACTCTTAGTTGCAGCATGTGGGCTCTAGTTTCCTGACCAGGGATCGAACCTGGGTCCCCTGCATTGGGAGCATGGAGTCTTAGCCACCGGACCACCAGGAAAGTCCCTAAAATAATCTTTAATGTTTAGATTAAGTATTGGTTAAGTCAGATCACTCACCTGTCAATAAATGAGTGAACAATGAACGAATATTCATGGGCATCTATTTCACAACAAGTGTAGCACTTGCTGAGTGATTTTAAATGACAGACTTCTTTGTAAGTAGATAATTCATATAAGCAGTCCTATTCCTGGGCGCAGGTGCGGTGGAGACTGTATAAAATGAATCTTTCTAAAATGAACTCTGCAGTCCTATGAGAAAAATATTATCATTTGTGGTTGCAGTTTTTGCAAGTAGCTTAATAGCAGATAAAAAGATACTAAAGAACAAAAGACCACTAATAAGTTTCAAAAGGTGCAGTTATTAATAACATCAGAATAGTGCATTTCAGTCCTGTTTTAAAGTACAATAATATAGACTTTGAATTTTTTAAGACATATTCCTTCATTTTATAGATGAAGAAACCAGGACTGTGATTTGTCCACAATAGTAAGGTTAAAGGTTAAGCCAGGACTAGAAACTTAGTTCTCCTGATCACATTATCATATGCCTGTTAGTATAGTATGATCTCATTTTTATAAAAATCATATGAAGTAATTACCCCATTGATTTAGGAGCATTTGACCAGGGATTCCTAACATTTTTTTTTTTTGTCAGACACTCGTTTCATTTTTGTATACTTTATTTTGTGAAGTCCATGTTTTATAAGATTTGTCTATAATACACTTTTATTTTTAATTTGAAACATAGAATTGCAATTATATCTCTTAATCAGCCCAAACAAATAATTGTTACAAGAGTAGATGTAATTCTAGCCCGAACAAAGATTTCCATTTGAACTTTTGAAGCAATAGAAATAACCCAGAGAACTCTATTTCTACCTCACAGACCCCTGGAAGTCTGGACCCCACTCAGCTTTGAAATTACTTTCCCAGTCTCAAACAGCTTTCCCCAGGACGTAGGAGATGACACCTCCCTCTTCTGTAACAAACAGGTCTACTGTTTGTCTTCATTAATGAGTATGTTTAAAAATAATCATACCTATTTGTAGGGAAGAGGGAAAAAAAAAAAACTAGAGGGCCAGGACTCAGAAGATAAGTGTTAGATTTAAATGTGTATCTGTGACTCTCTATCTCTTTGGCTCTTCCTTTCAGCTGTCAAAGGTGTACATGTTTTCTGGTGCTAAGTCTAAGATTTTGACTATAGTTTTGAGAATCTTGAATCTGGTCTCAATTCACTTGTTTTTGGTTGGTGTTCTTTCCTTGTTTCCCTAAATGATTCCTTTAAACACTGAATTGCTAAAGAGCACTTACAGTGTAATTGTCTAATAAAAAGCAAGCCTGTTCAGGAACAGCATATGTAACATAATAAGAAGTGTTCCTTTAATTTTCAGTCCCTTAGTGAATAGCTTTTTATAGCAAAATTTCACCTACAAGGTGTCCCCAAGCTTGGTAGAAAATGTGCACGCAGCATGTTATGAAACAGTTCTCTTAAGGAACATTTGGATCTTTGGATGTGTGCTTGTATAAAATACACTGCATCCATAAGTTTGCAGCTCATTTCTCTATGCTTTCTCTAAAAAACATCAAAAGTTGTAAAAGGTTTATTTCGGTTCATCTGGTAGTGTTTTGTGTGTGATTCTTTGTTCCTGTTCTAAACTGTTATTAACCACTGAAGTGAAGCTTCTCCCGGGTTTGGCCTTTTAGATTCACAGTGTATTCAAAACCTAATTACAGATTAGTGTGTTTTTGAGACTTTTAGAGCAAGTATCAGAAGACTTAAAAAGAAAATGAGAGTAGTGGTATCATTTCATGTAGAGCTAAAGAGACCCTAAACATGAATGGGTGTCAAGTCATCTAAAGAAAAGAAAAAAGAGAAGGAACTTCATTCACTGAGACTGATGGTTTATGAGTTGGGGATTATGGGAATATTCATGACTCAATCAAGAAGTACAATGAATTGATGTTTGAAACTGTTCATCTTTTAAGTAAACATTGGATAAATGGAAAGTAGACTCCGTATTCACTACATGTGGAATTGGCTGTTTCAGTGTACAGAAATAGCAGTTTGTTAATCTCTTCCTGAGTTGGTTTAGTTTATCAAGTAAATCACAAATTTATAAGAATTCTCTAGCTATGTAAATATTTAATGCAAATATTTAATAGAAAAAGGAGTTTGCTCTATAATTAGCCTTGCTAATATATACACATTTTTCCATGGGAAAGTAAGTTCTAATGTTGATAAATTAAATACCGTTAAGATTTGGGGATTTGAAAACACTGTAATAGAGAGACATTAATTTGAAGGATCAGAAAGTGGAAAGTGTTAGTTGCTAACATTCCAACTTGATTTTTATGCATAACTCAGTTTTCTGTGCAGCCAGATACAAGACATTGTTGGAACTTTACATCAGAATTTAAAATTAATTCAAATATGGAAAATAATGTTGCTTATTATTTGTAATATAACTTCCTTGCAAAGCTTGAAATCATGCTTGTGTGTGCTTACATAGTCATCATATTTTAGCCTTCTTAAGTAAGGTGTAATAATTAAGTCCTCCCTCCACTCCCCCACCAGTTGCTATTGTGTTCTAAGACCTGAGTATTCTCTGTTTCTTGTTGTTGGGAGCCCACCAGCTTTCCTTGATCTTCATTGTCAACGTGTGCCCTGCCTCTTGTTCCCAGACTTGCTCTAGCTCTTGCGATCATAGCATAACATCCTGGAAGCATGTTAAGTGCTTCTTTCCCACTTCTTGGTAACCTGTAGCCATCATTCTCCATGCCATACTTGTGGTAACTTCATTTATCAAATATTTATTGAGCATGTATAGTAAGTCAGACATTGTTGTAGACGCTGAAGACGCTGAGCTTTTTTGGTCCAATTTCCTGCTCTAATATTGTTCTCCAAGGGTCTCTCCAAATGTGTATAGATCTAATCTCAAGAGGAAGAAATAATAATACTCATCATAATATTCATATTATGATAACATAATATACATTTCTTAGACATTCCTAGACACAGAATTACTTAAGAGGTGCTCAGTAACTATCTTATTCCCTATTTTTACTATCAAAATATCTTGTTTCACAGAAGGCAAAACAAATACACTTGGAATAATAGCATTTGTTTTGTTACCATTTAGAGTCTGCATATGATAGTAGATAGTATGTGTCTCTCTGAATTGGAGAAATGTGGACAAGGCTAACTCTCCAGGCTTAATAGCCTCCTCTTTGGCAGTGAAATGTGTGGGGTTATATGAGGACCAAATGAAATGTGGGATCTGAAATCACACAAAACATAGTAGACACTTAGAGACTTAGAGAGAGGTAGAAGGTAAGCAAGGAATTCTTCGTAAAGGCAGGGTATCGTATGTCCCCGTGTCACTTCAGTAAGTACATTATATAAGTGAAGGAACAAATGAAGTAATGAGTTTTCCAATTTAGTATTAAAAGGAAACATTTATCACAGTTATTCTTTTTTCTTTTACCTCCTTCCCCTTCTCTCTCGTCTCCTCCCGTTACTTCCTAGTTACTTACTAGTGTTCTTTGTGTTATTCTTGAGGTTTTAGGGCATAGAGGTACAGTGTCTTGATGGTCCAGTGGTAAAATATTTTGTAAAAACAACTTTTTAAAGGGAAAATTGATAATTTTTTATTCTGTGGTTTTCATATATAATTAGTTTAAAAAAAAAAACTTTATGAGAAACATCACTTATCTTGAATTTTACAAGAATTTGAATTTGATTCAGATTTCCACAGTTAGGCCCATGCATCAGAGTGGCTCTTGGTCTCTGTCAATACAGGTAGATCTTGCTGTGAACAGTGTCTTGTGACACACACTCACAGATAGTCTGTCCAGCTGAGCATAGAGGTCATTGACAGAGCAAAGGATGGATAGAGCTGGCCCTTCAGCTGCCTGATTTTACTCAGATGATAGAGCAGATAGATTGTGATTTACTTCCTTCATACAATACAGTTTTCCCACGTAGAAGTAGTTCTCAGTACAGTGTTTAGAGAGCTGCTAAGTCTCTGAACACTTGTTTGAGATTTCCATGTTTTGTGCTCTTTAAGTTAGATGATTTTTTAAAGACCTCATCCATTTCCAAAATTCTATGAGATGTAAATTTAGAAAACTTTTTCCCCCCTATTTCTCAACCTCCTCTAAAGAAAGTCGTCAACTGAGCTATAGTATCTGAAACTCTGTAAATGTTCAGTGGAGAAGATAGGTGAACTGTTCCTAAGTAACTATATGAAATAATTTTTAAAATAAAAATGTGGCCTTATCTTGTGAAAGGAAAGATGTTTACTGGTTTGACTGCTAGATAACAAAAAAAAAACCCCACCAAAAAACAGACTACAAGAAGTACAAACTAAATTTCCAAGAATCTGATTTTTTTAGATAGAAGCAAGGAATTCTTGCTTATATTCAACTGTAACATGTTTTCTCAGTAAATAATTTGTTTAAAATAATAGGGGATCCCTCTGCCCTGGCTTTTTTTGGTGTGTATTCATCTCAGTCTAATATCAAGAATTAGAAGTTCTAAATTACTGGAAGAAGAAAATGAAGACATTGCATTCTTTATATACAACTCTGGTGGGCAATGCTGAGTTCCTGCAGTGCTAACAAGAATTTACCAAAAGAACAGTTCTTTTTATTGGCTACTCATCACAAATGCTGTCTCATTGATTAAAAAAGGATACTTATATCTTCGACTACAGATTATTTATTTTTAAATGTAAAAGATGCAAATGTTGTAAATCAATTATATTTCAGTTTTTAAAAAATAAAAAAGGAAAGCTGAAAAAAAATATAAACATCGTAAGAGTAAGAATAGAAGGTAGAAAGCTTTCAGTTTTGCCTTTAGGTCACCAACTTTGAACCAGTCATTTTACTTTAATTGATAATTCTCACTAACATATTATGTTAACAGGATAAAAGTACTTGTTATCATGCTTACTATTGTTCAGTCACTAAGTCATGTCTGACTCTTTGTGACCCCATGGACTACAGCACGCCAAGCTTCCCTGTCCTTCACTATCTCCTGGAGTTTGCTCAAACTCACATCCATTGAGTCAGTGATGCCATCCAACCATCTCATCCTCTGTTGCCCCCTTCTCTTTTTGTCCTCAATCTTTCCTAGCATCAGGGTCTTTGCTAATGAATCACATCAGGTGGCCAAAGTATTGGAGCTTCAGCTTCAGCCATCAGTCCTTCTAATGAATATTCATGGTTGATTTCCTTTAGGATTGACTGGTTTGATCTCCTTGTTGTTTAAGGGACTCTCAAGAGTCTTCTCCAGCACCACAGTTCAATAGCATGCCTAACCTGTGTTTTGAAATAGGAGCTACATGATTAAGTTAGTAGTGAAGTAGAATAAATCATGACTCTTCCTGCTTTTAGTATTAGGAGATTGGCATGCCATGTCAATACATTTTGAAGGAAATTTTTATATTTCAGGGAGAATTTGTAGACTTTATTTAAACACCTAAAGTAAAAACCTGAAATCAAATAAAATAATGTAAATCTGTCTTCAGTGGCTCTGGTGTTTTTAAAACTAAGCTTTCCTCATTCACAGAAAGAACAGTACATTTTTATTTTTTTTTAAGTGTTATTGCCTTTTTCAGTTTTGTTGAAGGTACTTCCTGTAGTTTCTTTTTTGTCTTTCAGTGTTAGGACATTTTGACGTAAAAAGTGTACATTTTAATGTGGTCATATTGGTTAATCTTTGTAACTCTTCCTATTACTTCACACCTAGAAAGTCATTTCCTAATTAAAGGCCAGTTATATACTTACCTGTATTCTCTTCTAATTTAAAAAAATTTGTTTCATTATTTTATATTTTCCTCTGTTCCAGATAATCATAACTGTGAGTCCTTGGTCAGACCCCAGAGAATCTTAAGAATTCCTTAAAATTCTACACATAATTGTATGTGTATCTATATCTCTATTTGCCTTTTTCTGTGTAAGAATCTGCAACATTTATTAGATTCGCAAAAGGATCTGTCCCCTACACTCCTCTCCTTCCCAAAAAATTATTAGAAGGGCTACTGCTATAATCTGTTTGAACTTCATCTGGATATCAGATGGTGTGTCCTGTGAAGGTAATTTTTCCCCTTTTCCTGAGTAGTTCAAGTATCCCAAACCATTGCTGTCAAGAAATAAATTTGTTTTTAATTAATTTGTTATCTTTTTATATCTACAGAAAAAGTTAGAGAAATCCAAGAAAAACTTGATGCATTTATTGAAGCTCTTCATCAGGAGAAATAAATTGTAATAAGTGAGTATTAAAAAAAACCTCTTACTGCATTGGTACTGACTAAACACAAAATTTATATTTAAAACTTACTTTAATAGTTTATCATTCTACTTAACTATATCCTACTTACTCCTTGATAATAATCTTAATGTAATTAAATAATTTTAAAAGCAGGAATCTCCAAAACTAGATTCTACAGCTTTTGTGTATGATGTTCCTTTGAATAACTTGATCGCCTTGTGGCTGAACTAAAAATATCCGCTGGAACTCATCTTGAACAGAAAAAAGGTGGACAAAGCTAGACTGTTGCACGATGTGCTGGTGGCTCATAGATTTTCTGTTTATGAAGAATTGAACTGTCGCGCTCCTTTTCTCATTGTTCATGTTCAGTGAACAATCACGTGTCTGTTCACTTGCAAATTGGGTGGACTGAAGATTTTAATAATTGTTCTTGATCTTATTTTCAGTATTTAAAACCATTCAAATAAACTGTTTCAATTTAAAATAACTCGACAGCTGTAGAATTTAGGACTCTGCTGAATGTATGGGCTCTTGTCTAATTCTGTAGTGTGGCATTATAAGCAGTGCCTAATAAAATATTATTTTTGAAGACTTCCCTTAATAGCAGAGTTAATTGCTAATTATTGCTGAAAAAATATAATTAGGAAGTCTTTTATTGAAGAAGTTGAGAAAGGGAAAATGTTATAATTAAGACCTTTTCACTTATTTAAAATATTTAATTACTTTATTTGTGAGTCCTTGCTCTGTAGACAGCTGGTAGCACAGAAGTAAACAGAGTAGAAATGTGAAAGTTTTTCTCCCTAGCTGCACTGTGTTCAGAAAAGGCCCTTAAATCAGACTCCCTACTTTCTAGTACTGTTGAGGCGATATATTTGAGAAAGCAAGCTAGAAAAAGCTCCGACAAGCATCACACAAAACGGTACACCAGCAGTGAATGAGAGAGGAAGGAGTAAAAAGCTTTAGAATAGTGCTGTTACTTTGTTTCTCTTTCATAAGCTAAGCCAGGTATATGGATGTATACAAAAATGTGTCTAGAAACTAAATATTAATCATCTTTCACAAAGGCCAGAAATAATTCAGTGCTTTTAAGTGTCTGTGCTCATAAACGTTTTTGTGCAGTTTCAGTGTACGAAAATGTTCTCTTAAAACCAAGAGATGTTATGAGGTCTTCCTCACTGTCGTAGTTCCTTACTATCAGTAGTTAATGTTAGAAACATTTGAGAATCTTCTGGATTTGGAGATTCTTTTCATAAGCATCAGAGTTTGCTTGATACTTTTGTTTACAAATATAGTTTTTTGGGGGGGTGAAATTCATAGAAACCCAATTAAAAATATCAGGTGCATTTCCATCTCTTTAATGAAATAAGGAAGCCCAGAGCCAACCAGGTCATTGTCACTTACCTAAGCTGGTCAGTGTGACATCTGGAGTAATTGTTGCTGCCAGGAACATGCCTTTTTCTGCCAAAGTGACTGTCCCAGGTGAAGGCCGAGACAGTCCTACGAGGCAGGTTATGTACCGGAAAACAGTCCCAGCTTTTTTTGTTCCCTACTTGTCCCTGCTCTCTAGGGCACTTCCCACCCCTTGGGATTCATGGCTCTGAGAACTGTTACGTTTATCTGTGAGTTGGACAGATGATCTATTTTTTATCCTGCAAATCCACTTAAAAGAGTAAATCTGGGACTTCCCTGGTGGTCCAGTGGTTAAGACTGTACTCCCAATGCAGGGAGCCTAGTTCAGTAGGTTCCCTGGTTGGGGGACTGATCTCAGATGCCACAGGCGAAGCTAGGAAAAAAAAATAAAAGAATAGACCTGCAAAACTGTAGCCTTGCCTCATTTTGACCATTTAATAAAAGTTGCCAGGCATTTTAAGGAATTTGTGTTCCTCTCAGTGAGTTTTGAGGTGCGTGTAGTTACTCAGCCTGATCATTTTGAATAACATACTTGCTGAAGATGAATTCCAATATTTTTTGATTCATACATCATATTTGATAAAACTTTTATTGTTCAGGTGGGTATTTCAAATTTAATAAAGCTAGCAAATTAGGCAGTTAAGCTTCAATATTTTTAAGATCATACAATAGTAAAATTTACTCAGAAATTTTACAATTTGTCTCCCCAGACCTAAATTTACCAATGAAAATTCTGTTTGTTTTTACAGAATCCTACTCATCATATAATCACCTCAGCATACATCTGAAGGAAGAAAACTCAAAAGTCTTTTGTCTTGCCTTTTTTTTCTTCTGCTATTCTGCCTTTCTAAACATAAAATAAAGTCATGGAATAAAAATAATTTATGTGTGTTAGAGGCACTTAAACAGTCAGCTGCCTTTTGAATGGAAGAACAGTGGAAATGCCATTAACATTCTGTTATATTGTATTTAAGTGACAAATCGGGATAATTTAAGTGGTGTGGCCATTAGGCTGTCCTTGAAGATAAGAAACTTGCACTCCTGCTTGTTGTTTCATTTTTAGTGGCACGAGATCAACTAACTCTTTAGCCAAAGTTACTCGATGTAATTTGTTTTCCAGAGAAAGAATGTTAGGTGTTTTGAAATAAAACTTAAGGCAATTTTCTAAAGGCTATCAATTGTATATAAAATGATGGTAACCTGCTGAGTTGTCTGTATCTGCAGTGTTCTGTGTACAGAACCTATTTAACCAGGATAGTTCATTTATATTTACTTGAGTGAAAATGAGTTAACAGAAAAATTCTTCAAATAGGTTAATTTATACAATTCTGTGTACATTCAGTGAAAGATTTCAACGCTTCATTGACAGCTTAGAAGTTGCCTTAGAAGCTAAGTCAGTAGCAGCTTACCTGTTTGATTCAGTTGATGTTTTTATACTCTGTCTATCCATTTGAATTCATTCATTTTGGATGTTTTATACTTGACCTAGGCTTTCTTGTTGACGGTGTTTTGTTTTTGCCTGTTGACAGAGCTGTTGGATTTTCATGGGAAAGATTAAGAATAATCAGTTGACTAATTCATTTAAACTATTGTCAAACATTTCACTGAGGCCTCAGGAAAAGCCTTCTTTCATAAAACTGTGGTTTAAATGGAAATTATTTCAACAATTAGAATTATGTTGACCATTACCTTCTCTGGATGTTTAAAGAAAAATATAAAGTTTAATTCATTGCAGTTCAGTTATGGTAATATCCTCACATCATTTTCATGTTTTTTTTTAATAAATATTTTGTAATGGCTAAAGGACTTTAAAGCAAAGAAATAGGCCATTTTTGACTTTCAGTGTCTTTGCCATTTAACTCTGCTTCTTGCTGCCATTTCATTACACCTTTAGTATTCTAATAAAAGTGTCCATTTTGTGACAGTTTTTATTTTACAGTTTACTTAATCTTTAAGTTTCTTGGAATTATGTTTTGGTAGCAGTTTCCACATTTTTAAAAATTTAACATCAGTACATTCTTTACTGTGATCTCTATCAAGATCTGACACAATATGCAAGGTTAAAGGATACCACAAAATATTTCAGATTGAAAATTCAGGAATTATTTGTTGTATACTGTTTGATAGGATGTAGATGCAGTTTTAAGCAGAGAGTAGCAACATATTTTGTTTGGGAGCTGAGTCATCGAGAACATTTCTGTATCCTTCAGACCTAGGGACAGTGAGTGAGTGGGTAGGTGAATGGAGAGGGAACAGAGTGCCCTGGTGCTCTGTACAGAGGTTAAGAGGTGACCATACTGGTTAACTCCCTCCAACTAGTGTTGGCCAGTGGGTAAATACCCTCACTGAAGCAGATATCATTCAGTTAGTAATTAATATTTTTGCAGTTGTAAAACACAGCAACTTTAAAACTACAAATGTATTTCTAAAAAAAGGAAAAGGACCGTGTTTATTTCTATGAGCTATGGATAGGGAAAAATGCACTCAGCTGTGTTTCTACAGATTTCCCCCAAGCAAAAGGCTAATGTTAACTCAGTGCTTTTATTGCAACTCTTTCTATAAATTAAAGAAGGGGTGGTTAAAGAAGATGTCTCCATTTCTTTGAGATCAGTATTTGTGATTTAAATATATAAATAATAAAATGTTATTAAAAATCCTGTTTTAGAGTCCAGACATTTACCTGTCCTACTTGGTAATATGACTTCTTTCATGGATTATATATTGTTTTCCTTTATGGCTGATCTCACACTAAGCATGCTTCCCTCCCCACCCAAAAGCTAGCCATTTCTTAAAATTGCATGTTTTAAAAAGAAAAAAAAAAAAACCTCAGATTCTCAACAGTAAACTGTGTTGTGTCAGTAGTTCAAAAATCACAAATGATTCAAATGTAAACAAATCACTATGCAAAAGTATGAAAATGTAACAAATAGAAACAAATTTAATGTACAAAAGTTAAATTCTAATGAGACCAGGAATCATTTTGTTTTTCACCACAGAATTTGCAAGGAATTTAGAATGAACAAAGCTCTGTACTAAAGACTGAACAACTATAAATAGATTTAAAATTTACTCGATCCAGGTATCAATTTAAGAAATCAAGCTGTGTAGGCAGGCAGTGAATGATAGGAAATGAGCGGTTCCTGCAGCTTCACAGTTGAACCATAGTTCAGCTGAGCTGTAGTTACAAGCAGAGCAGTCAGCCTTTCTTAGCTGCTTAATTATGTCCTCTTTTTTCTCTGTATTATCCCCTCTTTCCAGACTTTACTCTGACACACTCCTTCCCGCAAATTATTTAGCCTCCAGATACAAATGAATAGTGTAATAATGAGAAGGGAACATTGCAGAGAGTGGTATTTCCTGACCTTATAATTTGGGAATTTTGCATATGATATTAAGATTCAGCGTGTAGGTTTAAAAGGTAAATCCCTTAACCAGTCAATAATTTTATTTTTATTTATTTTAGATGTATTTATGTGCTAAAAGAAATATGTTTTAGTTTTCCAATAAAGGGGATCAAAGTTTTGTTTTTTTTTTTTCAGTTTTGGTTCTCTAAGCTGGTATATGCTATATTTCAGGAACTTCAGCAGTATAGAAATGTGCTTATAAATATGCTTACCTTTTGAATAATCATGGCTTTGTGTTTAAATATTTAAAACTTAGCCTTGTTTTTACTTGTGCACTATGAATGAACTTTGTATTATTTTTTAAAACGTTCACACTATATGTAGATGTTACTGCAATTTATATTTTGCCTGTGCTTGATCTAAAATCATTGGTGTAGATGAGTAATTAAAGACACTGAAATCATGTTATTGGAGAGCATCTTTTAAGTTGTCTCTGTTATAATGAGGGGGAGAGAGAGAGAAACTTATGTACCCAAGATGATAATTGACTCCACAGTATAACCAAATTCCTGGTCTAATAAGCCTCATAACATGTGGCTCTTAGAATGCTTGACTTTCACATGCCTCACATTGCATAGTTGTAATTCATGATCTAACCATGCTCTTTTTCATGTCTTGGTATTTGTCAATACACTTTGGTATTTTCTTGGGTAAAATATATTTTTTAAATGTTTTTAATTGCATTTTGCTACCATGGCCATCATTTTCATTGATGATGCTAACCTGTTTAGTCATTTATGAGGCTGCCTAAGAAGGCATCATTAAGTCTTAGAACCAGAAGGAACCTTAAAAGATCACTTCATTCCATCCACCACCCAATTACAAACTCCCTTTTTTTTTAAATTTTAGAATTTTTCCCAGAACTTTGCTTATATGTGTGTTTAGTTGATCAGTTGTGTCTAACTCCTTGTGACCATATGGGCTATAGCCCAGCAGGCTCCTCTGTCCATGGGGATTCTCCAGGCAAGAATATGGAAGTGAGTTGCCATGCCCTTCTCCAGGGGATCTTCCCAACCCAGGGATCGAACTCAGGTCTCCCGCATTGTGGGCAGATTATTTACCATCTGAGCCACCAGGGAAGCCCAAGAATACTGAAGTGGGTAGCCTATCCCTTCTCCCGGGAAACTTCCCAACTCAGGAATCAAACAGGGTCTCTTGCCTTGCAGGTGGATTCCTTACCAGCTGAGCTAAAGATTTGGTGATCATTAGATATGTAAAGTAAGACTGTGGGTGTGTCTGCTCCCTGATTCATATGGTTAGCTAAAGCCAAAACCAGGAAGAGTCTGTAAAGTCACGAATGCTTCCATAAGTGGTACACAGTCGCTGGAGTGTGGTATATTTTCTGGTGAATAGATGTTGAGACAGTCTTTAAATTCCTTTAGAAAATTTATAGGGAAGGACATATTTCAGTCATATTAACAGTTAGTTCACTTATCAGTGCTAACAGACCACTCCTAGTGTGAGACCCCAAACGTAGTTGCATTTTAAATTATTTCATCCTTTGTGTACTTCCAGATCTTCATAAGTCAAGAAAGTTTGAAGAGTTTGCTTCCTGAAGATTTAATCGGGTAATTTATCTGTTTTCTACCAATACTTTGAGCTGAAGAATTAGCATCTGTGTCAAAGTGAAGTAGCTACCATGTGCCTGTAAATAATAGAGATCTATTATTTAATTATGTTACAAAGTGTGTTTTAAAATAACTTACTATTTAAACAATAAAATATTCAACTTGTGATAACTAAGTCATACATAATTTCTGCACATATTAGACTAAGTTGATAGATGTAGAAAACTTAAAAAGTTAAGACAGGTACTATAAAAGTTGTCTGAGATTAAAAAGCAGAGTATTGTCCAGAGTTTAAGTGTGAGTGATACTTAGCCTAAAGACACTTTGATAAAATAAGCTGAGAAAAGATGTGCATCATAAGGCAGTGGGTTAAGTGTGTATTTTGAAATGAGAGGTGAGTTACCAGCTTGACAGAGAATGTGTATATGATCACCCTATGAAGCCTTCATGTGGGTTTTGTTCACATTCTACAGGATCACTGTTAAGGTTTATTTGGGGTCAAGTCACTGACCGGGGTAACTACAGCTTTTAAATGTTTTTGTAAACCAGTTCCTTATTCTGTGTGGTAAAGAACTCTTACCATTTGTTTTGTTTTTAACTAATTAACCTATGTGTAGCATGGTTCCTATCCAGGTATTTGAGAAACTGCAAAAAGTCATTTAAAAAATTGTAGGCCAGAGACCCCACTGAAGATCCAGTGAAAGCTGCCAGCAGCCTCCAGAGAGGCATGTCTTATGGTTGAGTTAGAATATAGGTTTCACTCCTTAAGAGTTTGAAGAAGAATGTCCATTTTGAAACTGTCTCTTGGAATAACTGAATCATAGCCACAACACAAGAATTAGAATTTTATCCACTTGTGAAAAATTATGGTCATGGTGTACATGATCTAACACTTGCCAAAAGCTTGTGAGACTTCTAACATTTGTGAGAAAGTGTGTAGGGAGTAGGTTGACTCCATCTTCTTGTTTGTTTTGCTAAAGTTTATCTGAGAATTAGGCCAAATCAGAAGGCAATACTGCCTGAACTACTTTCCTTTACCCACTTATTAATTTATCTAATATTATGCCCTTTGCTTTCACAGACAAATATTGTATGATGCACCTGTTTGAAGAGAATTCACAGCACGTTTTGCAAAAGTAAAATGACATGTCTCAATTAACACTTAGGTTCTTTAAAGTAAGGATAACTAGATAGTTCAGGACCAGCCAAGTTTCCCACTCCAGACCAAAGCATATAGTGCTTAAAAGTGTTAATCACTCAGTCGTGTCCAACTCTCTGAATCCATAGACTGTCTGTCACCTGCCAGGCTCCTCTGTCCATGCACTTCTTCAGGCAAGAATACTGGAGTAGGTAGCTGTTTCCTTCTCCAGGGCATCTTCCCGACCCAGGAGTCAAACTTGGGTCTCCTGCATTCCAGGCAGCCTCTTTATTGTCTGAGCCACTAGGGAAGTCCATATACAGTGCTTCCCTTCTGTCCAAGAGAAATCAAAAGATTTCACCTGTTTTTTTTGCCTCAGCTACCAGGAAATATTGAAATGAACATATCTCTTAAGGAATGAACCTATTCATTTCTCTGCTTCCTTAGTTTGTGTTCCACTTTTATTTTTAATCTCTTTTTTCCATCTTAACACAGAAGTAATCATGGGTCATTAACAAAAATGCCATACTTAACTGCTTCTTCATTAAGAACTATATTTGTCTAGAGGGCTTAAGTCAAATGTTCTCATGCTTGCAGTCAGTGGTGCTCCAGGTGGTATGCAGCCAACACTTCTAATCAGCACAGGAGTTCTGACCTGCGCCCTTTCACCCCTCCTTAGGCAAGCTGGTAGTCCCCCACTCCCAGGAGGTCACCATATTGATGCCAAACTTCGTGCAGACACAGAATCAGCATAGTGCACTACAGCCCAGAACTCCTGGGCTCAGATGATTCTCCCGCCTCAGCATCCCGAGTAGCTGGGACTACAGGCACACACCGGCTCTCAGAGAACGTGCCTTCCCTTGCCAACAGCAACGCTAATGAGAGGAGATGGTGCTTGATGTGTTTCAGAGGAAAGATGTGCAGCCACCTCAGTCTACAGCGTTGCAGGGGTGGCCACACAGCCTGACGAGGACTCCCAGAAGGACTCTTAGTGTCCATGTAAAGGACAGCAGGGAAGTGGACTGTCACTGGCCATGAGCTTTTGGGGTTCTATTTAGAAACCCCCTGAAGCCATTTAGGCCACTTGTCCGTCTTTTCCGAGGATTAATCCCATGAAACTTCTTTGACTTTCCTTTTAAATTTTGAAGAAAGAACTTTAAAGCAAAGGAACCAGTACGTCTTGTGTTATGCATCCATTGTCACAGGCAGGGTTATTTCCATTTTATAAATGAGAAAATAGGCTCGGAAAAGTTTAACCAATGTCGTTCATGTGAATAGAGTCTAAACTGGAAAACAGATCTGGTTACATACAAGCCACTGTCCAAAGCATGCTCGCTAGCTCTCAAAAATAATTTTAGGAAAATGAACTTATTATAAATTCTGAGTATATTAGGGCACTGATACACCTAGAAAGTACAATTTGAGCGAACTTTACAGAAATGCCCTAGGGTGGCTTTCCCTAACTATACGAGGTTTCTGCTGCATCATGAGAATGGAAAGCCCTGCAGAGAGATGTGGTTCCCTATAGGACCCTGGGAGGCAAGGTGATATTGAGATTCGGGGGGGTTCTAATCTCAGAACTTGAAGTTGTAGAAGTGAAAATGAATACTCTGCAGTTTTCCCTCAACATCTTAATCATGTTAATTTTCCCATTTTACCTCCACAGATCCTCTCTTTTTGAGTTAGCCCAACTATTAAGATACAGAATTATTTTTACGTGTTTTCAAAACCTTGACTGAATATTTTTCCAAATTTTGACTGCCTTAAAACACTTTCAGAAAGCTATTAACAGAAACCTTTGCAATCTTTAATAAGTTTGTTTTCAGGAATATCTTATATATTCTTTAATTTTCTTGCCCTGAGAGTTTCTAGTTTCCCAGGACTATTAGAAGAGAAATAAATAATAAATATTTCCCTGCCAACATTCTTGCGAGCTGCTCTATTCCTCTGGTACCCACTAGTGTGAATGCCTAGTTAGACATCTCTGCCCTCTGCAGCCTCTGATGTATTGCAGACTCTCAGCAGAAGCATGAGGCCACTCCCATTTTCATACATTCAGATTTCCCTTTTTAAATATCTGAGACACTGACATTCTTGCTAATTATACTAATTGCTCTGGTCATCACTGAATCAGGATCCTGAAGCTGTGGGCCCATTCACTTCAAAAGTTCTGGGTTTTGTCACTGTAGCAGGGGAACGGGGCATTTGGATCTCGTTCTCTGGGCCAGGCAGCAGATCGGTGCAGTTCGCCAGCTGTGTGCCCTGTGATTGGCTGGGCTTTTGACGTGCAGATACTACAAGTTGGTCACCGGCTTGTGTACAATGGGCGTGTTCTGGTTCATGTGAAAATCAACATCCTTTTTTTGTGTTCCTGGGTGACAGGATGCTACAATACTATTAGCATTTGCAAAGAGTGCGCTCCGTCCAAGGGTGTAACCACAGATCGTGTGCTGCTCAGTTTGTGTTTCTCCATTATGTGAGAGACACAAAGAAGCTGAAGGCTGGCAAAGGCCTGTCAGATCTTGTAATGTAGCGCTCGACCCCCAAACTCCACTTGGGCTGCAAGGGGCTCTTGTTCCCAGTCCCACCCCTTCCCCTGAATGGGCTCTGAGGTAGGTAAATGAATTCAGGGGCCTGGTAGGCGGGGGATTCCTTTCTGACCTCATTCCTGTACCATTTGTTTGCAGGCTTGTAGGGGGAGAGGAGGACATTTTGGAATCCTTTGTGTCAAATAATTTTCTTGCAGGTTGGGGAGTTAATGGTAACTTTGTCTGAAGCCACCGGAGCAGAAAGCCTCCACGGCTGAGGCGTGGCATGCTCAACCTCAGAAGGACAAGATGAGAATGTGGAAGCAGGGAAATTTCCATGGCAGATGGATATGTAGCAAGTCTGCATGCTCAGCATCTGGTGGCGGGCAGCTTCCATCTTCCTGAGCGTATGAGACCCAGCACCTTGTCCTTTAAAAATAGCTTCCTCTTTCTGAGTTACCATGACTTATATACCGGTGCCTATAATTTGGATAATCTTTTGTGTTAACAGTTATATATATTCTGAAACATTTTTAAAACCTCCTACCACCTGGGTAACTGTACAGAGTATAGTGTGATTTCCAGAGGAGTTGTATCTTTTTTTTCCTACCCTCAGATTTACTCTGCTTATCTAGAAAATGAATTATAGTTTTAGAACAACAATAGCTCTTGTTTTGTTTTAAAAAAGAAAAAAGAGACCCAGAGAGAATAAGCAATTTGTTCAATTAGTGGTCTAGCTGAAACCCTTGCCTCCTGACTCCCCAGGGAAGTATAGTTTCTGTTCCATGAAGATTTATGTCAGGGGGACACAGATGTAATCACCTCCAAAGCCAATCATTTTGTAGAAGCTGGGGATCCTGAGAGTTCTGTGAAACCTTCCTTTGAAATGTTAGCAGCTGATTTTGAGAATCTTAGTGTGTGAGTCAGACTGAAACATCTGTAACGCACTACCCACACTACTGGGTCACCATTTGAAATCTCTGCTTTAAACTAACTTTATGCTCACCTCTGGCCTCAATGGATTTGAGTGACAGTATTACTAGGACTTCTGAAAATAATATGATTTCTGGTCTTTCTTAGAGATGCATAGATTTTTAGCTTCATTTAGATACAGAGAGCTCTAGCTTCTCTGATGATGTGGCTGGACTATAAGGAACATGTTACCAGCAGTTCAACTCTGGCTCAGAGAGGCTACCTGTAGTCCCAAGACCAGCTTGTTGGCCAAGTCTTTCTGGGATCCCACGTAGGTTTGAGCACAGAACCTTGAACGAAGTGCAGGTGTTAGATGGGCTGGCCACGTGCTAAACAGCCCTTTCCCTCCCCTCCTCAGCTCTTCTGAAATGGCAGTTCCTTTTCATGTTGTGAGCAGCCTGGCAAAGAGGCAGGTATATTCATAAAGGGAGAACTGGATGCCCTACTTCCAGCATGATTGGGCGAGTCAGTGCTCAGGGAAAACCCCAACTGAACAAGATGCACAGACTTACATAAAAGCGTTTCATTCTAAACGTCAAACTGTTCAATTCTGAAAGTCACACTGGTGAACCTCAGTCAGGGAAAACAGCACTTGTCATGCCAGTTTTTCATATTTTCAGTGAATTCTGAGTATTCAGAGCACATTATTTTTAAGGTTTATTGAGGAGGAGGTACTAGGCTTCCCCAGTGGCTCAGTGGCAAAGAATCTGCCTGCCAATGCAGGAGACCCAGATTCTATCCCTGGGTCAGGAAGACGCCCTAGAGGAGGAAATGGCAACCCACTCCAGCATTCTTGCCTCTAAATCCCATGGACAGAGGAGCCTGGCAGGTCACAAAGAGTTGGACACAACTGAGCACGAGGAGGAGGTAATCTAGAATCTTGGTATTAAATAATTATTTTGTATTGATTATTTGTGGCACAGGTTGAATAAAACCACCTCACTCACTAAAGCCATGTTTTGTCATAAAGGAAAGTCTATTGAATACTGAGTGTGTGTGTGTTTCCTGGATTTCTAATCAAGAATTCATCACTGGTTCCAGAAAAAGAACTCTACTTGGATAAATTCCACTAGAAAGAAGGCAGCTACTAAGAAGGGCAAGGCCCCGACAAACACATACATTCAGGTCTGGAACCTGTGTGTTATATGTAGGAGAGCAAAAGCAGAGAACAGCCCATGCAGCCAGAGAACTGTGCTTCTAATCATGCTTTGTGCCCCCGTGATGGGTGGCCTTAGCGGAGCCCCTTCCTCCTCTGGGATGCTGCCGAAGGCCTCCAGCCCAGATGGCCTATGAGTTTCCGCCGTTGATTACACTTGGCATCTAAACATGTTTTCCCAACCGAAAGGAAAATGTCTTTTAGTCCAGCTAAATCAAGACAGGACATTTTCCAGATTACATGCTCTTTTCAGTGGAAAGCATCATCAGTTCAGTTCAGTCGCTCAGTCGTGTCCGACTCTGCGACCTCATGAATCACAGCACACCAGGCCTCCCTGTCCATCACCAACTCCCGGAGTTCACTCAGACTCACGTCCATCGAGTCAGTGATGCCATCCAGCCATCTCATCCTCTGTCGTCCCCTTCTCCTCCTGCCCCCAATCCCTCCCAGCATCAGAGACTTTNACGCTGCTGTTGGCAAAGAGGTCAGAGAAGTTTGAGAAGCTGTGAGTTCAGAAGGCAGGCATTTGAGAGTTGTAGATAAGAAAGTTCCAGCTCCCTCGGGAATGTTTGCAAATAAAACAGTTTTCTATTTCTAGGACTCATTGCCACACCTCACCACACCCGGGACCTTGGGAACCGGGCCGCCCAGTCTTGGGATCCCCTGACTGCCAAGGAGACAGTTCACACCCAGATCTCCTCACTGCCAGAGGGAATGGCACAGCTTAATTTGCACTGGAACATGGGAGGGAAGTAGGACCCAGTAGGTCTTTGAAGGCTGTGGATTGGCTGTCTGGGAGGGCACAGTGCCAGCTCTATGAATCCTCATGTTCCTGGGGGCTCAAAGGGACTGGCTCAGTATTGCCTACTGGGCCTGCTAACAGGCCACGCTTTATCGCCTGAGTGTAAGGAAACTTGGATTTGGGGCATTGTATTCAGTATGCCTGCTTGAGTTAGCTATTTTTACATTTTTATAATTTGAACACATTTTCCTTCATCGTCCACTTTTATACCACCACTTTACCCCACCACTTCATCCTCCATTTTATACTACCACTTTAACTTACTGTCTTCCGAATACTTTGGGTAGAGTATCTGGAAATAGAGCAAGTTAACTTTTAAAATGCCCTTGAGTCCCAGGATCTAGAAATAAATCATCTCCCGTGAACCCTATATTTCTATAAACTATGCACTATCTTTCTTTCATTCTCAGCCAAGCTCCTTGATAGAGAGATCACCGGCATATTCCTTCTTTAACTCACTCCAAGCTGGCATTTTCTTTGCCAGCTGGGCCTCCCTCCTCCATGCCATCACTGCCTCCACCACTGCTTTTCAGAGGCCCCCCAGCGACCTCCGTGCTAATCCCCCCAAATGCTTCTATACTTATTTTGTTTGACTCATTAAGGCCAGTTAATACTTTGTGATATCTGTTCTCTCTCTCTCCCTGTTAACTCTTATTTCTTTGACTTCTGTCCTTTTGTGACCCCGCTTTCTACTCATCCTCCATCTTATAACAGAATGGCTGCTGGTTGTCAGGACTGTTCATCCACCCGCCAAGGGTGGGCCTTTCTCAGAGTGCTCCCTCGGAACTCTCCTTTTCTGTCTCCATCCTCCCACCTGCTCAACTTCCAGCCACATTGCTTGTGACTCTAAACTCTCCAGTTCCATCCTGTTCCTCTCTCTCCGCACCAAACACCAGCTCAAACTCCCTACTTGCATGTACCCTAAACGTCTTACACTCAACTTGTCCAAAGTGCAAGCACCCCTTTCTTCATTAAACCTGTTCCTTCTCCAGATCTGACTGTTTCGGTGACAGGCACTGTGATGGCTGCCAAGACAGACACCCAGGACTCCCCCTGTCCCTGATACAAACAACAGACCTAGTCATCAATGCCTACAGCTTTGACCTTAGTATCTTTCCCCCTGTCTCTGCACACCTCATGGCCCCACGGCTCATCTCTATTCCCACCACATGCCTTCACTCTCACTTCTCTTAAGCATCCTTTACACTGTTGCCAGAAAGAAGAATCTAAAATGCAAACATGACTATTTCTGATTAAATCTGTCTCCAGATAACTTTCAAATAAAGTTCAAAAATCTTTAGCACAGAGCTCTTCAGGGGATGGGATCTGCCCATTTCTCCAGCAATTCCAGTCACCCTCCTCAGCCCACATCCATATGGAGAACCACAGACCTTCCTGCAATCCGCCCGCCTTCCTGCACACACACTGCTCAGGATGGAATGTCCTCCTTGCTCTGATAACTCTCATCCCATCCTTGGGCACCCTGCTCCAGCACCACCTTCTCTGGGAGGCTTCTGTGCCCCTCCCTTCCTCCCTGCCTCCCACCTGAATCGGCTGCTTTCCCATTAGCACCCCGCGAGTGTCTGTCTTGACACAGCACTGTGCACGGGGATTGCCGCTTCATCCACAGGCTTCTTCGTGGGACTGGAGGATATTTAAGGGCAGACACCGAGTGTTACACATCTCCTTATCCCTAGCATTTAGCACAACATGACAAATATTAAAAGACTATTTAAATGAGTGAACTTTTCACGTCTATAAAACATGTATTATGTAGACATTGAGTTATGCATAAGGTATGGTAACATTTACTGCTATCTGTGTGTTCACTCAAGTTTATGTGTTTGTGAGCACATGCATGTGTTCTATTTTTTCATTTACTGTCTGGTGTAAATAATTTTCACTTCAGTAGGCAAAAAACCACTTATGCACCCATAAACCAGGATTTGCTATAATTTGGAATGTCCTTTGCATCTGTATTAATTTCCTCATTGATAAAATATAGGGTTTGATTGGCTCTTCACTAAAGGTCCTTCTAATGCTAACATTTGTAAAAACCTTTGATACTATTTTGATATGAAACTGCCTTTTCTAAATAAAACTGCCCTAAATTGGGATATACCCTTCACAGTTATCTCACTTGATCTTTAAAATATAAGGTAGTCATTGTGATGAAATGAGTACATTTCAGCTATTGGCTTATTTTAAGCATTTGTCCAACCTTAATCAAATAACTTGATTCTAGCACTAAATTTCTGAAGTATTTATCACTGCAACACAGGATACATTGCTAATTCCTTTAGCTATCAGAGCTATGCTCAGAGGGAAATCCTCTTCCTTTTTGACGTCTGGAATCTCTTCTAGAGTAACTGCTGTCTTAGATGCCAAGTCCTCTACATCAGCAGCTGAGGAGAGTGGTCCATGGACCCCCGCTGGTGCTTAAGACCCTTTCAGTGATCACATGGTCAACATGATGTTACAATAGCACTGGTGTTTTGGTTCTTCTTTTCACTATGTCGACAGTCACTGGCTCTGTGAAAGCCGTGTGGGTGACACCGCTTAGCATGAACCAAGACAGTGGCACGGCCTGTCCTGACGGGTGCTGTATCGTCTTTACTGAGATGCACTCATGGTTTAAAACAAAAAAATAAACAAGCTAGTTTAATTAAAAAATGACTTGATGAAATAGTAAAAATCATTCATTTTATTAATTTGTATTGCTATGTTATCAATGTATTTTATTGATTTTTAGCTTTATTTAATCTCAACCCTTAAGTACATGTTTTTTTTTAATAGTCTGTGACACATTAGGAGTGTCACATAAAAAACTGCTTGCAATCCAGAATATGATGGTCATATTGATAAAAGGTACTTGTGCAATTATTTGACTTATGACTGAAACTGTCATTTTCTGCAAGGAATATCATTTTGCTTAAAAGAATGACTAATAGACTGTGGTAATTCAAGCTGACTCATAAAGCAGATATTTTCTCAAAAAGAAGAGTGAACCTGCTGCTTCAAGGAAAACCTCTGCTGTATTGGTTACCAATGGTAAAACTTACACATTTAAGCCAAAATGAGAATTTGGAAAAACATTACGAGTTTGACAGCTTCTCAGTATTTTTCTGATGAGATGGAGGATGGTATCCAGGAATTGTGATTTTTTTGGTTATTATCAAAAGAAAGGTGTCAGTTGGAAGATCTGCATAACCAAGGAAACCAGGATTTTCCGATCAGCTAGTGTGTAACAGGTCTAGAACAGGCATGGGGGGAAGCTCCTCTCTAAGCAGGGCTGGACCAGGGGATTTTATGTCACAGAGGATAAGTTCACTGATTTGTCAAGTGTTGGTGTCGCATCAAAGAAGCTGCACGATTACCTGGAAAGGCTATTCCCATTCACTTTGTTTTTTCTCATCCCATATTGTGTGAGGCCAAGTTTTCTTCATCGCCTTCAACCAAAACAACATATTGCAACAGACTGAATCTAGAAGCAGATAGAAGAATCCATTTATCTCCTATCAAGCTGGATATTTAAAAGGATTGCAAAGAACTTTTAGAAGGCTACTCTTGTCACTACATTCTTTTATTTTTCATAAGAAATATAATTTATGTTAAAACATGGAATCGTTTTATTTTTAAAAATTTATTAGAGTAAATAATTTTTTATGTTTCAGTTTCTAATATATAAATATCAAATATTAAATATCAGTAGACACAAACCCATGTCAGCAAAAACTTTGGCGTGCACAGTACTTTTTAAAAGATTAAAACTTTGAAAATGATTGCTTTGTACCATAAGGCTTAGCGATAAGATCAGAGCCTTTGTTTAAAATATCTGCAGCAATGCCGACCCCGTAAGAATTATTTGTTTGTTTCTTAGCCTGAATGCAGGGTATATTTTAAATACAATGGCAAGAGTAGAAGGAAGTCTAGTGAGTGAAGTAATCATTGCTATGTGAGTTGTACATTCAACCATTTTAAAGCACAGTTTAAGGAAACTTAAACCAGAGATGACATTTTCAGTCTAGTACATAGTGATTTTGTTTGAAGACTCATCATCTCACCATTCACGGGGATGGGGTAGGGAGCAAAGAGTTTCAGGCCTTAGATTCTTTCATTTTTTTTCTTTTTTACATTACATTGTTTTTATTTATTTCAAATTCTTTTTTACTTGAGTGTAGTTGCTTTACAATTGTGTGTTAGTTTCTACTGTCCAGCAAGATGAATCAGCCAGACATACATGTATATCCCCTCCCTTGTGGATTTCCTTCCCATCTGGTCACCACAGAGGATCTAGAAGAGTTCGGTGTGCTATACAGAGTATTCTGACTTGTTATCTATTTACACAGTATCAGTAGTGTATATGTGTCAGGCCTCAGTTTTAAGACCTGTGCTTCCCCTGAGTGCCTGATGTGCTCTGACCTTCTGTCAACCATTTTTCTCCCTTTTCTTTGGCTGCTAGGAAGCCGGAAGCTAAATTCTCAGCTGAGCCTTGCTCACGAATGGAAATTTGCATTTACATGTCTTAACTGACTTCACTCTGCCTTGATTTAATTTTGCTACTTCCACTGCACTTATCTTTGAGTTCTTCATCTGAATTTTCTTGGATATTTCCAAAAGCTACCTTCAGTCTTGCCAAACAAGGTAAAGTGTAAATGTTTAAGGGTGTGCAACTATCAGCAATGCAGGAATTTTCTTTTCCTCTGGGCCTGAACCCAACTCCTTTCTCAGCATCAGGTTGCATGTCTGTAATATCTTTGCTGTTACTTTCTTTAATTCACCTGTAAAATAGGGACATGGATTCGCAATGGAAAGTGGCAGAGCCAGGCCTCTGGAAAAGCTGAAGAAGCCAGCTGGGACCCATAGGCTGTGGAGCAGAGAGGAGGTAGGCTGCTGGTAGGAAGGGGTAGCAAGCCCCCAAACCACCAGGGGGAATCTGCTTCTTTAATGAAAGGGTCCTTCTTTCCAGGGGATTATAAGAATATTCATGACCCTTGAGATCAGCAGGTGAGGCCTGGCCCTCCCTACTCATCCTTTGGGCAAATAGTCCAGAAAGCCGAGATTGCTAGGATAAGAAAGGAACAGTGGGAGTTGGGAGGTTTCCCTGCTTCTATTGGTCCCCGAGCCCCTGTATTTTGGGGTGGGCCCCGGGGGGGAGTGGTACTTGTCCTGAGGTGAAGCACGGACTGTGTCTTTCATTTCTAAAGAGCAGACGCAAGGCCCAGGCAGAAGTCCCGTGACATGACTTGAGACACAAAATGGTATCTTAGCATCGAAGACCCCCTTTGACAACAAGAAGAAAAGCCCTTTTCTTCCCAGCCCGGATTAGGCGAGGAGGGAATTCTCTGGAACATGTGTGCTTTGTTTCGTGGAGGCCAGCCAGGCTGGCCCGGGGCTTGCCTCCCAAAGTCCGCCCAAGGAAGCTTGTCCCCGTGTAATTAAAAGGGAAGGGGAAACAGCAGGGTGTCTTGTTCCGCTGCTGCCCACCAAAGTGGGGTCCCTGGGGAACGGTGGGGCCCAGGAAATTGGCTAAATTAATGGTTACTGAAGGCCTCACTGAATGTGTGGGCCTGGAGGCAGAGGGAGGGGCAGGGCATGGAGTGAGAGCTCTTCTGACAAAAAGGGAAGAAGAGAAACCCTCTCAGACAGCAGAGAGGTCTGAGCCTCTGGTCACCCGACGGGACAGCAAGGCCGCCCCGGGGACAGGGCACCTGCAGCGAGGGGTCAGCCCCTCGTGGAGAGCAGAGCCCCAGGGCGGTGTGTCCAGGCCCTGGCTTGTCCAGCTGACGCAGGCTGGCCCCTCGCTTTCTCCTGCTGACAGCGAGACCGGGAGCCAGAGGTCACGGGTCACGGCCGGCCCTGAGGCCTGGGGCTCACAAAGGGGAGCAGGGGCTTCCCCTGGCAACACGAGTTTCTGGAAAGTGGTCTCGGTATTTGTCAGTGGTAGAGTGTCTCACTCAGAAATGACTGGGAGCAGTAAAACACTCGACTAGAGGCTAACAAGCTTGGCATTTATAGAGTGTGATCCCGTTAAGGAGAAAAAGAAAAATTCTTTTTCCTATAAAAAAAGAAAACTTCCTTATGAAAAACTTTCCACTGCCATTTTCCAAAAACTTCAGTTCCAGATGTAAATGTCATGCTTCATCTTTCCAGCTCTCCCTGCAAATCTGGCAGGTTGGATTACAAAGGACTTGAGGGCGTCTTCACAACAGTCTGGAAACTCATGACTCCCTGCTTCACTGGGAAGATAATAGTAACAGTAACAACAGTAACAACAGCCAACTGGTGGGGTTTCCAGGACCCTGCACATCTGCCTAAGGCTGCGCACATCCCAAAGGCCCCAGCCATGAGCCCACAGGCCCAGGCACTCTTCTTTTGCTGGTTAGTGGTGCATCTAAGTCAATATCATAAAGGCGACCTGGCCCTTCTGGCTCCGCAAATATTGGAACAAAGCCTTGAGCACAGTGGCGCTGTTGACAGTTACGAGCTGGTGGCATTGTTGTCTTTGTCACCCTGAAGTGCAGCTCAGCGGAGCCTGGCCTAACACCCTGTGTACACAGAGGAGACAGTGCACTCAGAGGCCTGGGTGTTTGCTCTGCCAACAAGCACAGGCGACCAGCCCTCCAGCCCCTTCCCAGGGGCGCAGCTGGGGGTGCCAAACACACTACCCTCCGTGCCATGGGGCAGCCCGACAGTGTCCTGTCTCTTTTCATTCGTTTGTTTAAAGTACATTTTTATTAAAATGTAGTGGACACATGTCACCTGTACAGCTTGATGGGAACTGCCACATCCTGCAGGTCAAGAGCCTGGGCGTTTCTGGCATCCCACAGCCCACCTGGGCTCCCTCCCGGGATCGCCTCCTGCAAGGGTGACCACTAACCTAAACTATCCTTTCCTCGCTTGCTCAGTTGCTAAGTCATGTCTGACTCTTGTGACCCCAGAAGACCCCACCAGGCTTCTCTGCTCATGGGATCTCCCAGGCAGGAATCCTGGAGGGGGTTGCTAACTCGGGGATCTTCCCAACCCAGGGACTGAACCAGCTTCTCCTGTGGCTCCTGCACTGGCAGGCGGATTCTTTACCACTGAGACACCTGGGAAGACCTATCCTAGTCTGACACAGATTGCTTTCACCTGTTTTGAACCTCATGCTTCTGAAACTTTCCCTTGGTATCTGAAGCCAAGGAACTATGTGTTTGTCCAGCAGGGTGTGGTTACAATGCAGCGTGCAAAGATCTCAGCTCCACCCGAGCTTGGGCAAGGCCCTCAGCACTCTGGCATCTGGGTTGGCCTTGTTAAAGGACAGAGTTGGTCTGGGTCTCTTGGGGCCCTTCCAGTGCCAGTGTGTGGTCTGTGGCTCCACTAAGGAGGCAGATGGGCTGTGCACAGGAGAACTGTCTGTGACCCCGGGTCCATGCACAGGTTGGAGACATGTTCTAAGAAAGAGGTGGCTGCCCTGCCCAGTGCCTCTCCACATCTCCTCCTTCTATACCACCATCCAGAAACAGCAGGAGGTAGGTCAGTTCAGGATTCTGTCTACACCACTGGAGTATACCTGGTCCTGAACCTGATCCATTCTTCTATCTGAAAACTGTACCAGGGAGACTGAGATGGGAGGCTGGAAAGTTGCCTCTAAATACACTGTGCTGTGTGACAGATATCTCACTCCTTTTACATTCCTGAAGCCTTCCTCTGTGTGTGTATGTAGTGGTGGTGGTGGGCTGGGGTGGCAGGCAGTGGAAAAGGCTTACCGAAAGTGTGCCAGAGCTAGGGGTTCTGCTGCTTCTCAGGTAAAGAAACAAACTTGGGTCTGCCTGCCCAATGTGCAGCAAAGCCAGTCTATAGACACTGGGTTGTGATGAAGGTAAGTACAGTGTTTATTGCGAAACACCAAGCAAGAACAGGCAGCTCATGCTCAAAATACCTGATCTCCCTGATAGCTCTCAGGAAGCGTTTTTAAAGGCAGCATTAGGGGTAAGGGTTGTAGGGTGCATGATCAGCTCATGGATTTTCTTCTGACTGGTTGGTGGTGAGGTAACAGTGTGGTATTTTGGAAGTTATTAAAATAACGATATCATCAATCTTCTGGTTCCAGCTGGTCTAGAGTCTGCATGTTTGTGGTCAGCATACAGTTCACTTCTTCCACATGCTGGAGGTTTTAGTATCTGCAAAAAAAACCCCAAGGATCTGGCTAAGGATAGTCTCTATTGTCATTGAGGCGAAATTAAAGGTCCTTGATTTTGTTTTATGACTAAACTAGTATTAATCTGTCTTGATTGACTCTTCCCCTTTGTTTTTGGCATTTTTTTCACTTCTGATTAAATTTATTCTTTGGAACTCAGACTTAGGAGGCTAAAGCTTTCTAACAAACAGGAGGCAGGGGACATGGGGTATCTGTCCCTGGGAAGGCCCTGAAGGACTGCTTGGTTTCACAAGTAGGAAAACTGGGTCCCATAAGGGGAGAAGAGTTGCTTGAGCCTACATTGGAAAACAGTTGGGAGTTTCTTAGAAAGTTAAATACAGAGCCCACCATATGATCTAGCCATTCCATTCCTAGGTGTCTACCCAAGAGAAATGAAAGCCTGTGTCTAAATAAAAATGTGTACACAGATGTTCTTTTCAGCTTTATTTCTAACAGCCAGAAACTGAACATCACCCAAATGTCCACCAAGCGAGAAATGGATAAGCACACTCTGGTATATTCATGCAATGGAATACTACTCAGCAAGTAAAAAGAATGGGCATGCATGCAACCTGGGTGAATCTCAGAATGATGATGCTAAGTGAAAGAAGCCAGATTTTAATTTTAAACGAGGACATACTATATATTGCTAGGAACCCCACCTTCTAGGAATTGCAAACTAATATAAAGAAGATCAGTGGGTGGTTGGGGACAGGATGAAAGTAAAGGGCACAAGGGGACTTTTGGACTCATGAGCAAGTTCACCGTATTCATTTTGGTTATGGTTTCACAAATGCAGAAACTTACCATTTGTACACTTTAAATATGTGCAGTGTATTGTATGTCAGTTATACCTCAATAAAGAAACAAAGAATACAGGTGTTTCTGTTGCACAGACATGAATTTAAATCCCAGCTCACTGCTTACAGGCTGCAGGACCTTAATGGAAGTTGCTTAGCCTCTCTGAACCTCAAATTCTATCTTCACAACAAGAATGATAATAGTCTCTTCCTTATAAGATAAACATGAAATGAAATAATGGTGATAAATTACTTAACAGAATACTTGGGATGTAGTAAGTACTTAATAAACATTAATCATTATGTCTTGATAGAAAATGCATTATACCTATCAATTTGTGGTCATTTGACATCATTTCTATGTCATGCCTTCCAACCTTCCGATAAATGGCATGGTGTGTCTACTTGTTTTCGGCCGCGCTGGGTCTTCATTGCAGCGCACACGGTTCTTTGTTGCAGCCCTTGGTCTTAGTTGCACCATGTCATGCAGACTCTGAATTCCCCTACCAGGGATCGAACCTGCATACTCTGCATTGGAAGATGATTCTTTTTTTTTTTTTAATAGAGTCGATAATTTAATAAGGTGAAAAAAAGACTTGGTGTATAAAACTGTATAGCAGAACTATTCTTGACCATCTTTTTCTCTTCACTGTAGAAAGGCGAATTCCCAAACACCGGACCACAAAGAAGTTGTCTTTCTTTTCTTTTTTTTTTAAGTGCTTCTCATACCACCTGGCATTCATTAAGTGCTCAATAACGTTTCACGTTTTCTCTGCCCTTACCTTCCCTGTTGAAGTCTCTGTTTGGTCATGAATGCTTTTGGGATTCTAGATCAAGAGGAAACCCAGCTGCTGCAGGTAGGAAAAGCCAGCTTCTTAAAGAAACAGTTCAGCTGAGTCTAGGTCTTCTGTCCCCACGTGGATGCGGCTGATTTTGGCCCCAGTTGGTGAGGGCTGGAGGCAGCCTTCCCTCTGGGCTGTGACTTGGCCTAAGAGAAGGACTGACACTGTGGAGGCCAAGCTCTCCCTTCTCCCAGGCCTCAGGGAACTTTCCACATCCACAGTTGCTGGGCAGCCAGGCAGCCTAGGAGACCTTCGCTCTCCCTCCAGGGTGGAGCAGGCTCTTTGGAGGAAGTGTCCCTATTGTCCAGGGGGATTCTTTGGTCACAAAGACCCCACTGAAGACTCCACAACGCTGGAGCAAAACTGGGACTAGAACTTTCACAAAAGAACAAGGCTTGCTCTGTGTGGCCGCAGCAGCTGAAACTTCAGCCAGGGAGGTGGAGATGGCAATGCCACCGCTAGTTTGCTCTGGCAACAAAGACAGTCCCCTTTTGGTTAACCTTTCCTCCGAGTTCCCTGACAAAGGGCCACGGGGGAGCTGGGAGGTATGGTCAGGGTGGGGTGGTGGACTGGACTGGTGAGCAGGTTTCAGATGCTGTGGAAATAAAGGGAGTTTGTTCAGCTTCTCCTGGAAGTTTTGCCTGGTGGCAGGCGATGGTGCCAGTTTTGAGAATCAGATTGGACCGACAAATATGCCCTAATGGGAAGTAAGTTGAGCTCCGAAGGCCAAACCTCTTCAAAAGGATATGTGTGAGCATTGTCTGCAGTCTGGGATCCAAGGAATTCTGGAAAGCACATGGCTTCCATACCCCCTCTGTTTACCAAACACATTGCCAGGACTCATTTTAACCTCACACCAAGTCCATCCATTTCATGTTATTTCCCAGTGAGGCAATGAAGGCTCAGAGCACATTTGAGCTATGGAGTCAGAACTTTGTCTCAGCCATTCATTCAACAGACAGTCAGACTTGCATCGCATGGGCAAAGGTACAGGGGATAGAGAGAGAACAGAGGCAATCCCACCTTAAGGAGTTCACAGCATGATAATTTGGGTCTGCTGGTCCATTGTATGGTCTTGGGCAAGTTACTGAACTTTTTGAGTCTCACTTCCTACCTTTAATTAATGGGGTTCTAACCCTTTTAAAAGGTTTCCATAAAGAGGAAGTGGAATTAAATGAGATGATGTATGTCATACACCCAGGGTCTAGCACAGAGCTGACACTCCACAAATCTGGCCCTGATGGCTCTCAGTGAAAAGCAGGTTGTGGTCCAGCCTGGTCTGGTGTTCCCAGGGGACCTACGTCAGAAGGGAAGGGCCAAAGCAATGTCTGAAGGGAGGCAGTTGGAAACTTCCGAGAGCCTTATCCATCCTGGGGTGAGGAGGACAAGGTCCAGGGGACCACATTATTGAAAATATAGCTCCCTCACAAAGCAGAAACCCCAACTTCATTAACTTCACTAAATATAAGTCACTCTCATTCCACACATATATTTATTAGCGCCTTCCATTGGCCAGATGCTGGGCACATATGGTGCTTGACACCTATTTCAAGGAATGTACGACTCAGTGTGGGAGACAGACAAGCCATGGCAGCTTCAATGCCATGTATGGATGGGGGTGCCCTGTGATGACAGATAAGCCAGCCTTGGTGTCCTGGGGCTGCCTTCCCCAGCCCAGGCAGTGGCCATCAGAGTCCCCTTCCTGCTGTGTGGGGCTGAGTCAGCCCTCTCCAGTGTCTCTGTACCCCATCCAGCATGTCCGGCCACACTGACCAGTCAGAGCTCACAGCCCCACTTCTGTGCTCAGAGATCCTCAAGGGCTCCATTAAGATGCACACAAGGCCCCTATGGCCCCAGCTTTCATGTCCAAAGTTACCCCGCTCATTATCTCGGCTCCAGGAAAACTGGTTACCATTTCGAATTCAAATCTACCCAGTTCCCTTCCCTAATGTCCTCCCGCTCCACCCCTGGCACTGGAGAGATCATAATTTCATATATAGATTCTTTTTAAAAAACAAGTCTTTCATTTTGTTAATTCTCAAATCTATTTCTAAGTACTGAGAACAATGGCTTTCAGAATGACATTTCCCAGCACAGGGAACCTTGCTTTGCAGTCATTTATATGGTAAATGTTCTTTACAAAGTGCTCTTCACAGATATTCTCTTCACAAACAGAGAAGAAGGCAGGGTGGGTGATGCCATTACTAGCTCCATTTTACAGATGAGCAAATAGTATCAGCAGTGGCACGGGTCAGTTTGAAAGCAAATTCAAGGTCTGTGAACTCACGTTCCATGTCCATCCTGCCTCCCCATGTGACTTTTAAGGTTAAATGAGTTATTTTTCATTGGGGATATTTATGTAATGAATACCAATGAATACCTGTTTGTTGAACAAATTGGCAGAAGCAGCTTCCAGCCAGCTCGGCCAATATCCTTGTGGGGTCTGGGGTGGCAAGCAGCGAAGCCAAGTTATTAGAGACTCAGCATCACATTCTTTCACCTGCAGGTCGGCTCAGACACACCGGATACCTATTACACAGCAGGTCACTGGTTATAGGGGGATCTTAGGGGCACTTCAGACCCCATCCCTGCCTTCAGGAAGCAAGCAGTTCTGGTCCTCGATGGCTAAGCCATGTAGGCAAATCCACTCTGGTAGAAGAGAAGGGATAATGCAGCATCAGTGGGTATGGAGTGAGATACCGTACCCAGGGCTGCGGTGATGCTGAAGGTGCTTTGGGAGGGGTAGGGACAGAACCCCGGAATACTCTGTGCAGGTGGTGGAACTCACGAGAACCTGAGAGAGAGAACCACAGAGTCAAGGAAGGAAGAGAAGGGGCGAAGGAAAGGAAGCGGATGGATGGAAGTGGAGGGGGAAGTGGGGAATCCATTCTGGAGAAGGCTCTTGATCTCCTCCTTCTAACTCTCTGCACTCCTTCTTCTGAATTCTCTTTCCTTCCAAACTAGGGCCAAGGCCTGTTTGAAACCATAGCTTCAGATTTAAAATAAACATCTTGTATTAAGTTTCATGACTTTAATTTTATTATCAGACAAATTGAAAGTTTAGGATGTTTTTAAAACAGAAAATGGTAGATGATTGTGAATGTACATGATTTCTGATGGGTCCTTAATAGGAAAAATCCCCAAACAAACCGTTTCCTTACTTCTGCTATAAACCAGCCTACACTCGGGATGAACTCTCTTTGCAGCCACATAAAAGGCCAGAGACGCCAGTGGCCTCCTTTCTGCATTCTCCAGGGACTGGCAGTCTCTCCCAGCTTGAACCTGGGCTGCTGTGCTTGGTGTGGGCTCCCCTGCGGTGGGGAGTGTCCCACACTCCTCCATCAGAGTCAGTCTGCTGGGTGCAGCCAGAAGGAGAAGCTGGGGAGAGACCTGCGGTGTGGAGCGGGGAGTCACTGAGTGCCAGAGTGACCGTTCTTATGGGCAGTCAGGGGACAAAGCCCTGGAAGGAGCTATTGAGATTTAATTGTGCAAACCCACGTGGCTGATGGGAAGGACATGGAAGGGGCTCTCGGGGGGCTTCTTTCTCCTTTCTTCCCTTTCTTTCCTCTTTCTCACTTTTTCCCCCTGACTGATGGGATAAAAGGAAATGCTGCGTCTGTCTGTCGCGGCCTGGGGACTTTCTTAGAGTTCTCTGTGTAGTGTTATTTGAAAAAAGACAAAACTCCCAAAAAAAACACAGTTGTATTGGCACAAAAGTCCAACGCCACGGTTGAAGTCTCCCTTTCCATTCCCAGAGCCGGGTTTCCCAAATGAACCCCAGCGTATCCGTGCAGACAATGGGGTCCCCAGGGAGCCGCACGTGATCAGAGCAGTGAGCGAGGGGACAAGCAGGTCAGTGGGAGGGGAGACTCTGCCGGCTGCCAGCGAGGGTTCTGTGACCTGCCCCCAGCCCTGTGAACTAGCAGATGAGTTTTCCACTTTCAGCATTATGTCTTCCGGGTTCCAACGTGATTCCAAATGCACCAAGGATCAAGGCACTGGGCGTGTCCTGACGTCGCTTTACGGTTTCTGTTTGCGGGTTTTGTCCACATCCCTCATGAGGCTGTGGCTTGGCACCCAGAGCAGGGCCGGCACTGAGCGTACTGGGCACATTAGCTGAACAGATCTGTAGGGCTGTGTGTACCCGCTTACAGATGCATCGTCCCATGTATTTTTTAAAGTTTATGACTATTCTAATTTATCTTCATAAATTAAGAATTTGGAATTAACATGCACACACTACTATATATAAAATGGATTTTAAAAAAACCACCAAGAGCCTACTGTATAACACAGGGAACTATACTCAATATTTTGTAATAAACTATAATGGAAAAGAATCTGAAAAATTATATATATAATTATATATGTAATTTAAATTATACATATATAACTGAATCATTTTGACATATACTTGAAGCTAACATAACACTGCAAATTAAGTATATTTCAAGTTTTAAAAAGGGGGAAAAAAGTTTATGAATATCCTTTAAAAAAACAAAAAAGACATAACTCAGCTGCTAGAATCTGGGAAACAGGAAGAAACCTGGCACCAGAACCTAAAATGGGTGCTTTCAGATCTGGAAGAATCTATGGGGTGCTCCAGGCAAAGTTTTGACAGAATTAAAGGAAAGAGGTAAAAACTCTAACCTAAATTATTATATTAAATCACACAGTAACTGAGTACAGTTGAATTGGGGGCCATAAGGACAGATTGTAGGCTGTCACAGAAAACGGTATTTTCTCATTTTTGATGCTGGGAACCCAACGGCCTCTCCCTGGGATAAAATCTTGTGTGCGTCCACCTGGGGTTACTGTCAGACACAACATTTTGGAAGTCCAGGTGTGGGGTTTACAGTCATAGACAAGCAGAGCTGGAGAGACTGGAAAGTTCCTTCAGTCCCTCATTCCACAGATGTGAAAATGAAAGCCTGAGAACAAACCTGCTGAAAAGGAAGACGGGCTGGAAACCTCTCCTTCACCCTCTCAACCAGGAGGAGTTTACCTAGGGGAGCTTGCAGCCCCACCTCACACCCTTAGGATGTCCAGCATGCTGATATTTTAAGTTGGGAAGTTTAGCCTGCTGGACAGGTACTTTTCCCGTTCTCAGGCTGGTCTAGGGCTTTCAGCTGCTTAAATGCTCCAGAGAAAATGCAGGTCCCATTTGCAGTCTCCATCAGCCACAGTGTAAGATGGAACCCTCTGGGGCACCTCCCTATCCAGGTCCATTGGTGCTGGCTGAGGCCAATCCCTAAAAGTCATCTGGTCTACCTTGGGCAGCAGGCACCCTCCAGGGCAATCCCAAGGTGAAGACTGCAGAGTACAGTCCCAGCTAGCCATGAGGGGATGCTCAGACCAGCCTCATCTCACTTTCTTACAGATGTGGAGGATCTGAGTCGGGCAGGGGGCAGGGGGCAGGAAGGTGTAAGCACAGGGACTGCCTGGGGGCTGGTGTTCTCTCCCTCTATTATAAATGATTCTGCTGAGAAATGCTGCTGTGGGGGTCCATGGCTTTGCCTCCTTTATCGGGTGGCTCTCCTGCCAGCCTTCAAAGTACAGCTTAAGGGCTCTAAATCTCCTGTGTGGCCTCAGGGTAAGCACTGAGGGCCAAGGGCAGGCCTGGCCATCTCCATAACCTCTGCTTCAATTGCACTGTGGTGAAATGGCAACCCACTCCAGTCTTCTCGCCTGGAGAATCCCAGGGACGGGGGAGCCTGGTGGGCTGCCGTCGCTGGGGTCACACAGAGTCCGACACGACTGAAGCGACTTGGCGGCGGCGGCAGCCTCCTGAAAAGCCAGCCTCTGTTAAGCCTTGAGTAGAGTGCCCAGTTCACAGCATCAGGAGGACCTTGTCTCCACTCTCCAACAGACCCTGAGCATCGGCCTCGACAATCCGATGCTGTCACAGGATGAACAAGCCTCGTGTTTATATTCGCTGCTGTTGTGTCCTGAGCTTCCGACAGTGTTCTGTTCTTACTTCCCTTTGATGTCCTTTCTCCTAAAAGATTTCTCTTCTCCATGATAGCCAACGATGGTAGATGGAAGAGGGCAGAGGAATTGGCTTAGGAACAAAAATAGGAGGAAAGGATGAAGCTGCAAAGGGGCCCGTGGGACCAGAAAGAACATGCAATGAGGAGCTGGGAGACCTGGTTGCAAGCCTCCCTGTGCACTTGTTAATTTTCCCTGTCTCTGCCTCAGTGTCTTCATCTGTAAAATGGGGATCAAGTAGATCTCTTATATGGGTTTATTGTAAAACTGAATAGAATGATGAATATGATGGAGGTTTGCATAATCACATGGCCCAGGTCTGCAAACTTCCATTGACCTACAAAGTGGAGCTAGTAGGCAAGATGAGCATTCTCTCATTGCTAATGAAGTGGTTATGCTCAGTTGCTTCATTCGTGTCCAACTTCATTCGTGTGGACTGTAGCCCGCCAAGCTTCTCTGTCCATGGGATTCCCCAGGCAAGAATACTGGAGTGGTTTACCATACCCTCCCCTCAGGGAATCTTTCTGACCCAGAGATCGAACCTGCATCTCCTGCATCAAAGGCAGATTCTTTACCCACCGAGCCACCAAGGAAGCCCCAGTGAAGCAGTTACATGAAACCATTTCAAGCCTTCACAGGTGCAGTGGTTGCACAGAGGAAATCTGATTCCTCCGTGGTTAGGTAGGGAGCAGGTGAAGTGGATGGGCCCTGGCCATCACCCGAGGATAACAAGAGGCTCTCAGTGGGACCCCTGGAGTGTCCTGAAAGAGAAGATGACTTGGGGTTGTCCTGGTGTAAATGCATTAAGGGGCTTCCCTGGTGGCTCAGTGGTAAAGAATCTACCTGCCAAAGCAAGAGACATAAGTTTGATCCCTGGATTGGGAAGATCTCCTGGAGAAGGAAATGACAACCCATTCCAGTATTCTTGCCTGGGAAATCCCATGCACAGAGGTGTCTGCAGGGCTACAGTCCATGGAGTTGCAAAAGAGTCAGACATGACTTAGCAACTAAACAACAACCAACAGCACGCATTAAGTTTTTCACGAGAGATGTTTGCCCAACTCTTAGGAGCTCAGGGAATTTTTCAAATGACATATCCAAGAATTCCAGTCTGGATCCCGAGCTTCATTTTAAAAATTATCTAAACCACCCCTTGTGGCCTGTGAGTTTTATTTGGTCAAACTCTGGGACTTAGCCTCTTTGAGACAGGATTAGCAGGCAGCTAGGAGATTTAATCAGCAGAATCTCCCTAAAAGAAACTCTCCTCCATTACCTACCAGCCTGCCCTACTGCCTAAAACCATGAGGGGAGGCAGGGCAATACCCCTGAGGGAGGGGCCAGCGTCTCTCATCAGTCACTGAACTGTCAGCGCTGAGCAGGGCAAATCCTAGTTTTATTCCAATATATGCATTGCTCTGCAACTCGATCTTTCTCACTGAATACATACAGCAGTATTATTAGCAGTTAGTTGCTCAGTCATGTCCAACTCTTTGTGACCCCATGGACTATACAGTCCATGGAATTCTCCAGGCCAGAATACTGGAGTAGGTAGCGTTTCCCTTCTTCAGGGGATCTTCCCAACCAGGTCTCCTGCATTGCAGGCAGATTCTTTACCAGCTGAGCCACAGGGGAAGCCCAAGAATACTGGAGTGGGTAGCCTATCCCTTCCCCAGCGGATCTTCCTGACCCAGGAATTGAACCAGGGTCCCCTGCATTGCAGGTGGATTATTTACCAACTGAGCTATCAGGGAAGCCAAAAAAAAAATATATATATATATATATCTCGGATATCTTTCTTTATATAGGTTTCCTATGTGCACTTTTTAATTGTTGCATAGAGAAGGAAGGGCCACCTAATAATCAGATATGTCCAGCAAGAGTAGAAGTACCTTGGAAAGCAATGAGCTTCTCATCATTAGAAGTGGTTAAGTGGACATAATCAGCACATTAGTCATAGTGAGGATTCCTGCACTGGGTGCGGGGAAAAGAATTTGACATTTACTGAGTAATTGCTATGTTCCAAGCACTATTCGAAATGCCATGGACCCTTGAACAGTCAACTGTGGGTGTTAATCTGTGTGTCATTTACAGTCACCCTCTGCATACACAGTTCCTTTGCATCTGCAGACTCAGCCAACCATGGACCGTGTAGTACTATCGTATTTACTAACTGAAAAATATCCACATATAAGTGGACCCAGGCAGTTCACACCTGCAGTTGTTCAAGGATCAACTGTGCTTTTGGTGAGTTCTTGCACATAGTATTCACAAAACTCTAGGAAGTAGGTATTGTAATTATTCCTGTTAGTACAGATGAGAACAGAGAGCCACAGGGAAATGAGGAAACATTCCTAAGGTCACAGAGCTGATGCATGGCAGAGCCTGGACTCAAACCCAGGCAGGATGCCTCCAGAGGCTAGGGTCTCAACCTTAATACCATAACACCTACCTTTACAGAAGATCTCTATGCAATCATCTTTCTATCTCTGGGGTTCAGTGACTCCCCACTTTGCCAAAAATGGCACCAGGGATGTTCCTGTGAAATTGGACCTAACTAGCTTCCCTGGTGGCTCAGCCAGTAAATAATCTGCCAGCAATGCATGCAACCCAGGTTCAATGCCTAGGTCAGGAAGATCCCCTGGAAAAGAGAATGGCAACCTGCTCTAGTATTCTTGCCTGGAGAATTCCACGGACAGAGGAGCCTGGTGAGCTACAGTTCATGGGGTCACAAAGAGTTGGACAGGACTGAGTGACCAGCCACAAGGCTGGTCCCTTCCCTTGCTCAGCCAGGCAGTAAGGCCAACAAGAGGTGTACATTTTTGAGGAGTGAGGGGCTACCTCTGGATGGAGGAGACAGTGGGAATGTAGGAGTGTCTGCCTTGTTGTGTGGCTGGCCCAGGACGGGCCGGGGGGCCAGCAGGGTGTGCTCTGCAGTTGACGCCCATGGATATCTGCAGTCCTGTGGGGGCTCCATTGGCTGCACCTTGGGCATTTTGGGCTGGCACTCCATCAGGTCTGGGTGCCTGAGACTTAGCCTCAGACCTGCAAGGAGATGAAACCAGAGTCTAGCACATCTTGACTTAGCAGTTGAGTGGAAGCCAGAACTCCTGACCCTTTGAGGACTGGCCCTTTCAAGGACAGAATACCTTCCATAGCTCTGCAGAGACCTATTTTGCTAATGGGATTTCCTCACAAGGGCTCCTGCTGCTGCTGCTAAGTCGCTTCAGTCGTGTCCGACTCTATGCGACCCCATAGACGGAAGCCCACCAGGCTCCCCAGTCCCTGGGATTCTCCAGGCAAGAACACTGGAGTGGGTTGCCATTTCCTTCTCCAATGCATGAAAGTAAAAAGTGAAAGCAACCCCATGGACTGCAGCCCACCAGGCTCCTCCACCCATGGGATTTTCCCGGCAAGAGTACTGGAGTGGGTTGCCATTGCCTTCTCCGCACGAGGGCTCTTAGGTCCCTTTTAAAGAAAGGGTAGAGACATTAGGAATCATGTCCCCACACACAGACTCTTCAGGCTAATAACAATCCTACAAGCTACTGTTTATTGAGCACCTACTCTGACCCAAGCCCTTGACAAAATGCAAGTTCAACTGTTCCTTCTGGTGTGGCCTCTACTCATGGCAGGAAACATGGTTAAAGCACATGAGTCAGGCACTAGGCTTCACAGGAAATTGGGGGCAGTGGCTAGAAGTGAATTGGTCCTGGCTTTTCCACTTTCTGACTCTGTGATCTTGGGCAAATTTCTGAGTCTTTCTGTGCTGTGTTTTTTTTTTCATCTATGAAATGAGGATAACAGTAGTATGTCATTCTATATAGATGTTGAGATAGAAGATATACAAGACACTAATATACTAGAGATTGATATGACACATAGAACACTTAGCAGAGCATCTAGCCCTTAAGAAACATCATCTTCCATTATTCTTAGCATTTCACTTGATGTTAGCAATAATTTATTAGGTTAATGTTATTATCCCATTTTATTTTGGTTTTTTGGCTCTACCATGCAACTTGCAGGATTTTAATTCCTCAACCAGGGATTGAACCCGAGGCCACAGCAGTGAGAGCACCAAGGCCTAACACTGGATCATCAGGGGATTCCCATCTCCCAAATTTATAGATCAAAAAGGTAAGGCACAGAAAGATCCAATAAATTGCCCCCAATTACATAGCTCATGAAGGCAGAGCCAAAACTTAAACCTAAGTTTAAATTTCGGGCTCAAAAAGACTCTCTCTTACGGATCAATGGAACTGCCTCCAGAACGTCCTAGGAGGTTAGCATGAACTTTCAGAAATGTTCCTTAAATGTTTCTGGTCGTTGATGTTACCTGGAAATGTCAGCCATTCCCACTTACAGGCTGTTCATCTGGAGGAACTGCTGAAGTTGATCACAAGGTCAAGGGCCTTCCGCAAGGAATTTAAGTAGTAAGCCTTCCAAAGGAAAAGCTGTGGAAGATGTGAATTGAAAGGTAGTGCCGGAGAGACCCCTGGGGCGGTCAGGAGACTCTCAGTCCCTTTTAGATCTGCCACTAATTTGCCACATGACCCAGTATGCCATTGGCCTTCTCTGAGGTCAGTTTCCTTGTTTATACACTAAGCCTTCCAAGAAGCCTTCTGATCCAAAGAATTTTTGTACTAATTGATGCAACAGAATTTATTGAGCACCTATGTCAGGAACAATTTTAGTTGCTGGAAGTGCACTAGTGAACAGCACAATGGGTGTGGGCCTTGCTTTCTCAGGGCTTGGAGGGAGACAGAGGGAAGCAGACAGGGCCACACAGTGGTGGGCACCATGAAAGCACAAGGCTGAAATCACAGGAGGTCTCCAAACCCAGCTTGAGGGCCAGGTGAGTTACCCTGGAAGAGAGGTTCCAGTTGACATTCAAAGGTCCAATAGGAGCTAATGTGGTGTGGGGAGGGGAAAAGGTATCCAAGAAGTAGGTTTGTGGCAGAAGTGAAGCATAGGGTGGCTGGGTCACAGAGGGTGAGGGGAGAGGGGCTGGACAGAGGGGCTGGACAGGCAGCAAGGCCCTGGTATCGTGCCAGACCTTGGCCACCTGGTTAAGGATTTTGATTTTATCTTTAAATCCTTCAGTAGCTTCCCAAAGGTTTTAAGCCAACTTGCAATTAAGAAACTGGAGAAGGAAATGGCAACCCACTCCAGTACTCTTGCCTGGAAAATCCCATGGATGGAGGAGCCTGGTAGGCTACAGTCCACGGGGTCTCGAAGAGTCGGACATGACTGAGCGACTTCACTTTCACTTTTCACTTTCATGCATTGGAGAAGGAAATGGCAACCCACTCCAGTGTTCTTGCCTGGAGAATCCCAGGGGCGGGGGAGCCTGGTGGGCTGCCGTCTATGAAGTCTCACAGAGTCAGACATGACTGAAGCGACTTAGCAGCAGCAGCGATTAAGAAAGATCACCCTGATTGCATGGGAGAGACTGGGTCAGAGGACAGGACGTAAGAATAGAAATGGACTTGAAAGTAACTAGCACTGGACTCTGAAGCAGAGGTGCTGGTGCCCTGCACCAGAGGGCAGGCCGTGGGGTGGAACGAGACAGGACAGAATTTAGAAGGTAGCAGTGGTAGAACTTGGTCCCTGGAGACTTGATGTGCAGCAAGCGTGGAGGCGGGAGTCCAGGAGGCAGAGTGGCAGCAGAACAATGTGAGGGGCCTGGACTGCAGGTGGGCACTGATCCCTAGCTTGGCCACATCCTGGGCCCTGAGCCGGGACTCTGCGCTTTGCTCTCCACACAGCCTCTCCGGATGACCGAGAGTGTCTCTGGGCTCACAGCCCCAGCCCAGACCTCTTGCACAAGTCCCAAGCTCCAGGTCCACCCATCCAGTTGCCAAGTAGACTTTCCTTCTTGGCCGTCTCTGAGCACCAGAGGCCAACGTGTCAAGCCAGAACTATTCATCTCTCCCACCCTGCCCTTCCTCACTTCCTTCTGGGAGCTGCATTTCTGCAAAGGGCCCTACTTTCTATCCAGCCCCTTTTAAACCCAGGCTGTCCACAGTCACAGGGAGTGACGTGTGCCTAAAGATCACCATGCATCTCTGAAACCTGGGGTCCGGCTTAGCCGGTGGCAGTGAGGGGTAGGGGAGAGAGGGCAATTATCGGCCTTCAGGACTCCCTTGTGCTATTGGTAGGAATGTTTCTTTCCTGGGTGTCAATACGAAGCCAGGGTCATTTTTCAGCGATTGCCAATGGCTGTAATTGCATCAGGCTGTGCGGCTCTCCGGAGAATCCCTGCGGTCCTCCATTCTCTCCACCAGGACAGTGCTCTATAGACACTCCCCAGGCCATGGATCATGTTTTTCACACAACCCGTTAATTACTAAATAAAACAACCCAACTTTCAACCTGATTAGCCCAGATTAATGGCCAACAGCGGGTTTCACGTGCCTGCACAATTTATCACTGAAAAGAACTGTGTCTTTAATGATTTAGCTACCTGGCCTAGCAGGGCCAGCTCAGGGCTGCCAGCCTCCAAGAGGAGTTAATTGCTGTTCTTCGTTTCTGACCTGGAAAGGCCCAGGTGACAGTTCCCATTAGCCAGGCTTGGCCTGCTTGATGACAAAGGATGGCAGGAAGCCCTTCCCTCCCACTTTGTTCAGAAGATGTATGGAGGGCAAATGTCCCCCAGCCCCACCACGCCAGCTGCCAGCTGGAACAGGTTGAGTCAACCTGTGAATTTACATACTTTTTCCCTTCCCCCCAACCTCCTGACTTTTCTTTCTTTCTTCATTATGTTGAAAGAGTGAATCATTTTCATTTTTAATTGTTAAATTTCACCAAGAAATCTAGGACTTTTCATAAAAATGACCCCTCAAAAAAATGTATATCCCCTGGTTCCTTTTCTCTACATTTTACATGATTTGGCCCTATTGTGCAGGAGATAAAGTGAACAAAATTATTTAATCATTTATCATTGAAAACTCCTTTGATTAATAGGCTCCTCAAATGTCAGAACTGATCAACAGCATCTGGCCCAACTCTTTGTGTTTTCCAGACAAGGGTGCTAAGGCCCAAGGCTGGGGAAGTGCGCTGTCCAAGGTAACTAGCCAAGGTAACATGGAGAGTGAGTGAGTCTGAGGACCATCTGGGCATCCAAATAGCCAAGATTGCTGAGTCCTTTTTATCCACCATAGCAATACCATCACTTACTGAACATCTGTTCTGTTCCAGACATCATTGTATTTAATAGTCACCAACAACCTGTGAGATGGAAACTATCCCAGTTTTTGAGGTGAGGAGACAAAGCCCTTGCTTCATGCTAGGGTGGTGCTGTCTAGTAGAACTTTCTACATGACAGGAATGTTATATATCTGGAATATCCCAGAGAATGGCCGCTAGTCACATGTGGCTGATGAGGGATTGAATTAAGGCAAAAGTGATTGAATTTTCAGATCGTTCAATGCTGTTAAACAGATACATTTTTTCCTTCCTTCCCAGTCTATATGTTTGTGTTTTCAAACACACATTTTCTTATAAATGATATCACTTGCTTTTTTATTTTCTTTTTTCTTTCTTTTCCTCTTTTTAAAAAAAATATAAAAATTTACTATGAATAAGTGGCAAAATAAAATCTTTAACTTCTAACATTTATTTTCATATCCTTGAACTATATTTAAAATTGTCAAAGTAGCACAAATTTGTATATAAATCTTCCACAACTAGGAACTAACTAAGGAATTCTTGTTCCAATGGAAACAAGAACAATGGAACAAGAACAATGGAAAATCATTTCTTCCTGAAGCTCAGCACTTCCTGGAAAGACTGTCCTCTTCCTCTGAATTACTTCTTTTTGAGAAGTTCCTTTAGTAACTATTCTGTTTAACATAAGTTCTCAGTTTTTATTTGTTTGGAAATGTCGTCGTTTTGTTCTTTTACTTAAGTGATATTTTAGTTGGGTTTACAATTCTTGGTTGACAATAATTTTCTTTTGGCATTTTATTTTTCTGTTGATTCAAAAAACATGTATTCTGCATATTCCTTTAAGTCTATCTTNGCATATTCCTTTAAGTCTGTCTTCCAGTTCACTGTCTTTCTTCAGTGTCCCTACTTTCATGCTTAACATCCATCTACTTTTTTTCTCATCTCATTTAGTTTTAATTATAATAATTACATTTTCTTGTGTTTAGAATTCTATTTAGTCTTCTTCCACAAATGCCTGGGCATTTTTTAGAGTACAGTCAACTCTCAGTATCCTTAGGGGATTGATTTCAGCACCAAGTGCAGATGCCAAAATCTGTAGACGTTCAAGTTCTCTGCTCAGCTATTAGTATCCGTGGGTTCTGCATCCCACAGTGAAAATCTGGTGATTTTCCTTACTTTCACGTCGGCTCACTTCTGAATCTAAAAGCATGTATATTTTATACAGAATATGTTCTATTTTGGGAGACGTTTTCAAGCTCCCTAGCTATTGCCAGAAGTGTCAGAGCACAAGTTTCTTTCTGAAAGAAGTCATATTTTCACTCATTGTAAAATATCTCCTTTTCTTTAAAAGGATGGGTTATATGAGTCTGGAAAATATCTACTAGGTAACATACTGTTGGCATACTGTCTGTCACAGAAAAAGGCAGCAAATTAGGAATAATTTGTCTTTTTGTAAGAGAAAAAAAAAAGGGCCTCATTTTTAAGTCTCTTGCTATGAGATAACCTGTGGAGTCTTATGGTCACCATCTGCTATTTAAAATAATTGCTAAATTCACCTAACTGTGTGCATGTGAACTGCAACAGCTGGTAATAAGCCTAAAGGGTCAAAACAAATGAGGATTTTTCTGTCCAAGTTATGTTTTATCTCCGTGACATATCTTCAATGAGGATATCATTAATGTTAATAGAATTTACTGCTATATGTTACAATCAAATAAAGATATATAGACAAACTCATATTTTATTCCCTCATCCCAGTGGCTAACCTCTGGGGCACAGGTACCAGTATCAACACTGAAAACAGTTTTGGTTGTCAAAGTTGGGAGAAGGTACTTCTGGCATCCAGTGGGTAGAGGCCAGGAATCCTGCTAAATACCCTACAATGCACAGGATAGCCTCTGACAGCAAATACTTACTTGCCAAAAATGTAAAAGTGCTCAGATTAAGAAACACTGAGTTAAAGGCGAATTCCCCAGAGTGGCAATTCCAATGTTTTAATTTAATTCCACATCACTAGCCTTTCACAGTCCTCTGATTCCGATATACTGGGTGATGTATGCTTCTCTCAATCAAATAATCTATATGCTGTTCATTTCTGCACTTCCAATTTTTAACACAGTTTGTGGGTTTGGTGTGATTTGTCTTCCAGCTATAGTATTTCTAATTTGATCTCTACCTTAGAACTACATAGAACTACATAGCTTACCAGGTTTAAGAGAAAGGCACTTTTCCTAATGCTTTGTTTAAGGCAATCATTCAGGTCACACCATTGTTCTAAACCACATAGGCTTGTAGGTACTTACTTTTCCTGTAAAAGGAAACGTGGGATTGACTATGATGCAATATCTCATATGGTCACAGGGTCCTGGTTTTTGTGGGACCAGAGGTGGAATGGAGTGAGGTGCGCTAAGGAGTACAAGAATAGAGTGAACACGAATAGAGTGTGTGTAGTTTGAGGTGAGATTTTAAAAGTCCCATATTTGGGCTGGAGGGCATATGAGTTTCAGATGGCATACATGAACCTCAGATTAGCTTGAATGAGCTAGTGTGCAAGGTCTAGGCAAACAAGTAAGGCAGGAGGCCAAAGAGCAGGAGAAACGGAATATAGGCTCCAAACTGCTCACTGAAGATGGCTCAGAGAAATGCGTGCTAGACATTAGAGGCAGCTTTTCACCTGTTTCTGTTCAAACATGACACACACCTGACTCGATCAAAGAGTGAGAGGTCTAGGAATGGAGTAAAATAAACGATTGCAGTAAAGACTCCGCTGACCTGGGGCCAGGCAGTGTGTCCCTCCCCTTTCTCCCCTCATGACCTTACCCAGGTCTGAGCCCAGCCTGTCTGCACATGCTGCCTGGCCCATCAGTGACTTTCCAGTCCACAGAAGGTCCAAAAGAGGAGGCCCTGAGGCCTCATGTTTTCCAGTTTTGCCCTGTGTTTTACAGAGGAAGGGCAAACCCTATGGCAAAACCCCGACTCTTTGCAACCTCATGTACTGCAGCCCTCCTGGCTTCTCTGTCCACAAGATTTTCCAAGCAAGAATACTGAAGTGGGTTGCCATTTCCTCCTCCAGTGGATCTTCCCAACCCAGGGATCTAACCCACATCTCCTGGATCTCTTGCATTGCAGGTAGATTCTTTACTGCCTGAGCCATCAGAGAAGCCCCAGACAAGGGAACAGAAGTGTCTGGTTCCCTTTGCAAGGCAGACTTGTATTTTTGAGGGCCCTCCTCCTTGGTTGGAAGAGGCCTGAGAGCAGGCACTATCCGTGATCTCACGTGCCCAGAAAGGGAAGTGAGGTGGGTCAGAAGCATGCCAGATCTCGCCGGGCATGTGGAGTGATTTAGCTTGTACCTGGAGGAACCGAATTCTCCACCTCAGGGAACAGGTGCAGAAAAGCTCTTTAAGCCAGAATTGATGTCTTTTCCCTCAAAGAGAGAGAAAATAAAATCTATGTTGAATCCTCTGTTGAAAGGAGACAGGACTGCTGGGGTGGGGGCGGCCAGGGAGAAAGAGAGGTATTTATCCATTGAATTTTTTCTGCTTATGCAATAGATCTTCATTATCTACACTGTCCTGCAGTTCTCCAGCTCCCCAGGGAGATGCTTAATGACATACACTGCTTGATAAGCGGTGACCGGTGCCCCTAAACTGCTGATGGAAGGGGAAAGCTGTGCCTTCTATCTCCTAGTTCAGCGTGTTTTCTTTCTCACGGCTTATCTTTGAGATACTGGCCAGAGTCAGAGAAGAAAGTCGGCTGGCCCCCCACAGCACTTGCTCTGATGGAAGCTGACTCGGGGCAAGGCTGCCAGTCACATTCCATCGTGAAGGGACACCAGGCATCTGTTTTATGTGCTCTTTGTTTTATGTGCAGATTTCTTTCTTGAGCACTGACCTAGTCTCCCCACAGAAATCATATTTATTTTTATTTTGTTTACCAAACACTTACGTAGCACTCATGGTGTGCCAGATCATATTCTCGGTGCTGTATAAGCGTTAACCTATTACAGTCAGAGTTAGGTACTATATCCAAGTTCTTTAGAAAGATGAGGAAACCAAGTCCCAGGGGATAAAATCTGCCAGGCACTAGAAACGTGGTTAACTCCATATGCTTCTAATCCCTGCTGGGGGGGCAGGCATGGCCTGGAGTTCCCTCTGCTTGCCATCTATCAATAGGTAGAGTCCTCCAGGCTTACTTCTTTCTCCACAAGTCCTTCCCAGGCTGCTTCCCACTTGCTGCTCTGCCCTTCCCATCTCTCTCAGCCCTGGAGAGGACATCCCCATGGTTCTCTCACGCACTCATTTTTACACTTCCAGCTAATTCACTGTCCACGAATTTCCTCACACTTCAACCATCAAAAAGAGGTGTTTCTCTTCTAAGGAAATAATCTAAAAACAAATCAAAGATTTATGCACAGAGATATTATCTCAATGCCACTTGTAGGTGAAAAATTAGGAATGCTCAGTGTTTAATAGGAGGAAATTGGTTAAAAAAAAAAAAACATGGAGTATCACACAGCCATTAAAATGTCCTGTTTCGGGAAGCTTTTAAAGAGGGAATATGCCGGTGGCTCGGTAGTAAAGAATCTGCCTGCTAATGCAGCAGACTCAGGAGATGATGGGTGGGGAAGATCCCCTGGAGAAAGAAATGGCAACCCACTCCAGTATTCTTACTTGGGAAATCCCCTGGACAGAGGTGCCTGGGGGGCTACAATCCAGGGGGTCACAAAAGAGTCAGACATGACTGAGTGACTAAAACAAACATGTTAAGATGAATGTTAAGAGGGAACATGGGCTCCTATATATATATATGCATTATATATACAAACAATTATATATACATATATATGCATATACTGCAAGGGCTTAACTATCACTGATGATAAGCAGGAGTGGTAAGAATATTTTTTCACTGATACTGTTTCAAATTGCTGTCACATAATGGAAGGCAGACAGATTTTAGTCCGTTTCATTATTGCTTTAAAATTTTCTACAGACAACCCACTGTCTATGTTACTCTGGGGTGACTGTTCCCACCATGTCCACCTCCTTGGTATGTCTCTGCTATTTTGATGTTATTTTGTTCATCAGATGTTACTTAATTGCTTGTTCAATGTCTATCTTCCTTACAGAACTTCAGGCACTGTGAAGGCATCTCTCTGATGACTGAAGACTTGGAACCTCTTTCACGGGCTCGTTGGCCATTGATGTATTTTTTTTTAGTGAAATACCTATTCAAGTCTTTTGCCCATTTTAAAAGACAGTTGGCCTTTGCCTTTTAATACTGATTTTCAGAAGTTTTTATGTTTTATGTATACAAGTTCTTAGTGGGGCCTTTTTAAAAATTGAAATGTAATTGATAAATAATGTATTAGTTTCAGATATACAACATAATGATTTCATATATGTATATATTGTGAAATAATCACCACAATAAGTCTAGTTACCATCTATCACCACACATAGTTATATTTTTTTCTTGTGATGAGAACTTTTAAGATCCACTCTTTCAGCAATTTTAAAATATACATCATTATTAACTATACTCACAGAACTGTACATTACATCCCCAGGACTTACTTATTTTATAACTGGAAGTTTGTATCTTTTGGCCCCTTTCACCCATTGCAACCACCAAACAGTTCTCTGTGCGTTCATTTTTTTCCTTTGTTTTTAAATTCCACATATAAGTATGATCATACAATGTTTGTCTTTCTCTTCCTGACTTACCTGTCTTATTTCACTGGGTGTAATGACCCCAAGGTTCATCCGTGTGGTTGAAAATAGCAGCATTTCCTTATGTATGGTTAAACAATAATCCATTGTATATATTTATGCATATGCGTGTTTTTGTCTTTATCCATTCATCGGTCCATAGACACTCAAGTTGTTTCCGTGTCTTAGCTATTGTAAATAATGCTGCCATAAACATAAGGATGCACGTGTCCTTTCAAGCCAGTGCTCATGTTTCCCTTGGATTAATATGGAAAGGTGGAATTGCTGGATCACCTGGGCCACCTGATGCAAGGAGCTGACTCGCTGGAAAAGACCTTAATGCTGGGAAAGACAGAGGGCAGGATGAAAAGAGGGTGACAGAGGATGAGATGGTTGGATGGCATCACTGACTCAATGGACATGAGCTTGAGGAAACTCAGGGAGACAGTTTAGGAGAGGTAAGCCTGGTGTGCTGCAGTTCATGGGGTCGCAGAGTCGGACATGGCTTAGCAACTGAATAACAATGGTAGTTTTATGTTTAATCTTTCTGAGGAAGCTCCATACTGGTTTTTGTAGAGGCTGTTATCAATTTATATTCCCACCAACAGTACACAGGTTTCCGTTTTCTCCCCTAGTGAACATATTTTGTCTCAGGTTACACGTAGTCTGTCTATACCATACATATTTTGTCTCAGGCTGTGACTTGTTTTCCTTTTTTAAAAAATTCTTTTAATGAATAGAAATATTTAATTTTGATAAAGTCAAGTTTATTGATTTTTAAATTTCATGATTAGTAGTTTAGTGTCAACTTAAAGAAATCTGCACACCCCAAACTTCAAAAATATTTTCCTTTTTTCTAGGAGTTTTATAGTTTTAGCCTTTAGGTTTAGATCTAGGGTCCAGCTTGAATTACAGTTGGCCCTCCATATTTGTGGGTTCCAAATCCATGAATTTAGACAACTATCAAAAATATCGGGAAAAAATTCCAGAAAGTTTCAAAGAGTAAATCTTGAATTTACCAAGGGCTGGCAACTATTTACATATCATTTACATTGTTTTTACAACTACATACATAGAATGTATACTATGTTAGGTATTATAAGTAATCTAGAATTGATTTAAAGCAGGAGTCCCCAACCTCTAGAATCTAGTGCCTCATGATCTGAGGTAGATTTGATGTTATAATAGAAATAAAGTGCACAATAAATGTAATGAGCTTGAATCATCCCCAAACCATCTCCCCCATCCCCATCATTCCTGAAAATGGAGAAATTATCTACATGAAACTGGTCCCTGGTACCAAAAACGTGGGGAACACTGATTTAAAGTATTCAGAAGGATATGCATAGGTTCCACGCAAATAATATACCATTTTATATATAGACTTGAGCATCCTCAGATTTTGATGGGAGTGGTGGCATCCTGAAACCAATGCCCTGCAGATACCAAGGGACAACTGTAATTAATCCTTGTGAGCTGTGTGAGGCAGGAATCGAGGTTCATTTTCCCTGAAGGATGTCAAGTGGTTCCAACATTGTTTGTTGAAAAGACTTTATTTTACCGGCAATTTGCCTAGGTGCCTTTGTCAAACATCAATTGATTGTATATGTCTGGTCCTGTCAGGCCTGTTTCTTTTTCTTTGTGAAACAGGAGAGTCTGTTTTTGTTTTGAGCCTACTTTTAGGCCCTAATTCTAGGTCATGGCTTTTACTCTTGGCATAGACTTTTTGAGGCCTCCACTCAATCCTCAAGGCACTTTAAAAGGTGCGTCCACTCCGCTTGGGCCAGGAGCCCACAGTCTCTCAGTGATATAGGACTTCCGGTGTCTCTGCCCAGGTCTGGACCCTGCAGTGTGTGACCTCTGTTAGGCCTCATGGGTTCTTTGCTGTGTATGTGTATCTCAGTTCTCAGCCATGGACCCACAGTCAGTCCCTGTGTGGACTTCAGGGGCCTGCCTTTTAGCGGCGCTCTTTCTTTGATATCTTCTTCATGAATTCCAGCCTCTCCTGTAGTCTGGAGCTCCGATCTCTGCCTCCTCAGTTCTGAGAGGGCCCTACTCAGCTTGGGCTCACTCCTCACCGTTGCAGGGAAGTTCCTTTGGGCAGAAAGCTAGGGTGACCACTCGAGTCTCCTCATACAGTTCACTTCTCTTCAAAACCAGTCTCCACTGCCTCTTGTTCAGTGTCTGAGAATGTCTGCCCTGCATGTCTTGGCCCTGTTTGTAGTTGTTTAAAGCAGGGAGACAAGTTATGTACCAGTTACTCTGTCATAGCCAGAAACAGAAATCCCCGTGGGATTTAAACTCTTTGCAGCATCAGCCCTCCTGATGTTTCAGAGTGAAAGGGTCCAAGTCTTCTTAAACTATCACATATTCCTGAATAAGGCCCCTTAACTCGAAGCAAGAAGTCATGCGTCACTCAGGCTTGGCTGACTGAATGATTTAACTGAGAAGTTTTATGAGCACTAGCTAGAAACTGGCCAAAATGTACTAAAAAGAGATAAATGGTTGCTTTATTGCTAAAAAAAATCTTTTCTGATGGCAAATTCCCCAAAAGGAAAAGGTTCAGCTCTGAGCAGACTTACTCTAATTTTCTTTCCTCCACATAGGAAATAAATGTGGTGTCAAAGCACATGAAACCATTGTTTCCCTTTATACCCATCACCCTCTGCTAGAATACACATTTTTCAGGTTAATAGAAGATTGAGATCTATCTCAAACAAATAGGCACTGAATATCCTTGTAAAAACCTATCTCAGCGTAAGATGTCACTTCCTCCTTGTCCAGTGATTAGTTGTACCTATTATGTTTGCCCTTTGCTCCCTCTGTTTTGCTTCAGAGCCCTTAAGAGAGTTTGTAATCACACATGTATCTTCTCAACCTCTCCCAATTTTTTGTTTGCATTTACTACAATAGATTATAAACCCCATGGGGGTAAAAACTTTGCCTGTAGCCCCAGTGTCTCATAGTGATTGGTATATAAGATCTGAGAATTGTTTGTTGAATGAATAAATAGAGGAATGATTCTACACCTGAATAGACCTCTTTGGAATTAGACCAAAAAATATACAAATAGAAAGGCTTAAAGGGTTCCTTAAATAGTTCCTAAATATCTGCAGTTTTTAATCTTCAAGACCCAAACACCTCTTAGCCAGAGATAACTGTGAGTAGCTATTGTTTCACTTGAAATGGAAATCATTCCTGGAGAATCCATCAAAAGAGGCTGCTACTGAGAGCTGGGCGTGAGAGTGTCTGTCCTTTCCACAGGGGCTTCTGAGACACACTGGATTTTGTCCCTAGACTGTATAATGTAATGGTCCTCCCTGACAGTAGCATGTTCCAGGGTGAGACTTCTTGTTCTCTGTGGGAGGAGGAGTGAGCATGCGTGGATTTTAATAACTCCCAGGGCACTGAAGTTTCACATGTGGCCCAGAGAACATTTTCTCTTGCTTACGGCAGCAGAAGAAACCAAGAACAAAGGCAGAACATTCTTTAACTGAAGGAGCCCTGGACACAGAACACTAAGGACTATTTATCAAAAGGTCTTATCTTGTGGGTGGTGAAACTTGATCTAGGGACCAAGATGGGACAAAATGAACCCAAGGTCACTCAGTGAGTAAAGAGCACCAGGAGGACTGGTCTCCTCTAGACAACATTAACCTCTAGCTGAGGCTGTTACTGTTTGTTTATTCCAACTCTGTCCTCCTTCCCCACCCACTCTTGCCAATATACAAGTTTGCATTTTAGCTTGAGTCATTTATGCTCCCAAGTAAGAGCACAATACTTTCTAATCTGCAGTGATTGGAGAAAGTCAGAGTAGAAGCCTTCTTTATTTTGGTAACACACTCCCGGGTCAAAGACACCTTGGTCAAAAGTTCAATGACTTTAGAATCAGTAAAGGTTGTAGTGGTGATGGAGGAGGATGGAGAAAGAAGCAGCCCAGAAGTTTAAAGGTCTGGGCACTTGCTGCTTCTGACTTGTTGTGTGAGCTATGGGCAGTCCTTCCCTCCTCTGCCTCTTAGTTTCATCACATGTGAAATAAGAGAACTGGAATAGATCATCTCTACCATTCCATCTTACTTAAATATGATATCATTAAAATAGTACACTTGAAGGAAAAGAATATTGTCATTGTATATATTTAGAGAATCTCCATTTCTCTGTATGTTCTCAGAAACAGAAAAGATTCCTTGCTTCTGGGAAACTGTGCATACAGAAGCCTAAACTTTCAGCCCCAAGAAGTCAAGTGATGCTGGACATCTTGGATAAAATCTTCAACAACTGATACAATCACAAAAGCTGTCCCCCGTCCCACTGTGGATAGGAGTAAACCCCTCCATCATGGTTTAGAATATCAAGATTCTACTTTTCGTTTCTCCTCCACCCTGCTGGAAAGTCTAATCAGCCCTATTTCATGATAGGGTATCATCTACAAATTTAGCAAAAACAGAAACAAACCATTCATGACTATCATGTGTATCCCAGGATGAGACTTGTGTTGGAGGAGGAAAGAAGCTAAAAAAGTTCTTTAAAATGCTTAGAGAAACAAAATGTTACCAGCTCAAAAGTTTCATTAAAGATAGTCTTCTATAAAGTCTATTTACATTCCACAAATCTGTTCTAGAATGATGCTTGCAACATCTCACCCATAAGGAGAAACAGCTATACCGATAGACCCATGCTGAAACTGATTAGTAGTTGTGACCATCACAGAAAGGTCAGCTGTGACTATCCTAATTCATCTTACATTTTAGATAACAACCCCCAACACAGAGGTGTTGAATACACATAACCTAAGATATGCAGTGCCTATGATTATAAAAACAGAAGACCATGTGAACCTTCAAGGATGGTCCATTCTTACAAAGGAAACTTTCCTCATGAGATGTCACCTAAAATGGGGTGAGAGGCAGAGAAGATTGCTGGAGAGGACTGATGCCAGGAGCCACCACGGGAGACCACCCCCCACCCCCTGCCTCATGATAAAGGTCATGCGGAGAAGACCTGACAAGCAAATGCAGATCAGGATTCGAGGGACTCCCTTGACCTGCTTGAGCATCTACGCCAAAACCAGAATCTGTCTCTTTTACTATTCTGTGCCTTTCACCAACTCTTCTGACATTAACAGGGGGCTATCCCCGACCAACTCTTCTGACATTAACAGGGGGCTATCCCCGACCACCTTTCTCCAGAGAGTCCCTTGTCTGGGGCTTTATTGGCTTTCTGTGTAAACCAAGGAATATCAGCTTCTATTCTTTCCTCTCTCACTCATTCATTCATTCATTTATTCACCGACAACATCTCTCCTGAGGGTACCCCTGGATCCTGAGGGGGCTGGACCCCAGTAGACTGACATGAAGGAGTTGACGAAAGGCAAGGGAATCATTCTGGGTATATGTAAGGAAACTGGAAACTAACAGCTTGATGTGATTACAAGTGCGGGGTAGGGGATGGAAAAAGATAGCCTTTTTGTCATGCTTGACCATAAAAAATATGTTTTTGTATAACGTTGAAATGTCATTCTTAGGTGGAGCTGGGCTTTTCCAAGTGTCCTAATTCTCAGAACATGTCAAGGGGTGGAGTTGTTTCCAGCAGGTTCTCTTCTCTAGCATACCTACTAGAGTTCCTCCTATTGGATCCCTGACCTCTTTTCAGAGTCTCCTGATCCTTCCTCCTCACAGCCCAGGTCTCCGTGTCTGGATCTCTTTTCTCTCTCTGTAATTGGCCCCTTGGAAATCTCATTGTTCTGACAGCTTCAAATAATACACTTTCAATTTTATATGTCCAACTGTACTAGTCCCCCGTTGGTGCTGTTCAGTTCAGTTCAGTCGCTCAGTTGTGTCCAACTCTTAGCGACCCCCTGGACCACAGAACACCGGCTTCCCTGTCCATCACCAGCTCCCTGAGCTTGCTCAAATTCATGTCCATCGAGTCAGTGATGCCATCCAATCATCTCCTCTTCTGTCATCCCCTTCTCCTCCTGCCTTCAATCTTTCCCAGCACCAAGGTCTTTTCCAATGGATGAGTCATTTCTTCACATCAGGTAGCCAAAGTATTGCGGTTTCATCTTCAGCATCAGACCTTTCAATGAATATTTAGGACTGATTTCCTTTAGGATTGACTGATTTAATCTCCTTGCAGTCCAAGGGACCCTCAAGAGTCTTCTCCAACACCACATTTCAAAAGCATCAGTTCTTCAGTGCTCAGCCTTCTTTGTAGTCCAACTCTCACCTCCATACATGACTACTGGGAAAACCATAGCCTTGACTAGATGGACCTTTGTCAACAAAGTAATGTCTTTGCTTTTTAATATGCTGTCTAGGTTGGTCATAGCTTTTCTTCCAAGGAGCAAGCGTCTTTTAATTTCATGGCTGGAGTCACCATCTGCAGTGATTTTGGAGCCCAAAAAAATAAAGTCTCTTACTGTTTCCACTGTTTTCCCATCTATTTACCAGAATGGGACCAGATGCCATGATCTTAGTTTTCTGAATGCTGAATTTTAAGCCAACTTTTTCACTCTCCTCTTTCACTTTCATCAAGAGGCTCTTTAGTTCTTCATTGTTTTCTGCCATAAGGGTGGTTTTATCTGCATATCTGAGGTTATTGATATTTCTCCCTGCAATCTTGATTCCAGCTTGTGTTTCATCGAGCCCAGCATTTCACATGATGTACTCTGCATATAAGTTAAATAAGCAGGGTGACAATATACAGCCTTGACGTACTCCATTCCCAGTTTGGAACCAGTCTGTTGTTCCATGTCCAGTTCTAACGGTTGCTTCTTGACCTACATACAGATTTCTCAGGAGGCAGGTAAGGTGGTCTGGTATTCCCATCTCTTTAAGGATCGTCTACAGTTCGTTGTGATCCACACAGTCAAAGGCTTTGGCATAGTCAATAAAGCAAAAGAAGATGTTTTTCTGGAATTTTCTTGCTTTTTCAATGATCCAACAGATGTTGGGAATTTGATCTCTGGTTCCAGTGCCTTTTTAAAATCCAACTTGAACATCGGAAAGTTCTCAGTTCACATACTGTTGAAGCCTGGCTTGGAGAATTTGACTTAGAATAACACAAATCTGTTTTTTGTACCTCCGGACATCCGAAGTCTGAAATGAGTCTTACTGGGCTAAAACTAAAGTATCAGTTTGAGATGGTTCCTTCTGAAAGAAACCAGCTGGAAAAAACTGTTCCTTGCTTCTTCCCACTTCTAGATGCTTCCAGTGACCCTTGTTTTGTGGCCACATCACTTAAGAAAAAAAACTTTTTAAAATTTTTTCACTTTTAACTTTATTTGTTTACTTTTGGCTTACTGGGCCTTCGTTGCTGTGCAGGTGCTTCTCTAGCTGCAGCAAGCAGGGGCTGCTCCCTCGTTGCGGTGTGGGGGCTTCTCATTGCAGGGGCTGCTCTTGTTGCAGAGCACAGGTTCTAGGCGCATGGGCTTCAGGAGCTGTGGCTCCCAGGCTCTAGAGCACAGGCTCAATATTTGGGCACATGGGCTTTGCTGCTCCATGTCCTGTGGGATCTTTCTGGACTGGGGATCAAACCCGTGTCTCCTGCATCTATAGGTGGATTCTGAGTCACCAGGGAAGCCCCTGGCCATGTCACTTTGATCTCTGTTTCCATCATCACGTCACCTTCTCCTCTGACTCTTCCTTCTGTGTTACTCTTATAAGAAACACTACCATCACACCTAGATTATCTGGGATGATCTCCCCATCTCAAGATCCTTAACTTAATCACATGTGAGAAGTCTCTTGTCTCTTGTAAAGTAACTTTCATGGGTTATAGAGATTAGGATGTGGCCATTGTTCCACACCAGCCTAGACTTCTGTCTAACTCCACACTGTGATACCCAACTGCCTAGTTTGCAACTCTGCTGGGATGTGTAATAGGCCTCTTAACACCAGCATGATGGTCAACAGTCTTCCTCATCTCAGTTAATGCCAACCCCTTCCTTCTAGTTGCCCAGTTGAAAAATTCTGTAGACCCTCCTAATTCCTCTCTTTTTTTCCCCTCATGTACCTCATCCAATTTCAGCATCCAATTGTCTCTCTCTTTATATTGTACCAGAATCCTCCCACTTCATACCATCTCCAATGCTATCAGCCTGTTTCAGCTCACCATTGATATTCACCCAGACTATTGCAACACCCTCCTAACTGGCCTCCTGGCTTTTTATAGTTTCCCACCCACTGCAGTTTATTCCCCACACAGTAGTCTGAGTGATCCTGCTAAAACAAAAGTTGGATCATGCTGTTCTTCTTAACACTACTTTTCAATGACTTTCTATTTTACAAATAATGGCCACCAGGTCCTAAGTGACCTATGCCCTCATTACCTCTCTGGGCTCATCTTCCACTGCTGTCTCCTTCACCTACTCTGCCCCAGCTACCCTGAACTCCTGGATGTGCCCTGAGAATGCCAAGCATCTTCCTACCTCAGGACCTTTGCATCTACTGTTCCCTCTGTCTCAGAGGCTCTTCTCCAGATGTCCATGTAGCTCACCCACTCACATCTTTCAAGTAAATACATTCTCAATAACAACATCCCTGAGCTCCATAGAGAAAAGCATGGTGCATATCCCTCCCCATCCCAACTCTCACTCTCTCCCTTTCCCGCTTTCTTTTTCTCCATCATTTATTTCTCCTCCAGTTATTACTATCTCTCAGTTTAATACTTATTTGTTTTGTTTGTTGATTTCCTCCTTCATATTGTTTGTTCTCCTTTTCTAAACTATAAGTTAGGCATTTTTACCTACTTTGTTTCCTTTTATAACTTTGTTTCCTTTTATAACTGAGAATGGGGCTTGACTTTTTTACGGATTTGTTGAAAGGAGAGCGGAGGGTTTCGCCACATAGGTATCAAGGAGATTAGTGAAATGTTGCATTTACTTCAACTGTTCTTTTATTAATTTAATCATTCAGGGTTTATCAAAGGTCTGCTCTGAGCCTAGACCTCAAGTAGCTCATGGTCTTTGGGGGAGATATATGTGCTGTGATATTGTGATTTATAAAATATATATACTTGGAGCTCCTAAAGCCCTTGGAATTCCTGGTGCTGAGAGAGATAAAGGTGTCTTTTTTATGTTAATAAGATGAATCTGGAAAGCACCTGAACATGGGGAATTGTTGCCAGTGAAGTTAAAGTGAATGCCGCTCAGTTGCATCTGACTCTTTGCGACCCAATGGACTGTACAGTCCTTAGGAATTCTCCAGGCCAGAATACTGGAGTGGGTAGCCTTTCCCTTCTCCAGGGTATCTTCCCAACCCAGGGATTGAACCTAGCTCTCCCACATTGCAGGCAGATTCTTTATCAGCTGAACCACAAGGGGAGCCCAAGAATACTGGAGTGGGTAGCCTATCCTTTCTTCAGGGGATCTTCCCAGCCCAGGAATAAGATCAGGGTTGCCTGTGTTGCAGGCGGATTCTTAACCAACTGAGCTATCAAGGAAGCCTGGTCACCAGTGCAACCAACCAGATGCTTAGAGGCTTGGAACTTTCAGTCCCACCTCCTGACTTCTGGGGAGGGGAGAGGATTTGGAGATTGAGTTCCATCGCCAGTGGCCAACAGTTCAATCAATTGTGCCTATAGGAGGAAGCCTCCATGATACCTGAAAGGACAGGGTTCAGAGAACTTATAGGGTAGTAAACCGGAATGCTCCCCCACGCCACTGTGCCAGCCCCCAACTCCATGGAACAGATACTTCCTTGTTGGGGACTTTGACCTATGGATCCCTTTATCTAGCTATTGATTTGCATCTTTTCATATCTTCTTGTAACAAATTGGTAATCTAATGAGTAAACTGGCTTCCTGAGTTCTGTGAACCACTCTACCAAGTTAACTGAATCCAAGGAATGGAGGTTAGTGAGAAACTCTGATTTACAGAGTTACAGACCTCTGACAAGCTGGTCAGAAGCCTGGGTAACAACCTGGACTTATGGGGGCAGCTTTGTGGCACTGAGCCCTTAGGCTCATGCTCCCTCTGGGTAGATAGTGTCAGAACTGAGTTGAATTCTGACACCCAGTCCAGATCCCTGGGCAGGTTCAATCCCTGGGTTGGAAAGATTGCCTAGAGGAGGGCATGGCAACCCACTCTCATATTCTTGCCTGGAAAATCCCGTGGACAGAAAAGCCTGGGAGGCTATAGTCCATGGAGTCGCAGAGTCGGGCACAACTGAAACGACTTTGCACACAGCAAGCACAAACTTTTCAAGGCTCAAATGAGTAAAATCTAGAATGATCTGATAGATGGATGTGAAACAAAATCAGTACCACAGGTGAATTAACCAGCCTGCAATCCCCTCAACCCCCAGGCCTCCTCGACTCCATTCAGACTAAGCAGCTCCCCTTCTCTCTGCAAGCACTCCGTCTGTGTGTTTGTAAACATGAAACCCAAGCCTCTGCCCTAAAGAGTTTCCCCTCTGTAGGTAAGCTCCTATAGCCAGAGCATGCAGGCCTTGTCCTCCACAGGATTGTAGGCCCCAGGCTTGTCACTCCTCAGGCTAGGGCTCTTCCAGGGCAGGGGGTGTCTTATTGATCTTGGTATTCCCTGTGCCCTCAAGGTACATGGCACAAAGAGAGGACTCGGTCAATGCATGTTGGAAATCATTAAAAATACCCTCCCACCTAATGGTTCCTGATATTGCCTTTCCCAGGTATCTCCCAGCAGCTGCGTGAGTGAGGCGGAGCTGGGACTACTGTCTCTACTTTCACCAGAGTCCAAGTTTCCTTGAGCAGCAGGCCAGGCCGCGGATGCAGGTCTCCATCAAGGGCACTTCCCACTGGGTCGGCCTGTCCTTTAAGACTCTACGGTGTTTTTACCCCCGCAGCTGCCTTCATTTCCTGACTCACTCCAGCCATCCCAGCATGCCCTGCTTGTGACATGGAAGAGATGCTCACTCAGTGCCTGGGGGCCTCATGAGGCAGGGGCTCAGAGAGCTGGGCTGCTTTGTCCCCTGAGCCCTGAACCACAGCCTGTGCTCTCGTGGACCTGTGGGCCCAGCTGCTCCTGTGTTGCAGTGGCCAAACACCCTTCTGCAGCAAGCAGTCTGTGTAGCACGTGTCCTGACCTTACCCCCTTCTGGAATCCCCCCAACCCATCCCCAGGCTCCCAGGGAGTGGGGGGGACGACTGAACTAGATATTATTTAGTAATTAAGAAGAAAACAAACAGAAAGATGTGTGCTTATTTTTTTCCTTTTGGCTGCATCAAAATGCTTCTGCTTTCCAAATGGCCTCATAGGTTTGCCCCACCCACCCTTCAAATGCAGCCTGCCTGTGCGTCTGGCTCCTGGGGCTGTAGAGCTGAGTCAGCAGCACCAGCTGCATGGAGAGAGGCTGCTATCGAATCTCATGACCAGGGTCCCTAAAAAGCCCTGTAAGAACAGTGCCTTGTAACTATACTTTGCCTATCACTTTACAAGTTACTTCCTCATCCATTATTCATATGAGCCTCGCAGCTTTTTGCCTAGGTCAGCAGGCTATTTACTAAGCGCAAGAATGGATTTTGTAAATCTCAGTGAACTTAGATTGGCCGTGACCCTTAACACAATCCCTTGGTGTGAAAACTATAGTGTAGGAATCTGATACAACCTGTGGTAGAGATGAGGAAGTTAATAACCAAACCAAAAAGTAACCTGGTGCAAAGCCAGCACACCTGGCTTCAGGCCTCGCTTGCCAAGTGAACTGGGGCAACAGGCAACCTCCTCTGGGCCTCAGTTTTCCTATCTGTAAAGTGAGATGCATGATCTGCAAGGTCTTGCCTAGTTATTTGGATGAGGACATATTAAGAGACAGGGCTATTATAGACCTATCGTTGAATGCCCAACACACACACCTACACACTCTGAAGTGGGGTAAATGTCTGTTGAAATCAACCAGTCCATGAACTTGTCCCCAGTTATTACCCAATCAGCAGGCAATGCAGCAATACATGTCTTAAGCATTAGATCCGAACTTCACTGTGTGATTTTCCTTTTAAATTGATGGTTTCTGTGCTCATGAGGATTTCCTGGAACTTCAGAAGTGTTGTAAGAAGATGCAGGGGTGGGAGATACATCATGACATCTTTGATGTGACCTCAAAAAGTGATGGTCCCTCTGTTTTCTCTTGGCAGCAGAGGGAGATGGGAATAGGACCCAGAACCCCGTCTTCACTTGTAGGCCCGAGGAATAAGCAGTAGTCCTTTCTGGGTCATCTGCTTCTTAGGAGAGTAGTAATTCTGAGAGTGCCCTAGTCCAAGGTCAAACTCTACTCAGGGCAGCAACCATGGGAGGGCATGGTGAGTACACAGCAAGTCTCATTTGTGCTATGAATTAAAATCTTAATGCAAAATATCCTTAAAAGCAAAAAAAAAAACAAAAAAAGCAGGAGCTCAATCAATTATTTTGTCAAGTTCAGTCCTGTACAGCTGAGGTTGTAAAGCACTAAACCCCATGGAAACAATTGTCATCATTTCAGTGAACAAAACCCAAGATTGAAAAACAGAGCTTTCAACATGTGTTTATCCTGAATGGACCTTAGTCACATGGTCAAGTATCTCTTTCAGCTGGACTGAAACTGACTCCTGACCTAGTGAAAAGAAAGAAAAGTTTGATTTAGTTTTAAAATGTAGTATTATCAGAGCAAAATATTATAATTATTTTGTAAAATGTAGTAGCAGCCATTTAAAACAAATATAGTTTACTAAAGCATTTATATTGGGATAATGTTGGTCAGGGAATTAAAATAAGATGAAAATTTATGGAGAAAGCAAAATTATATTCATTGCTTTTGAACTTAATAGTGCTGTTCTTTTAACTTTAATTAATTGTTTTAAGTCATTTTTTAGGCTTTTTTTGGTAGCCCTTGCAGAAATTCTAATGAATATATATTGGTTATATATTAATGAAACAAATAGAGAAATTGATATGTTAGTGACATTAATACTTGTTATATCTCAAATGAGTATAAAATATGCATTTTAACTGTTAATAGATTTTTAAAATTCCATAAGAGATATTTGAAGTATAGGTCCTAGAAAAAGGAATAACTTTAATGATCTAATTTGTATGTGTTTAAGAGCATCTCACTTAATAGAAGGGGAAAAAAAGAAGTTTATACTATGGTTCCTGAAAATTAGAACAATTATGGTACAAATTCTTGTCACTGCCTAAAAGAAGTTAAGTATTTGGAAAGAATGAGCAGAAAGGAAAGAAAAGGAAAATGCAAGAGTCAACTATAATCCATTCTCCACTGACAAGGTTTCTTAAAATAAGGCTCTTCAAAGTCCTGGAATCCAAACACTGGGGTCACAGGGGCAACCCCCACATGCCCTCCACCTGACACCTCACCTATTACAGCTAATTTCTTTCACGTGTTGAGTAGAATGCGTGCTGGATAGAAACTCTGCATGCGCAACGGAATATTTCATCTGACACTCCGAAAGCACTTGTTTTATGAAAGGAGCTCAAGAGGCAAGCAAGGTTAATGACTTGCCTAAGGTCACAGGGAAAGTAAGTGGGGAAAATGGAAACAGAACAGTCTGCCCTGACCACCCTCTAGACCTTGGTCTTCATTTCTTCTCCATTCTTTTCTGTGATACACGAAGCAACTCGTTAGGAAGCAAGATGAAGTGGGATTCTTTTCCTTAGCTTATTCTTTTTTTTTTTCAATAGTTAGAAAAACCTCTTTGCTGAGATGCTGCCTGATTTCTTTCTAAAACACTCAATATATAAGACTCCCTGAAAGTGCCTATAAATAGAATTCTCATTGCTCCATCATTATCATCATCATTGCTATTCTTCTTATTGTGAGGCTGGTGGTGGTTGTTCTCAGCAGTAGCAATTTAGGCTTTCCACCATCACAGCCCTTTGGAACCACAAAGTCTATAAGACTTCCTACCCTGAGGTCGTGAAGTCCACTCCTTCCACAAATCCTGATTTGCGAAGGCTCAGAGGAAGGTCACGGAGTGCGCCAGTTAGAGGTATACTCTAGCCTTCTGCTAGGTTTAGCATCCAGTTCAGGGCTTTGGGGTGGCTACTCTGTTTTTATCATCCCTCACTCCCTGTCTGAGGGCTTTCTCCATGGCTCAGTGGGTAAAGAATCTGCTTGCAGTGCAGCAGACACGATGATCCCTGGATCGGGAAGATCCCCTGAAGGAGGAAATGGCAACCCACTCCAGTATTCTTGCCTGGAAACTTCTAGGACAGAGGAGCCTGGTGGGCTACAGTCCATGGGGTCACAAACAGTCAGACATCACCGAGTATGAGCATGGACGGATGGACTCCTTGTCCAAGATGCAACCATAGAATAAGGTCCTCGTTAAGCGCTTCAGATTGAGAGTTAAGAGAATGCTAACTTTGTTGACAAATTCCAGGGTTTGGAAGCCCCAGGTCTTAATTCTTTGTGCAAACTTTTGTCCTGTGTTGGCATGCCCCCTTGTGCTCATTAGTCTTGTCATGGGCTCCTACGCTATTGTTTTAAACATCATCTTGTGTCCCAGGAGCCAAGGGGTCCTTCAGGGTGAGTATTTGTGTATATTTTTAAAAAGTGGTCTTCACTCTTCTCGCCATGGCGGCCATCAGTCTTCAGTGGAGGTGTTGCCATAGAGATGTTGTCTGATCCATCTCTATTGATCGCCCCCTTTAAAGGGGGCCCTGAATAGGCACTGAGGTAGGTAAATGTATGCAGTGACATTGAGCGGATGATTCTATTCTGAAAAATTCCTGCACCGTTTGTTTCTGTGCTTGTCTGAGGGCTGGGACACGGTGTTGGGTTTTGTCGCGCGTGCTCTCCTCACAGGCCCGGAGTTAATGCAAGCCTTGTTTGGAACCACTGAAGCAGAAATTTCTCTGCTGCCAAGGACAAAAGCTTCACAGGCCACCTCAGAGGCTGCTTTGGGAAGGCTGTGTCTCCTGGGCTCCCAAAGGAAATGAGAGATAACACAGAACACGGAGGAGTGCCCTCAGAATTCTCCCAGCCCTCCAGGCCCCACTGGACACATCTGGCCCCACAGAGACTCCTCTGGCCAAGTGTGGGCTTCTCCAATCAAGGGTTTAATTTGATTTGCCTTTTTCCAGGCTGTTGAGATAAATCATCTTGAAGATGTGTGTGCTTTTCTGTTTATGTGATAAGTGTGTATTTGCACAGCTCTCTGCTCTTGTTTCCCTCTTGGGTGTGGGAGTGAGAAGCTCTCTTAGGAAAAACAATGATCGTTTCATCAGTCCATGCCTTTATGTTTAAAGCAAATAATACATAAGTCTTCTTCCCTCTCCGGGAAGAGAAAAGGAGGGAAGGAGGAAGGGAGGAAGGATTTATTGACAATCTTGTGTCCTGGAATAGTGTATGCTTGGAAAATCACCATAAATGAATTTTGTTGAAGAATGAATGAATGAGTGAATGTTTAAAGCTAGCTTGTTCCAAGTTAGGAGTTTGCAGAAATATTTTTTCCTTTCACTCTTACAACCCCTTTGGACTTCCCCGGTGGCTCAGATGGTAAAGCATCTGTCTACAACACGGGAGACCTGGGTTTGATCCCTGGGTTGGGAAGATCCCCTGGACAAGGAAATGGCAATCCACTCCAGTACTATTGCCTGGAAAATCCCATGGACAGAGGAGCCTGGTAGGCTACAGTCTATGGGGTTGCAAAGAGTCGGACATGACTGAGCGATTTCACTTTCACTAGCATCTTTTTACAAAAGGGTTAAGTGACTTGCCCAAGGCCACGTGGAAAATGAATGGTGGCCTTTGGAATTGAATCTGGGTCTTTTGATTCCAAGTCCAGTGCTCTTTTTCTGCAGCCCTGTTTCTTGCCTCTGTGTTCGGAGGCTTCTGTCTGTGGGCCAGAGCTGCATGAGCAAGGTTAGCTCTCTCCCTTCAGGCACTAACAGAGCCTGGGTGAAGCCACACATTTCCTCCTGCTCCTTGCCCTGATCTGTGTCCTTGGCCATTTGGCCACGGCCAGTCTCAGCCTGATATTACCAGCACTGAAGAGGGGAAGGGCATGAGACACAAGTGGAAACTGCAAAGCTGCACACATTCCTTGAACTTCAGGGATAGGTCCAGGGTGGGTTGTGTGACGGTGCTTCTGGTCCCCAGATGTTTGCTTGTCTGTTAAGTTGCTGCATGTGTGGGTCATGGCAGCTGAAGGCTGGAAGGCAGGAGAGGAAAAATCTTTGTCACGCGGCCTTGCAGAGCTTTGGAGTATGGATTTGGAGACACAGAACTCCAGTATTCATCCATCCATTGGTTCATTCTTTCACTCATTTTCTCTGTCACTCTTAACCTCACTCACTCATTCATTCACATACTCAGTACACTCTAAGGAGGACAGGAGCCACGGACAGGAGTCTGGTGCAAAGCTTGCAGAAATGAAGATGTACCCGGTTTGCCATCAACTCAGAAATATGTATAATTATAGCACCGAAATAACAACAATTAACATCTGCCCTTTATACTTATGGAATGCTTTCACATCTCCTATCCAAACTTCACCATATTCTATGTGGTAGGAATTATTGCTAAATCCATTTTGCAGATGAGGAAAACAACACTCAGAAAAGCTACCCAAAGCCCTTTGAGCGCAGGTCCCATGCGGTTTTGAATAGTTCCAGTCTGGAGGGGCTTTTCTTAATCCCTCTGCCTGCCTTTTTATGACCAAGGAGTCAGCTGGTTTGGGATAATGAGAAGCCACTTGTGCCAAGCTCTATTTGACTCCTTCAAATAGCAGAGGCGGGTAGTGATATTTTATAGAATTCTCCAGGAAAGACTGCTTTGGCTGTGTTTTTAAGAGTTCAAAAGTGGATTGCAAGATTTTCACTATTTTGGATCACAGTAGTGCTTTTTAATTTTGAATGCATATCAGGAGCTTAGAAACACTCAGGCCTGCACCCCAATCGGAGACTGTGACTAACTGGTCTGAGATGAGATCCAGCACTGAGTTTTGCTTTTTTAAACAAGCTCACTGTTTAAAAATGTATTTTATTATTTACTTATTTTTGGTCTCGCTGGGTCTTTCTTGCTGTGTGTGGACTTCCTCTTGTTGTGGAGAGCGGGGCCTATATCTCTAGTTGCCGTGTTCAGGCTTCTCATCGCAGTGACTTCTCTCATTGCAGAGCACAGGCTCTAGGAGCATGGACTTCAGTAGTTGCAGAAAATGGGTTCAGTAGTTCCGATTCCTGGGCTCTAGAGCACAGGCTCAGTAGCTGTGGCCCATGGGCTTAGCTGCTCCACAGCAGGTGGAATCTTCCCAGACCAGAGATTGAACCCATGGCCCCTACACTGGCATTGCGTAGCGCCCCATGCACTACATCTTATCCACTGTAACACTGGACAAGGCCCAGGCATTGTGTTTTTATTTGTGTCCATTTTAAGCTAGGGTGTTCCTTGACTCTTAGTTTTAGCCTGTCTTGCAGGTGTCCTCCGACCAGGAGCTTTGGGAGAGGGGTTGTATGTCACAGTGACCTGAGCGTGAGGGGTCCCATACTCTGCTGGGCTCCATGCTGCAAGGGTGGGACTCTCATGGACAGTTGTCACACTAGAAATTAACATCTAATAAGCAGGGATCTCGGAAGTAGGACTAGTGACCAAGGTTGAAGATTAGCTTCAGTGACCCAGAAAATTCCTGTGAAATAGTCAAATATGATTTCTTCACTTTCATGTACAATACTTACAGAGGTGATGTAAGTTTTGTATATGAAATGTGCACAGGAGAGGGGGCACAGAGATGAATAAGGCCTACCCTTCCTTTCACAGAACTCAAGGTCTGGAAAAGAAATACACAGAGAGTACATTTCAATAGAATGGAGTGCCAGGTGACCCGCCTGCAGAGCCTCAGCAAGGCTGCACCGCAGAGGGGACACTTGATTTGATTGTGAAGGGCGCCCTGGAGTTTTGCAGGCCCAGCAGTGGGAAGTGCTTTGCAAGTAGAAGGCATAACAGGAAGAGAGGGAGACAGTGAACAGGAAGAGTAAGAAATCCAGGAGGATAACTAGAGGTGAAACTGGGGAAAGATGAGGTCTGGGCCAAGAGATTGCAGCATTGCACTTTATTCTGGAAGCAAGAGAGAACCAGGGAAGGATTTCAAGCCTAGGAGTGACACAGTCTGTGTCTTGAAAAGGTTATTTGCGCAGTGGCCTGGGGGATGCATTGGGCTGGCAGTGATTCCAGCGAGCAGTAGAGACTGGAGGAGAGACCTGTCAGAGCTGTCCTAGGACCAGAATGGGCAGTGGCTGGAGGTTGAAGAGAAGGGGCCCAGAGAGGTATCCTCTAGCCAAGACCTCGCGGGGAGAGGAAAGGATTCTTCCCAATGAGTGAGGAACCAGCAACAGCTGCTGCAACTGCTACTAGAAAACAGAACTTCCTGGCAGGCCTCACCCTCCCACACCCTCCTTAATCGCCTCCCTGAGAGTCATCTCAGGAGAGGCTCCCCATGAACCTGGTCCTGCTGAGTCGTCTCCAGCCCCTCAACTCCCTAAGGATGCTAAGCTGCCTTGACTGTCTGTCTGATGCAGGCATGCCCACATGTGGAGCCTTAAACATTAGGGTCTGTCTTGTTGACCAAATGCTGTGGACTCCCCAGGGCTGAGAGCTATTAGGGAAACAAAAGACTACCCTTTTAATTAGACTCTGCATGTCCTTGCAGGGCCCTTGCAGGGCAAGAGGAGCCGAGCGCCAGTGGTTCTGGTGATTAGATGCAACAGGGAAAAAGTTTAAAACATCTGGGTGTGTTTACAACTCCAAAGCCATGACCGAAACACACAAAACACACGAGGATTTAAACAAGCTGAACCTTCCTCTTGGCTTTTGTTTAAACTTATTTGTAGCCGCCTGGGAAGATCTAGTGATGATGGGAAGCCTCAGGGGAAGCCTTCCCTCTGCTCCCTGGGGATGCTTACCTGCCTTCTAGCAAAGCCAGGACCTAGAAAGGAGAAGAGGGGGCATTAGCAGTGTGAAAAAGACGTTACCTTTATACTGTTGCTTAAGGCATCTTTTGTTGCATAATCAAGTATCTCACTTTATAGCCAGTGGGTGCACAAGGGCACTGAAGCTGGGGTAGCAGATCCCCTGAAGGTTTAAGACTTTCAGCTGAGAACTGTGTAAAGCCCCACACCTAACTTTCTGTAATGTATAAATACATATCCTGAAAAGGAAGGGGGAGAAAGGAGCAGTGAATGGTTAAGAGATTTGTCCTCAAAAGTCACTAGAAAAGTCCAACAAAAGACTGACTTTCCTTCATCCTGACAGTGTCTGTTTTGCAGTATATGGCCAGATTCATTGAGATCCTTCAGAGTGATTGATAGACTTTTAGTGCAAATAACAGGGAAGAATGTTCTTTTCTAAAAGTTGCTCCCACTATGAGACATAGTGTGAGCGTGTGTGTGCTTAGTCGCTCAGTCATGTCCGACTCTTTGCGATCCCATGGACTGCAGCCCACCAAGTTCCTCTGTCCTTGGGGATTCTCCAGGCAAGAATACTGGAGTGGGTTGCCATGCCCTTCTCCAGGGGATTTTCCCAACCCAGGGATCGAACCCAGGTCTCTCGAATCACAGGTGGATTCTTTACCAACTGATCTACCAGGGAAGCTCATACGAGACATAGATCCCGTACTGAATCTAAGAGGAAAAATAAGTAAATGAACTGGCCAGTTCCTTTCTCTTGACAAAATGTCCGTGGCGCATCTAGAATAGTCAGCTCTAAGCAAAGTCCATCATCCTGAGAGTCAGAGAGGATAAGAAAGCCTCTCTCCCGGCTGATGCCGCTATTTTTTTTTCCTTAAGAAAGACTGCTTTGCAAGAGCGTTTTGAACAAATTGGGCCATTTGAAAGAAGGCAGGGATAGAACAGAAGCCGTCAAGCTTTAATTTCTCTGCTAATTAATGGTTGATCATCTATCCTTTTATGATTCTTGACCCCAGAAGGAAAATTTATTAGTACTTTTAGATTTTGCACAGTCGTGTTAAACGAGGCATGTAATGCACTAATTTAGTGTCTCATTAGCATAAGCAGGGCTCCCCAGCCCTCCGCTCCCCATGGAAGGCTTAATCTGGAGCCGTGTGGAATTTTCCTGGGACACGCATGGTTTCTCTAGGCTCAAATACCTGAGAAGCCATAGCAGAGATGTGGGCTTACCCCACCCACCCTGGGGTTTCAAACATGGACTCTGTCCTTCATTTTAATGAGAATATTTAAGCCCTCAAATCTTTAACCTGTTTCACAACAGTGTTCCTGCAAAACTCAATTTTACAGCCTGTGCAGCTATTTCTCATGATCTCAACCCCACCTCCTCCAATGAAAAACCAAATCTAAGCTCTGGGAGAGGATTTCTGTTTGTTGAGACGATGGAGAGTTGGTCACGTTTATATTTAATATAGACATCTAGCCTAGATGTTTCTCTGGTGTAAATGCCAGCTCAGTAAATGGCCAGTTTTGCTGCATATATGTTTGAAACCCTGCGAAGCCTGCATTGAGCTGATGGACTTCAGGGTCCAGGTTACAAGGGAGGCAGGGAAATGCGAAGAAGTTCGCTGGGTAGAGAGCCGACTGTATCCATACTGCCACCAGCTTCCTTTGGGAACTGCAGAAAGGCACTTGCCCTGTGTGAATCTCTGCTTTTCCACCTGTTAAATGATCTGTAAATCTTCATGCCTAAGGTTTCTTCCACTTTTGATACCCCATCATTCAGCAAGTAAGAAATGCCAGAGGCAGGCTGGGTGACTAAGCCTTGGGAAGAGGATCAATTCAGAAGAAGAGTTTTGAAGTATCAGAAATCTTCAGAAATTCCATATACTTTGGCCCACCAATTCTATTTTACAGAATATAACCCAAGAAGAAAATCAGACAAATGCATGGGGGAAAAACAAGAGTGTTTATGAGACCATCATGGATTGGTTAAATAAAATATAGTATAGCTATATGATGGGATACTATGAAACCATTAAAAATAACACCACAGAATATTGTAGGCATGGAAAAATGCTCACAGTATTTTGTTATGCAAAAAAATCTAAGGTTTCTAAGGTTTCTAAACAGGATTTCTCATATGATGCCAGTTTTGCAAAAATATGTCCATAGATATGTTTAGACAAAGATCTGGAAGGATCTATACCAATAGGTTCATAGAGATCCTTGGGGGGTAGGATTCTAGGGAATTTTTGTTTTCTTCTTTACACTTTCCTATAGTTTCAATATTTACTCACAATGAATGTAAATTACTCTTAGAGTTTAAAAACATTACAGAAATTATTTAAGGGAAATAAAATCTTAGCTCTGAATATATGTATTCTTTTTCCATCTCAGCTTTCACACATACACAATGACAACCATCAATCATCTCAAAAGATCAGGAAATAAATGATTTATTAGCTGGAGGCTCTTCATGAAAACTTTGGATGACCAAAACCATTTGATATCAGCACAATTGTGGCACCACTTCATTAGAAAAAAAATTATTTGGCCCCGCTGAGCAGCACGTGGGATCTTAGTTCCCCAACCAGAGATCAAACCCAGTCCATGCCTCCTGCAGTGGAAACTTGGAGTCTGAACAACTGGACCACCAGGGGAGTCTTTATGCGACTTCTAACTGTAGGGACAAAATGTGTGAAGGGTTTTGAACGCAGAACCTCTTGTCTGGTACACGTCCTTATGATTTCTGAGTGTCAGTCTTGCAAAGGCATTAAAGATAATCCAGGCTTCCCCCCGACGTTTTACAGATGGGGGGGAACTTGCCTCAGGTCTGAGATCTGGTTACATCAAAGCCAGGCTAGTACCTGCCTCCCAACTCCCATCTCTAGACCTGGGCTATTAAAACCCTGTTCCTCTCCAGGCGCCTCTGGAGGATGCAGCAGGCTGACTGATGCATGCAGACTTCCTTCTGGTAGGAATCTTTCCTTTCTTCTCCAGGTATAAATTCTGAGAGCTCAGGTGACTTCCTGCTCAGTGGAGGTCCTTGGCTCTGGAATGAGGCTTGCCTGCAGATCTTGAGTCTGGAGCAGGCTTACCAAGGGCTGGGGCACCCAGTACAGCTGCTGTCTGCCCACCAGGGCTTTGGGCCATCCTTTCTTCTGAGATGGATAATGGTGGTAAGAAGTTTGTTTCCTCTGAAGTACGTTGCTCTTTCGGGCTAACGTGTCCTTTGGGGTGGGGAAGGAGAGGTTGGAAAAATCAAAATATTGATGTCATTTATAACTTTCCCCAAGAACATCCTCACTTCTGGGAACAGCACTGGGTTGTGGGGAGTGGGAGAAGGAGTGGGGAGAGGCATGCAGAAGAACAAGATGCTGCTCCTGCCCTCAAGATGTTCAGAATCTAAGAAGAAGAGTAATTATGTGGATGAGGGACAGCAGAATAAAGCAGCCTACAAGAACCTGAAAAGTTACAAACCCAGTGCCTACTGGGAGACCCAAATGACATTCTGCCTACTTTGGAGGGAGGAGATCCGTGAAGACTTCTAGGAGAAAGTGACCTTTGATAGACTTTCGGAAAACAGAAAAGATTTCAGCACTTGGAGGTAGAGGAAAGGGCATGAGGTTGAAGGGAGCAAGGGGTGACAGTGGGGCTGGTGTAGTTGCAGGACAGCACGGTGGGGGCGGGACCAGAAACAGGGAAGGGACCCTGACGAGGCTGGAGCTCAGCGCACACATGGAAACACCACAAGAGAGCCGCGTGTTGGAGGGAAGTCGGGGTCATGTCTTGAATGGTTCGAAGACCCTGTCTGTAAAGGTGTTTGGACTTATCCTATGGCCAAAAAAGAGGCATGGCCTGCAGGATTTTGAGCTGAGCTGTGTTTTAGGAAGATTTTGCTCATGGTGGAGCAACTAAAGTCAGAGGCCATGGTTTTGGAGAGAATATAGGAAGACTACATATCCCCCCCACCCCCCGCTCCTTCCAGGTGATGTGAGCATAGGAACGAAGCCCTTCAGTTCTCTGGGCCTGTTGGCGGATCTTACAGTCTGCAGAGAGAACCTTCTGATCCGATTGTTTTGGCAGCATTAGCTGGGAGCCAAGAAAAGTAAGGAGTGTCTGTGGTAGCCTCTCGGGGGTGATGGAGGGCTAGCGTCCTTCCCACCACCGTTCAGGGGAGATTCTGCTCCCACTTGAAAGCTGTGACCTCAGTCTGGTTCTGAGTCTGAACTGGAAAGCCACATTTTCCAATGAAGGGATGCCGCAGGAAATAATAAATCTCTCAAGATTTATGGGCCAGGAAATTCCTTCAGGAACATAAATAGAGAAGAGGTGAGGCAAAGGTGGGCAAGGCAGGGAGCAGCTGCCTGGGATCCTCTGGACACACACAATGGGCTGGGGATTTGTCCAGAACTCAGAGTGAAGAAGGATTTGGCGCACTAAGTTGTTTCAATGGTGTTCAGCTCTTTGTGAACCCATGGACCATAGCCCACAGGCTCCTCTGTCCATGGGATTCTCCAGGCAATAATATTGGAGTGGGTTGCCATGTCCTCCAGGGAATCTTCCCGACCTAGGGATTGAACCCATGTCTATTAAGTCTCCTGCACTGGGCACCACCTGGGAAGCCTGAAAGGGATTTTAAAGGTAATCTAATACGATGTCTCTTGCTTTTCTGTCATTGAATTCATGGCTCTTACTCTGCAAAATGGTGAGGCTGAACTAACTGACCTGCAGGTTCTTTATCGCCGGGTCATTTGATGTTTGTTGTAAAGACCTGTGTTCCTGCTCTGGGCCCTGATCGCACTGTGTGTGTTTCACTCTCCCCAACTGAAAATGCAATCAACAGAGTCTCACACATCACCCACGTTTGGGCTGGAGATTAATGAGAGGACATCTGGAAACTTCCCTTGGAGGGGTACATCTGGGCCTGATTACCTTCTTACTTACTGTCTTTTTACTCTGGAGACAGACTCGTAGACTCACCCTAGGGGACAATAACAGAAGCATGCACACCATCCCAACACACCTTCCAAATTACCCCCAGCCCAGCTGCAGGGAGAGATGATGGAGGAATCCACACACACAAACTGGGCAAGCAAACATGCACCCTTTCTCCTTCTTGCTCTGTCCAGTGTCTGTGGGACAGTGAATTACCTTCACTGTCAGAGATGCGAGACCAGGCTTCTCCCTGTCGCTGGTAAAGTCCCGCTGGCCCCCGCCTCCCACTCCAAGCTGCCTACCGATTTCCACCAGCAGATGGCGCCCGGAGCTCTCAGACCACAGGGCCACACATCCCAGGCCTGAACTCCTGGCCTCCCCCATCCGCAGCCTTGGAAAGGGATAATTCAGGAGTCATCAGTGGGAGGGCTGCCAAGGACTTCAATTTACTATTTGGAACTTGGATAAGCTTCCCCAGATGGGGCATTGGAGGAGACAGAGGAAAAGGGGAGGGGGGGGGCAGCGTCTCCTAGGGGCCGGGGGCGGATCTGGTCCATCTCTGGCAGCCAGACAGTCCTTCCTGCAAAACCCCACCCAAAGGGGTGTCTGAAGCCAGGGCGGGTCACACCCTGGAAGGAAAATGCTTTCACTGGTGTGAAAACCAAGAGAACAAAAGGATTCACAGACCAAAAATGAAGCCAACGAGAGCTTCGAAATCATGGGCATTCTTCCCACTCCCAGTCTCTGACTCATCCCTGAACCCCAGTTTCAACCTCACCTACTGCTTGAAGCTGTCGCTGAACCATGCGCCTGGGGTCAGAATTAATCACCAGCCGCCTCCCTGGGCCTCCGACACTCTAGCCTTGCGGCATGGATCATCCCTCTCCCAGGGTGAGAGCTCCTTGCATAAGTATGTATCGCCCCGTTTGACTGTGGTTACCTTGGGCCAGGGGCCAGACCCCACTTACCCCAGAATCCCCATGAGCCCAGAACAGCGCTGGCTCACAAGTCCTGGAGAGTCAGAGAAGAGTGAAGAAAATTGTCTCTAGAGCCTGGAGAAAATCCTACCAGCTGGAATGATGAAGAAGGAAAGAATCCCTCTTAGGTAGGGTCACAGGACTCCTGATATAGATGTAGGTGACACACACACACACACACACACACACACACACACACACCCTTCCTCCTGGAGCAGTGGAGGAGGAGGGAATGCAAAAAATGTGGTGGTGCCAGCCACAGAGAAGCCTGGAAATGCCTTCTTAATTGAACCTTTCTGGGAGCAGGCTGGCTGGAGGAGGGTAAGGAGTAGAGAGGAGCTGGCAAGGAAGGGCCCAGGGGGCTCTGATCCCCCTCCTTTTGGAAGCATGAGTATGTGCTTTCATGTCCGACTCTTTGCACCCCTATGCAAGTGCAGCCCACCAGCTCCTCTGTCCATGGACTTTTTCCAGGCAAGAATACTGGAGTGGGTTGCCATTTCCTCCTCCAGGGGCTCTTCCTTACCCAGGGATCAAACTTAAATCTCTTACGTCTCCTGTGTTGGCACACAGGTTCTTTACCACTAGCGCCGCCTGGCAAGTCCTCTG
>SJYQ01004923.1:0-69041 GCA_006410935.1 Redunca redunca
GGCTTCTTGAGCCCCTGAAAAGACTCCCACAGGAGGTGGACCGCCTCTACATCCCTGGTAGTGCCCACAACTTTTGTACTCTTAGGGTGTTTGAGAAAAAGCTTGGTGGAGGAAGTGTGCCCATCTTTAGATGGAATTGACCTGGACAAAATCATCTTTGAGGGAGTGCTTGGAATGGAAAACAACAGTGGGTAGACAAATGAAACAAATATGAGGATTTCTGGGCAGATAAGAATCCTGACTGAAGCAATAGGTCTCTGTTGGCAATGAATAAGGTTTAAAAGGACCAGATGCGGCCAGTTGACACAGGGCCTTGAATTCCAAAATCTGCTGTAGCTTGTCTGTTCTACGGCATGCTGGTCATGCTGTGTCGCTTCAGTCGTGTCTGACTTTGTGACCCTGTAAACTATAGCCCACCAGGCTCCTTTGTCCATGGGATTCTCCAAGCAAGAATACTGGAGTGTGCTGTATTGACAGGGGGTGTGCTGTAATTCAGTATGCATCAAATACCCAGAGTCTTTCTGGAAGTGATGTAGAGTGATATCTGATTGAAAGAAAGAATCTGATTCTAACAGCAGCAGTATCAGGAAAGGTTGTAGAATGACTGCAATCTGAGACCCAGGGAGGGGACACTCCCAGTGGGTTTTGTTCTTGTTAGTTTGGCTTTTGCCTTTCAAGTTAACTTTCTGTCCTTTTGTTATTCAAGGAGTACTTAGTCTTCGAAGATAGATTTGAATAGACTGTTTTCTAGATCTGAATTCCTTACCCTGAAATGATGATGTTGTACATTGACTGGAGTAGTGATTTTATGAGCAGAGTCAGGATTATAAATATTTATCCCCACACCATTTCCCCTCACTAACCTTGTGCTAAAGTGCAAAAAGTTGTAGACAAAGTCCGTTACTCTCAGGTTAAATGATCAACTTAAAGTCAGTTAACAATCATCAGGAAGCGCCATTGAGTATTCTCTGACAGGTACTGGGGTGGGTGGAAGTGGGTAGCTGGGAGGAGAGAGAATGGAAGAAATACAAGATACTGTCCCTCTTTTTATGGTGCCGAGGTCAGGGCCACCTAATGACAGGGAATGATTAGCATGAAAAGAGAAGTGAACCCCTTGTGGCTCATTATAGTTACACTCTTTGTACCACCTAATCAAGCCACAGGCATTACGGGTTTCTGAGTCTGTCAGTCCTTTCATCCTTGTGAAATGGGCTTCCCAAGGGTCTCAGGCTTCTTGTGGGGAAGAGACCTTAGTTAGTATGGGCAATGGCATGTGCTGTTTTTCTCTTAATTTCTTTGTAAGGTGGAGGTTTGTTGAGATAAACGCCTGTGCCGAGGTGACGGGGGCCTTGGTATTGATGCCATCTTTTGCTTGTTTCAGGACGTCTTGGTCCTCATGTCTGACCATGGAGACGTGAGCCTCCCACCCGAAGACCGGGTTAGGGCTCTGTCCCACAGGGGCAGCGCCGTGGAGATAAATGAAGACATTCCACCCCGCCGGTACTTTCGCTCTGGAGTGGAGATTATCCGAATGGCATCTGTTTACTGTGAGGAAGGCAACATCGAATATGCCTTCATCCTCTATAACAAGTATATCACGTAAGACACCTCCGGTTTCCTTTTTCTTTTCTGGTGACTGATGCCTCACTCATGGTGCTCTTGTGCTCATTTATTTCTGCTCAGAATTGCTAAAACCAGAGAACTTTACCACATCATTATCATTAATCATTTTTGCTGGCAGCTCCGACATGTTAGCAGTTCTTGACATTCAAAGACATGGGTACCGCAAGTGTTGTTTTCATGACTCAGTAATTTCATAAGTAAGAAACCTAGCTCTTTGGGCTGTGCCCACATGGCCCAGCTGTTAGGCAAGAGAGTTGGTGTTTAAACGATACATGTTTTGTATTGATGAAGGTTTTTTCCTGTCCCTTCTCTATTAAGGCAGCCAATCAGAGGATTATTGCTGAGGTTTAGCAGAGCCAAAATTCCTCACCTCTACTTATTTTGTAGCAAATTGATTGTCTCGGGAAAGTTTTTTCGTAACCTTTACGTGTAAATCATTAAATAAGTATTGACCACCTACAGTTTGTATAGCTCATCATAAGACCTTTCCCTTGAGTTGCTTAGCCTCTTGCAGCATTGAAGATTTCAGTTAACAGGAACAATTGCTAAAGTCCCAGTGACATTGGAAAAGATGTGTAATTTAGGAAGGGAATAATAATGTTAAAAGATCTCATTTCTAGTCTTGTTCTTTCATAATATTAGGACCTTAAGGTAATAATAATTACAGTGTATTTGTATAGCTCTTCAATAGTTCATAGAGTATTTCACCTGCATTTATGTCATTTGATCTTTACAGTTCTTTTGCACTGTGTAGGGCACATCATCCTTGCATTCTGCATATGAGGAAACACCCTCCAGGTTCAGTGGTAGGCTTTAGTCCACAATTTGCAGTGGCAAAACCTGGATTTTCCAACTCTTAATTCAGGATTCATTCTACAACATAAGTACTATTCTTTTTGTTTTCTTTTTGGTACTGTTCCTTGAATTGAAGGTAGTCTTTTGAGATTATAGTCTGGTAACACACTAATTTGGGGTTATTTTTTATTGTTTTTTGAATAGGTAACGTGCATGTAGTGCAGAATTCAGAAGGCACAAAAGGGTATATATATTTAAAAACTAAATTTCCCTACCACTCCTCTTTTCCCACAAACCTTTGGTTCCTCTCCCCACAGGCAGTCACTCTTATTAGTTTCTTATATGTTCTTCCAGAGGTGATGAGTGCATATTAATTATATGATATGAAGTTTTTGATCACATACTGCTCTAAAGCAGTGTTTGTCAACTTTGGCGTTAGTGACATTTTGGGTTGAACAATACTTTGTTGCACAGGAGTGGCCTGTGCATTGTAGTGTGTTTAGTAGCATCTTTGGTCTTTCTAGTCACTAGATGCCAGTAGAACCCCTACCCCCAAGTTGTGACAACCCAGAATGTCTCCAGATACCACTAATGCTCTCTGAGAGGGAAAACTGCCCCAGTTGAGAGCCAGTACTCTAAAGAAAAGTAGGTGTAAGAGTGGATTGCCTAAATTCATATTGTAATTTTAGAATGGAACAAAGGGAGTGCTATGGTTTCATAAAGTTTCATACAATTATAATTACATGTCTCCCTCTCTTTGCTATTAGGAATTTTTCATTCCTAGGCACTATGGGCACAAAATTTATTTTCCCGACATATTTCTTTGACTATTGTCCTCCTCTTTACTTACTCTACTGCTGGTAGAACTAGTATATTTCCAGTAATCTTGTAGATAGCTCTCTCAGAATGAGGGGCACAATTCCTTGGGAAATTATAGTTGAGTAAGTGCAGTAGAATCATGGAATCACTCCACCAGGTGTTTTCTGAAGGGCCTTCTGGGTCCTGTTGTTCCACATAGAAAGTGCTTTGAGGGTGAGGATCATATTCATTCAGCAAATATATATTGTGTATATCTACTATCTACTTGACACTGCAGTAAATCCTCCATACACAGTAAATAAAATGGCCCTTGCCCTATTCTCACTATGGGAGAAGACAGCATACAGGTAAGCAAAGAAATATATGGTAACAAAATAGGGAAAATGCTTTGGAAGCAACAGAGAAAGTGCTGTGATAGAAAATAACCATGGATATCTAATTAAGTAGGGTAACATCTATCTGAGAATGTATGATTTAAACTGAGACTTAAAGGGTGCCATAGAGTTGGTCATTCCAAAAGCATAAAGCAGAATGTTTAAAACAGATAGTACTGTATATTCAGAAGCTCTCAGGTAGGAAGGACCTTAGTGTGTTCTGAGGATTAAAGATCATTGTGTTTGGAGTGTAGCAAATGAAGAGAGAGAATGACCTTAGATGAAGTTGGGGAGGCAGGCGGTGCCAAATCATGGAGGATCTTATCGGCCACAGTAAGGAGTTTACATTTTATCTTGAGAGTAATAGAAAGCCACTGAAAAGTTTTAAGTGAGGTTGTGACCTAATCTTACTTACGTTTTAGAAATATAAATTTTGGTTGCCATATGGTAGCTGGTGGAGGGAGTGTTAAGAGAAGGCAGTGATATTAATTAGGAAACTCTTAACAGCAGTTCAAGAGAGAGGCTGGTGGCTTGAAAGAACATGGTAGCCTGGAAAAGAGTAGATGGATTTTGTTTTCTGGAGATAAAGTCCGTGAGACTTACTCATAATTTTGGAAAGAATATGGTATCAAGGTTGACCTCAGTTTTTGCCTTGAGTAACTTAGGATTTGCTGGTCCATTTATTGAGATGGGGGAGAGTGGTGTCAAAGGGGGTTGTTGGGTAGTGGGAAGACGAAGAGTTCAGGTCTGGGTTTTTGACATGTTAAGGTGTTAAGTTTAAGTTACCTATGAGATATCCAAGTAGTGACATCCAGTAGGAGGGTGAGTGTAGCAGTCTGAACTCAGAGGAGAGGTCTCTGTTGGAGCAACAAGCTCAGGAGTCCTCAGCATATAGTTGGTCCTGAAGCCATAAGGATGCTGAGACCATCTAGTGCGGTGGTTCTTAATCTAGGGTCCAGGAACCCACAAGGATTCGTTGATAGAATTCAGTGCCCATGAACCTGGTTGGGAAAGACTTTTCTTATTTTTACTAATGTGTAACTGAAATTTAGCACTTCCTTTAATTTTGAATATAGGCTCAAACCACAGTATTATTAATATTTGTAGTTTTGTCACCAACAGAAATCAAGATATTTTCATATTATGATTGTCCAGTAGGTCTCAAAATGATATTTATACTTATCACTACTTCAGAATTCTAGTACAGTTCTTAAACCCACAACTAGATCTTGTTTTTTGATGCATTAACAATGTATCAGTAAGTAAGCACATGTCATCATTTTTTAATATTTTGAAAATGGTTACAGTAGAATGGGGCTTTTTGTAATCTTTCATTATTTATATTACATCTTTAAAAAATTGTTTCGAGAAGAGTCCATAGGCTTCATTAGAAGCTGGAAGGATCCATGGTGTATTAAAGGAAAAGAGACTTTGTTTATGAGCCTGTAGAATGAGAAGAAAAGGAGCTTAGGAGAGAGCCCCAAGGTTGGTTAGTGGAGGGAAGGCCAGTAGAGAAAACTTGGAAGGAAGTTTTGAGAGATAGGAGGAAATCCATCACTTTGTCGTGCGAGCCAAAAGAAGTAAGTAATTGCAGGACAGTGGGCAGCTGTGTCAGGTGGGCAGGGATTTGGGTTTGATGTCACGAGTTTCACTGAAGTGGGTCGAAAGGTGAATGGGCGATAAGAGTACAGTTCTGAGATGGGCAAACTTTTCCTACAAAAGGGCCTGATAGCAGATTTTTTTGGCATCACAGGCAAGTTGGTCTCTGTCACAACCTCTGCTTTGTAGTGTGAAAACAAGTCATAGATAATACATGAAAGAATGAGTGAGGCTGTGTTCCAATGAAACTTTATTTACAAAAACAGATGGCGAGCTAGATTTGACCCGCTGGCCATAGTTTGCCAAGCCCTAACATAGACAGCTCTTTGGAGAAGTTGGACCAGAAGTAAAGTGGAAAATTGAAATAATTGAAGGGGGACAAAGAGCACATGAATGTGTTTGTGTCTGTTTTCAGGTGGGAGATGCTAGAGCATAGTTTTTGGAAAGGATACTATGGAGTAGGAGAGGCTAATGGTACAGAAAAGAGATTGAGCATAGAAATAAACTCCTAAATAGGCCAGAGGGAATAGGAGTAGGATTAATAGTACCCAGAAACTTCAGTTGATTTTTTTTCCGAGCCTTGTTATTACATTGAGTGATATGAGTATCAGTGTTAACAAGACTGATAAAGGGAGCCTGTCCCTGTATGTGGTAATCTTCTTATAGGACCATTTAATGTGATGAACTCGGCCTAGAGGACAGTCAAGTGAGAGGAGGGGAGAATGTATTACTTAACTTGTTAGATTTGGGTTTTAATTTGATACTTCGTTGGATTGGCTTGACCTGAATCAATAAATGTAGCCACACTTATTTTTCTTGCAGATATCTTCAAGACCCTAACTGTTGATTCTGTGAGCTGACAAGTCCTAGGAGTTGCAAAAAAACGTTCTAGCTCAGTATTCTTGCTCTGTTTTTCTACCACACTTTACTTGGTATGTTCCTGTCAGTTAACAAGAGCTCAGTATTCTTGCTCTGTTTTTCTACCACACTTTACTTGGTATGTTCCTGTCAGTTAACAAGAGCTTGCTTTGACAATTATTACACTGAGGAGGAGAGAGGAGGGTAGGCCTCTATTTCACTACTCCTCTGCTTCGCCCCCCACTACTGAGTCATTGTTCTAGACCTTTTGTGGATACTTTAATTCAAGATTTTAAAGGGTATATTTGTTCTTTTCCCTCAATCAGTTTAGGCATCTTAATGATCTCAAGCACATTCCCCTCCTCAGAGGTTTTCCTTACCGTAGGAATGCTTTTCCTTTTGCAGACCCCAGTATAGAAGAAGGATCCTCAACACATTAAATCAGTGCATATTTTCATGGTGAGCACAGACAGCGACCCAGGCAGTGGATTCTTTCACAGCTTTTTATGGTCATTGACTAGGCTACATGAAAAGAGTTACAGAGGACTTAGGCAGTCCTGTCTGCTGTGTGAGCCTCTTGGCACACAAACCTGCTTTCTGAAAATGGTCTGTCACCTGTGATGAAAGTGTTTACCACTAGGATTGGGGCTTATGGACTGAAGAGGGTTTTCCTCTGTGATCACCCTCGCTTTGTTGACTAACTTTTCAGATTGGAAGAAATTAGAGCCCTTAATGCATCCACGTTATAGAATTTCTTTTTGACTTTTTAAATTATTTTTACACAAAATTAATACTTTTTCAGGATTAAAACTGTTTGTTTTCAAACCGTAGAGCAAGGGAAATATTAAAGTGAAAAGAAAATCCCCATCCACCAGAGGTAATCACTGTTATATTTCTTGTGTGTTTATTAAAAATATCCCCATGCAAGCACCTGGGCTCATGTCTTTATCCTTTTTCCTTGGTGCCTGAATGAGATCATACAACATAGTCTTCTCGACAGCTTGCTTTCTTAACAGTCGTATCTTTACATATCAGGACACTGATCCATCATCTCGTTCTGCTTCAGGGCTGTGTCTTCTACCTGGAGCAGTCTTATCCTGGATATCTTCATGGCTCGCTCTTCCGGTCCTTACTTAAATGTCACCTTCTCAGTGATGCCTTCCTTAGCTGCGCTATCTAAAATCTCAATTCCTTTCGTGTCACTTATTCCCCTTCCCTATTAGTGACTTTTCCCCAGCACTGATTTTCTGTATACTCTTTAGTTTCTTGTCTGTTCCCCCCTGTCATGTATACTCTGTGGTGGGGAGGAATTTGTGACTGTGACATTCACTGCCAAGTCCCCAGCTTTTACAATTATGCCTGACCCCATTGTAGATGTTCAATATTTTTTGAGTGAAAGAGTGAATGATTAAGTTGTTTTTCCACATTTGGGTCCACCATAATTTATTAAGTAATCCCCTACTGATGCCCATTTAGGTTTTCAGTTTGCCTTTCTTTAATGAACAATGCTATATCGGATAATCTTATTCATATATTTTTGTATTATTGTAGGATAAATTCATAGAGATGGAATTGTGAGTTTAAGTGGTATACACATTTTAAATTTTGAGTACTTGACTCCTACACCCCTTCCTCCCGTAAGGAAAAAGGCATTATCAAATTCCAGTCCTGCTAGGAGTGTGTACGGACACCTATTTCTCTATGCCTTTACCTACACTGGTTGTAATCCAGCTTTAAGCCTTTGCCAATCTGATAGATGATAGCTCATCTTAATTGGAATTTCTTTCATTTATAAGTAAAATTGAGTACCATTTAATTTAATTATTTACCTCTTTTATTTACTTTTATGCATATTTTTTCCTTTTGTTGTTTTGGATTGTTTTGCTTGTGTTTTGCCAGTGCATCTTTGCTTTTGTACAACTCCTCTCTCTAGACTGCAACCAGATATAACCCAGAGAACAGTATACCTCTGGGCCACAGCTATTCTCTGCCTGGAAAATTTCTGACCCCGATGTTAACATCGTCCTCTCTTTTTCTTGCTCACGTCTTTATTTATTACGATAGTAAAAACAATCGTATATATAGCAGATGCTGGCTATGTGCTAGGCACTGTGCTCAGCACTTTATTTATTTTTAAACTCTGTTTGGTGTCATAGCAACCATGTCAGGTAGTACTAGTTTGTCTCTGTGTATATAATTTATAGAGAGAGAGCAACTGAGGGATGGTGCTGGAGGTCACACAGCTGGTAGATAAATGGTTAAAACCTGGATTTGAACCTAAGCAGGGTGGCTCCAGAGCCTGCCCTCCTAACCATTAAGCTTTCTTGCCTCCAGCGGGGGCAGTGGGTTGTGTTATTCATTCTGTTTTCAGGAGACCCTTCTGCCCATATGTCCCCGTTCAGAAAATTGACTGCAGTTACTGAAACACGAGAAAGGTGTTCATGTTCAGGTCTGGAAGTTTTATGAACTCGTTTTATTTATTTAGTTTGGCTGTGCTGGGTCTTCGCTGCTATGCACAGGCTACTCTCTAGTTGCGGGCAGTCTTCTCATTGCAGTGGTTTCTCTTGTTGGAAAGCACAGGCTCGGTAGTTGTGGTTCATAGGCTTAGTAGCTCCACAGCATGTGGGATCTTAGACCAGGGCTCAAACCCATGGCCCCTGCATTGACAGGCGGATTCCTAACTACCACCAGGGAAGTCCTTTATGAACTAGTTTTCATTACATGGTTCAAAATCAGAATAATTTTTTAAAAGTATATAGATTTTTCACTCCCACTCTTGCCTCATGCACTCTATTTCCCCTGCCCTCTGCTTTTGTTAGTTTCTGTATCTACTTCCTGTGTTACTATATATACTTATAAGCAGAATCTGGAATCAGCCTGCTGGCACTGAATTCTGGGCCTTCCACTTCTGGCTGTGACAAGTTGCTGAACTTTTATTTGTTTTCACCATTCCCAAGTAGACGTCATAAATGTTAGAGCTCATGAATTGATTCAGTTTATTTTTCCCACTGAGCTTTACAGTCAAGGACAAGAACTGAAAGAGGAAATCTAGCACTTAGGTTTCTGTAAGCAGTTTTCGCCGGAGACCATAATGCACATATTGAACATGATGCACATGTGCACGTATCACACATTACACATGTAATGTTCACATATAACGCGTTACTCTCGGAGCATCCCAGTGCTTAACGTGGTGCGAGGATGATTCTTCTACAAAGGAACACGAATCCTCAAAGATCACACAGAGCTAGGAGTAGTAATAGAACGTGGGTTTTCTCTTAGCCTCCTGCCTTTGGCTGCCAGACTGTTCACTGAAGAATGCTTTGTGACAGAGGGCTTTTCCTTTGGAAGCCTGTTACTGTCACAACCAGAAAAGAATTTCTTTGGAGGCATATTTTTGGGCACAGGCTAGGATTTTCTCCCCTCCGTAGTTTTTGTTGTAGGCGTCTGGTGCTGCTGCACGCCTAAGTTGGGAGAAGAGCAATTCTGTGGCTCCCTACGGGGCTGAGGGTGAGTGGGGGAGGTGGCCTGTTCCCCATGCGTACCTGGAAACCTGTCAGATAGCTACTACAGGGTAAGGGAGTTGCACTGCTGCAGAGTCTTTTGGGCATTTGCATGTCTTCTTTGCATCACCATCAATCTGTTCTGTCCCCTTAGGCTCTTTATTGAGAAACTACCAAAGCATCGAGATTACAAATCGGCTGTCATTCCTGAAAAGAAAGACACAGTAAAGGTGGGTCTTCACTTTCACTGTTGCCCATCTAAAAGCTTCAAAGAGCCACAGACTAACTTCCAGATATAAGTAGCAGAGTCTGCATCTGAATGTCAAATCCTGCAAGTAGGAGATAAGGCCATTTCAGTAGATCAGTTATGAAATACCAGGTACAGTATGGCAGGGGTAATTTTTATTACATTATTTAAGTGTTTTTGGAAGTGGTGTTGCCATTGCCAACTTAAATCTTTTTACTTTTCTACTTAATTGGCGACCATTGTCCTAACTCTCAGATTTTGATTTTGTATCCCAGAAATTAAAGGAGATTGCATTTCCCAAAGCAGAAGAACTGAAGGCAGAACTGTTAAAACGATATACCAAAGAATATTTAGAATATAATGAAGAAAAAGTGAGTATGGATTAGCAAAAAAAGGAGATTATTTTGGTTTCTTAGGCTGTGTTCTAGGAATCTAGTAGGTATTTCAGCGGATCTTTTGATTTCATTGTGATATTTTATATTTTTGGCAAAATCCAGAAAAAAGTGTTGAGGCTGAGGATTCGAATACAGATTAACCCCTTTATCTAAGAGGATGACTTGAGGGACAGAAAGTCTATTGCTTGTCTGTTATGTCTAGAGCTAGAACCTAAGAACAAAGAAAGTTCTCACTAAAGTATAGGGTTTTTAGATCAGAGAATTTGGGGATTTGATTCACATTTGATTATATCCAAAACAGATTATACCTGTTTCTAATAATCACATTTTTTCAAGCTATTAGTATTTTCAGATGACCTCTTGTTAGGAAGAGTCAGTTAGAACATGGGAGAAGCTCTGAGGCGGTGTCCCTGGTGTGTGCCAGGTGGGAACACACACTGCAGGTACTTGCGCATTCTTTGTACACTCTACTGAACTCTGTTCTGGACTCTGACGTTCAATCAGCTGAGAGGAGAACAGCTGTATGTTTCTAAGGTACCTAGTGAGTGAAAATCTTCATGAAGGAAACTGTTACTTGATGTTTCTTAATAATTCAAAATGTCACTCTGTATGATACTAATCATCAGAAGAATTTCAGAGGCTTCATTCAGGGTTAAAATTAAATACAGACCCCCTACATGGCATTTATAAATTTGGATCTGGTTCCTTTTCACAGCCCTACTTGGGATACAGAATGTATACATGGCACACCTAGGGACCAAAATTGTGTATGATATGCATGTGCAGGCAATATGCTGCATTGAGATTTTGGTAAAGAAGAAAATGCATTAGTTAGAATTATTGGGAGGATCAGGACTTTAACATCCTTGAAGAATAGCTGTATGGTGGTTAGATCCATTAGGGGTAACTGTTCTTTCTGGGTAGAGGCACTGAGGGAAGCCTGAGTTCTGTGTTTGGAAATCAGGCCAGAACATTTGGGGGCAGTCTCCCTGCTGAAAAGCTGTGTCCTCCTAAGGTGTGAAGTTACTTGAGTGTAAAGTGTTATTGTTAACTCCTATTTGTGCTTTGCAGAAGAAGGAAGCAGAAGAGTTTGCCAGAAATGTAGCCATGCAGGAAGAGCTGGAAAAGGAGAGACAGAGAGTGGCACAACAGAAGCAGCAGCAGCTGGAGCAGGAGCAGTTCCATGCCTTCGAGGAGATGATCCGGAGCCAGGAGCTAGAAAAGGAACGACTGAAGATTGTGCGGGAGTTTGGAAAGGTGGACCCTGGCCTGGGGGGCCCACTGGTGCCCGACTTGGAGAAGCCCTCCCTAGATGTGTTCCCGACGGTGCCTGCTGTATCCACACAGCCTTCAGACTGTAATGCAACTGTGAGGCTTGCCAAGCCCCCGATAGTGGACAGATCCTTAAAACCTGGAGCACTGAACAACTTGGAAGGTAGTGAATTCATTTGCTTGAATCCTCTTCCGTCTCAGCTGCAGCCAAATAGGGTGTCATTCCCAGGGATTCAGCAGACGACTACCTCCGTGATCCCACTCATTAGGCTCTGGTCACAGAAATCCATTTGATCGATATTATCATACTGTGTTCTGTGACAGCTGTATTATAAAGTGGCCTTTGCTTAAGCCATATAATTCACCTGGGCTAGGTTGATTTCCTGAAGAGCTAATAAAAATCCTTGAAAGTCAGACTCACTCTCAGCTTTTAAGGGTTATATAGAGATTTGAAATGTTCAGTGAACTAGAGACCGCTGTTAACCTTTTGTAAAGGAATTTTGAGATTTACAATAACACTTTAAAATTCAACAACTGACTGAAAAATAAAAGCTACTGAACTGTGTTTGCCTTGCAAATATTCTAATTGGTAAGGAGCTTAGTCAAGGTAAATATTCTGTGTAGTCAGTGGTAATTCAGTCTAGCCATAAAAACTATTGAGTCTTTCCTCCTCTCACCAATGAATGGTTACCCAAGAAAATAACAGTAGCAGCAAAATGATGAGTATCCCTTGATGATTAGAATAGATCTTTTAGGAACCGTCTTTCAAGTAGTCATGTAAGGAATTCAGCTTTGCAGAAGATCTACTTAAAAGGACAAGGTAAGAGTGGGCAAGAGGTGTTAGACTCTGAAGCTTTCAGGATTTCTCCCAATGTACTTGGCAGGGTTGCCTCTCACTATTATTCCTGAATAGCTCAGAAACTTAAGGAGTAGTTTCTCTTTGTCTTCACTTGAATGATTAAAGCCTCTTCTTTTTTCTTGAAACAACATACTCCCAATGGCTGTGGTCAGAGGTTGGAGAAGAGCCTTTGCAGCCCTTTCTCTTCTGCCATTAGGATGAGATCCCCACTTATTGCCTGCAGTTGTGGGGACCCCAGTGATTTGGCATTGCTCTCCTAGGGCTGCCATCTCTGAGGTCTGCTTGGGGAGGCTGTGCCCCACGGTCTTAGATTTTTTCTCTCTCCCTTACAGCTCCTACAATTGATGGATTGCGCCACGTGGTGGTGCCTGGGAAGCTCTGCCCACAGTTTCTCCAGTTGGCCAGTGCCAACACTGCCCGGGGAGTGGAGACATGTGGAATTCTCTGTGGAAAACTGGTAAAAAAAAAAAAAAAAAGCTTTCTAGAGCTTAGACTGTTGCTTCACCCTTGGCCTCCTATGACTCTCAGAGAGATATCCAGGGTCAGTTACTCTTTGTACAGATCCCTCTGCTGAAGGAGCCATGGGCAGCAAAATGCAGTTTCACCTTGAATTTAGTGGCCCTGGATTTGATTACTTTTCAGAGTCCTTTGAATTTAGCTGAGTATTTTAATGCTGGTAATAAGAAATGCTTAATTCTAAACTTAGTAGGAAGATCCCTTGTTCAGCTTTTGAACACCTGCTTTATGGTAAATCATCAGAATATGAAATATGTAAGGCAGATAGCATCTGTCCACAAAAAGTACCCAAGCACTTTAGAGAGATGGGAGATATACACCAAAAATAGTTTGTTGACTAGCATGTACAATAAAAGCACTAGGAATTATGGGGAAAGAAGGATCATTAAATGGAGGTGCTTAAAGAACTGATTACTAACTGCTAAATAAATAAATGAGGAAAGTGGAATAGACTTAAACTGAGCCTTAAAGGTTGGGAAGGGCTTAGAGAAATAGTAAAAGGGAACTACTCTAGACATGAATAAAGGAAGAGAAATAGTACTATACCCAGAGCTTCTTAAGATTCATGAGTAGACCTGTTTGGCTGCAGCAGGAAATTCCCACAGGGCTGTGGGCATCTTGGCCTTGCAGAGGGCCCCAGGCAGTGTACTTGGGCAGTAAGAGTTGTGAGCAAGACTGACACGAGGGACTCACCTCATAAAGAAGACTCAGGCTGGGAGAAGGGCCTTTGCTTGTATGGAAGTTTAACTTTCCACTGCTGTGACAGAGAGGGTTGCCTATGTACCGTGGAATTGTGACGAGCTGTTTTCTAATTTGACAGATGAGGAACGAATTTACCATTACCCATGTTCTCATCCCCAAGCAAAGTGCTGGGTCTGATTACTGCAACACCGAGAGTGAAGAAGAGCTTTTCCTCATACAGGATCAGCAGGGTCTCATCACACTGGGCTGGATTCATGTAAGCAGTGCTGAGCCCTCCGGGGGTTCATCTCACATGATGTTACAGACACACTGCTTGTTCTGTTCTTGAAGCAGAGTGAATTGTATCCAGACTGTTTAGATGGTTGTATTTCCTTCTGTTGGGTACAGACTTGACTTCCTCAGCATACTTAACTGCTTGCACTCCGGTATTGATTTCTGGGGCTTCTTATTTCTAAAAGATATTATGCTTTATTATATTTTTAAGAGATGTATGTATTTGTTTTTGACTGTGCTGGGTCCTCATTGCTGCATACAGGCTTTCTTTAGCTGTGGTGCATGGGCTTCTCCCTGTGGTGGCTTCTCTGTGGAGCCTGGGCCCTGGGTTCATGGGCTCCAGCAGTAGCAGCACTCAAGCTCAGGAGTGGCGGCACACAGGCTTAGTTGCCCTGCAGGGCTTCCCAGATCTGGGATCGAACCCATCTCCCCCGCATTGGCAGGCAGATTCTTCCACTGGGCCACTGGGGAAGCCCAGGACTTTTTAAGTAAAACAATTTTTTAATAGAAATGAAATTCTTCCTCCAAAGTCCCAATTTCCCTGTGACCATGAATGTTGATAGGATACTAGCTGAGAGGGTATGTGAGCCTTGACCATAGAGGTTATGCCTTACTTGATACAAATGATGTTCCTGAAAGGTGTACAAATCAAAGTATTTAAAATGAACCAAGGAAGTTAATGCAGATACTTGTATTTCATCTTCCTTAAAACAACCTATGAAAGAAAGTGAAAATGTTAGTCGCTCAGTTGTGTCTGACTCTTTGCAACCCCACAGACTATAGCCTGCCAGGCTCCTCTGTCCATGGAATTCTTCAGGCGCAAATACTGGAGTGGGTCCGGACCCAGGGATTGAACCCAGGTCTCCTGCATTGCAGACAGATTCTTTACCATTTGAGCCTCCAGGGAAGCCCAAAACAACCTATATGTAAACCTTTATATAAATCAGAGGGGCTAGCAGAATAGAAAATTTTTAAGTATCTGCATATCCTAACAGTCTTCTAGTAATATTCAGGTAAAATATAATTCCATCCCTAAAGATTACATTTTAATTTTTCTTTTTATTCTTTTTCAACCCCTCATTCTCATAGACCAAGCTGTTTTTTACATTGTGTAACAGGGTTCCACACAAACAAGGCAGCTTATTTCTGGATTTGGGAATATTGCACATACTTGTGTATTGGCATTGGGGAAATACTGACTTGTGAGGCAGTCCCATGTGCCTCTATTCTTTTGTAAATACTTGCTATTGTGTATCCCCCATTATAGATACATGGGGGATAGAAAACCTGTGTCTTATCCACCAGGGGATACAATTTGAGTAAGATATGATTTTAATCTAATAGAGGAGATTGACATATAGACAAGTTGTTAACTCCTTATGTGAAGCAGAAGGTGCCTGGTGCCTTAAGAGGTGCCCTGTAGAATTTAGAGGAGGGAAGGATCGCAGCAGGGGTGATGTACTAGGTTTGTGGCAGGGGGTGCCAAGGGAGGGTTGCATATGGAGGGGACAGCAGTGAAATAGGCAGACTGGAATCCTGGAGCATTGAGTGGTCCAGTTTTCTGCGGCTTAGAGTTCATATCAGGAAATAGTGATAGGTAAGTTTTCACTTAACACATTAGGAGTGGTATTTTGGGTGGACAGGCAGGATAGTTCTGCTTCTTAGTGAGTAGGATGAGGCAGGGAGCTCATTTAAGAGGTTAATGTGATGATTAAAATGTAATAATGAAGAGAGCCAGGGTGATGGCAGTGCATTTGGGAAGAAAAGAGACAAATGTAGGATTTCAGAGGATGTGGGGAATGAGTCAGAGAGGATGATGAGTAAATGTGATGACTTAGAAATTTCAGGCCTGACTCATGGAAGTGGCAGTGATCAATCATCTCATAAGGAGAAACAGAGGTTCCCCAGCAAGAGAACTTACTTGGAAGTGGGGCAAATGTTGTCTTCAGTTCTGAGTATATTGAATTTAAGATACTGGTAAGACATTGGGCTTCCCTGGTGGCTCACGTGGTGAAGAATCTGCCTGCAGTGTGGGAGACCTGGGTTTGATCCCTCAGTTGGGAAGGTCCCCTGGAGAAGGCAATGGCAACCCACTCCTGTATTCTTGCCTGGAGAATCCCATGGACAGAGGAGCCTGGAGTCGCAAAGAGTTGGACATGACTGACTTTGACTTTTTTCTTTTTCAAGACATTATATCAGTAAAGGTAGTTATCAGGCAATTTGAACTTGGAAACAAGGTCAAGGTGGGAAAGAGAACCAGGAGACCTCTATACAGAGCTGACCTTGGTGAGGCTTTGGAACTGGGGGAGGATGGAGAACAAGAAGAAATTAACTTGCCGCTGAAGGCCAGGCCACCTAGGGGAGCATAGGGAGTAGTTAGCCATGAAGCACAGAGATGTCAGAGAAAGGTAAGGTAGTGTTGAGGCATAGGAGCCAAAGGAGGAGGAATGGCTCAGCAAGAAACTTCAGGGTGTTCACTGTGTCACATGCTGCAGAGAGCTCCAGAATGATGAATACTTGTATGAGCTGATTGGACTTGGTGAGTCATTGATGACCTCAGTTTAGTGGGTTTTAAGCAGTGGTGGGAATAGGTTTAAAAGGTTTAAGAAGTAATGGGTATTGATGTTGTGGTGATAGTGAAGTGTACACTAATTTTTTGAAGAGCTTAGCACTAACTAGAGGAAAGGAAAAAGGTTGAATAGTGGCTTAAGGAGTAGCCAGGTTGAGAGAAAGTTTGCTTGATTTATGGTTTAGTGTGTGAAGATGTGTTGTTTTTATTTTTATTTTCTTGAAGCCTTTATATTTGAAATATATATAAGAAAGTTTTATATAAACTAATATACACTTTAATGAGTCATTAAACAAAAATATATGTGTACACATTACCTAGGTTAAGAAATAGAGCATTGCCAGAAACATACTCCTCCCCCATGCTCCTGCCCAGTCACCCTTCCTCTCTGGTACAGGTAATCCCTCTCTTGATTTCTTTTGAAATTCTTTGCTTGCTTTCTAGCTTTGCTACCTTACTGTGTGTCCCTAAACTCAATAGTTCACTTTTTCCTGGGTTTGAACTTTACATGCGCGCGTGTGTGCTCAGGCACGTCCAGTTCTTTGTGACCCCATGGACTGTAACCCGTCAGGCTCTTCTGTCCATGGGCTTCTCCTAGCAAGAATACTACAGTGGTTTGCCATTTCCTCCTCCAGGGATCTTCCTGAACCTATGTGCCACCAGGGAAGCCCTTATTGAACTTTAGTTAAATAGAATTATGTAATATGTATTCTTTTGTATTCAGCTTCTTTTGCTCAGTGTCTTTAAGGCTCATCTGCATTCTTGTGTATAGTTGTCTGAGCATGTTTTTAAGCGCAGTGAGTGGGTGAACTATAGGGGAACCTGTGAATGAGATGTAAAAGGACAGGAGAGACAAGATAATGTGGAGGTAGGAAGGAATTAAGTCAAAAGTACAAAGAGGGTGTCATCTTCATATTAGGGAGGAAACACTCTTCTACAACAGAAATGAAGGAAGAAAGTTACAGAGAGATTTTCAAGGTTATAATTGGAGATGTTGAGGGAACTCATTTTAGACGATCTTTCAGGGTTGAAATCTAGGTCCATTGCCCAGCAGGAGGAGACAGGAGAGTTTAAGAATTGGACAAGATGAGGCAAAGTTGGAAATAATTACTGTTTAGACTTTAGGTACATCTTAGCCACAAGTGAGTAAAAGTATTTTTAATATCAGTGAGGGCCTAGCTAGGAAGAAATTTAGAACTTAAATTGATAATATTCCAGCTTTTTTTCCCCGTGATATTCCTGTACCATTTCTTCCTAACTTGGGATTAAAAGCAAACCAAAACAGACGGTAATGTTTGCTCAGATCTTAAAGTTGGCAAGAGGAGAATACAAATGGTCCATTCTTCCTTCTGTACCATGCCAGCTACGGATCAGGTTCCTGGTCAGAATGTGCGTTTGTTTTGGCTGTGCTGGGTCTTCTCTAGATGGGCAAGCAGGGGCTACCCGCTGGTTGCAGTGCGTGGGCTTCTCCCTGCGGCGGCTGCTCTTGCAGCGGCAGCACGTGGGCTCAGCAGTTTCGGCTGCCAGGCCCTAGAGCGCAGACTCAGTAGTTTTGGTGCATGTGCTTAATTGCATGTGGGATCTTCCCAGAACAGTGACTGAACCCACTGCTCCTGCATTGGCAGGCAGATTCTTTACCACTGAGCCGCCAGGAAGCCCCCTTCGTCAAAAACTTTGTAGGGTCGTGTTTATCGCCAACTATTGTGTCACCCCCAACTCAGTATTCAAGGCACTCCTTCACCTTGCCTTAGCCCCGGCATTGTTCTTTGTGGACACTCTGCTCATCTGAACACCCAAACTCCCCTCAGCATTCACTTTTCTCACTCATTTCTGTTCCTTTGGTATATTGTTTTTGGTTTTTGTTTTTTGTTTTTTGTTTTTTGTTTTTTTTTTCATAAAAATGCCTTCCTCTGTCTCCAGCATGTGGGCACAGTGGGCATAACTTTTTTTCAAGAAACTCAGCTGTGAAGGGAAGGAGCGAAGGCATAGTAGTTAGAGGGGAGCAGAGGCTCAAACAAGATTTTTTGGTTTACAGTTATTTATTGAGGCCCTGCTATATGTCTTTATATCATCTTTCTGGCTAACACAACTTTAGATTGGAGACCTTCATCAACTTGTGTAGACCTTGTTTGTTCTCAGTTAAAATTTCAAGCTCTAACCATGGGATGAAAGGTGTTGACACAGGCTGTATGTTCCTAAAAGCCTGTGGGATCTATTCTTATTGGTAGAAACTGTTCTCCCCTGTGGTCATAGAAGTCCTTTCCTGCCCCGTGCAGACGTGTGTGTGGATTTGCTGTCAGTACTCAGCTAACTTGTTCCTGTGTTGTAGACTTTTCCACAGTGAGCTGGTCACAGCATTTTGTGCAGTCATGCTTCTCGGATGAGGCTACACATAAGAATTATTTAATGAGCTTTAAAAAAATATTTTTTTCCTTCTCAGGATGGATATTTCCAGGGTGGGGTGCAGGAACTTGTGCTTTTGACAGTTTCCCTTAGGAGCTTCATTTTTGCACAACAGAGTTAAAAACACTGGTCAAATGTGCATATTTATTTTCTGTGCTTTTAAGTCAGTAAAGATTGGTGTTCTTTTTGAGTCATATTTGGTCTTTCCTTTTTCCATTCTTGTTATCTAACATCATACCCCCTCTGAGATAAGTCATTATATAGTGTTCATTTGTATACAAAGACAGTGTTCAATAAAACATTAAGTAACTGGGGAATTTCAGTGGTTAGGACTTGGCGCTTTCAGTGCCATGGCCCAGATTCCCTCCCTAGTTGCGGAACCAAAATCCCACAAGCCATGCGGCATGGCCGAAAAAACAAAATTAAAAAACTGAAAACAAATGAGATAAACTGAATGAAATTTATATGGTGCTTTAACTGATTACTTTCAAATGTCAACATTGTGGTCTTTTTCTCAGGTAAGACAGGGTCCTTGTGATTAACCACCCTCTGAAATCCCAGTCACCCTCTGCCTCTCATATCCTTGAATGATATGCTTTAACCACAGGACAGCTTTTGCCACTTTTGCCTATGGAGCCCCTGACTTGTGCCTGACTTTTAAACCCCTTTGTCGGGAAGAAGAATCATTCATCTGTGGTTTGTTAAGTCCTTGACTTCTACCAGGTTGAAGTACTGGGTAGCACATACCGTCTATTCCAGTATGGGTGACTTTCCATTGTGTCAAGAGAGCTTGTGAGGAGCCAGATAGATCTTGATGGTCAATTAGAATTGTGAGTCTGCACATACTTATGTTAAATTACATTTGTTTACAATGCAGGGAAGGAAGTTCATTCCTTATTAGGAACTTCAGGCATATTCCTCATGGCTGCTAATGACTTTATACTTAAGGAGATCATGGCAAGTTATTGAGAATTATTTGGCTCTGCCTTCCTTCATGGGGGTGGGGGGGGGTGCTTCCCTGGTGGCTCAGATGGTAAAGAATCTGCCTACAGTGTGGGAGATCCAGGTTCGATCCCTGGGTCAGGAAGATCCCTTGGAGAAGGGCATGGCAACCCATTCCAGTATTCTTGCCTGGAGCATTCCATGGACAGAGGAGCGTGGCAGGCTGCAGTCCATGGGGTTGCAAAGAGTTGGATGTGACTGAGAAGCTAGCATTTCACTTTCTTCATGGGCTAGGCTTGCCTGTGTATTCTCACTGAGACTTTTCTTTCCCTCTTCTCAGACTCATCCCACGCAGACAGCCTTCCTCTCCAGTGTTGACCTACACACTCACTGCTCGTACCAGATGATGTTGCCAGAATCGATAGCCATCGTTTGTTCCCCCAAATTCCAGGAGTAAGTACATAGGGTGTGGTTCGGGGAAAAGCTTCGGAGGAAATGTTCTGCATTCCTAAGACCTTGTTCTCTATCTAATATATAGATTGTGGTATTTGATTGGCTTTTCTAAAGGTCTTCCTTTTAGGTCCTGTAGCCTGACAAACCTGTTCTGCTTGTTTACAAAAGTATCCAAGCAATAATGTAGGTGCTTTTATAAGAAAAAGATGTTAGAAATTTGAAGTGTTTGACTTGAAGCAGTAGGAATTTCAAGAGATTGATGTCAGATTAGAGAATTTCAGTATCCAACAGACTATCTCTGAAAATTAACTTTTTCATTTTAAACCCTGTTATTTACTATGAATTCTCCCAGTAAAACTGATGTGGTGGCAGTGATGAATCACTCTCTGATTCATTCACCGGAGAAGAGCTCTGTGGGCCAGCAGACTTTTGAAGGTGTCTCAAAATGAGTTCTGCCCTGCCCAATGTGTGTGTGATTGAGGGGGACACCTTTGCTTGATTCTGGACCTGCTTTTTCTTATTTCAGAACTGGATTCTTTAGACTCACTGACCATGGACTAGAGGAGATTTCTTCCTGTCGCCAGAAAGGATTTCATCCCCACAGCAAGGATCCACCCCTCTTCTGTGTACGTACCCCTGTAAAGGAAGCGGGAGCTGCACTGTAACCAGGGAGCACAGTCAGAGCTGATGCGACAGTGTCCTTCACGACCCACACAGAAGATCAGCCTCGTCACTGATTTTTCCAAATCTCCCTACAGAGATGTGTGTGGGAAGCAGTGTGGGACAGGAAGAGGTTTGAGTCTTAGCTCCGCTGCTTAAGGGTTGTGATCAAGTTATTTAACCTTCCTGAGCCTCAACTTTCTCACCTATAAATGGAGATGATGATGATGATGATGATGATGATAATATATAGTTTTACAGGGTTGTTGACAGGATTAAATGAAAGGACCAAGTGCAGTAGCTTGCTTATTAAACGTTAGGTTTTTTCCCTTCATCATCATCAGTTGCTAAGCGTGCATTTCAGTAAGAGATTTGAATTCAAAAGAAAAAAAGCCATTTAAAATAGGTAAAGTATATTTAATTTTGGAATTTTGCTTTTAATTTGATTTTAGGTAATAGAGATTTTTATGACCTTCTTAGAAAGTTTTTACCCCAAGTGGCAAATGTTGTAGGTTTTTGGTAAATTCACAGTGGTAAAAAGCTGTGGATAAAAAGCTGTAGTTGCTGATAAGTATGTTGCAGTTTTCTCCTCAAATCTAATGAGATAGTACTGCCTCACTCCATGCCGGCCATGGAGTATTATTATTTCTTTTGGGTTCACTAAAAAACCAGTGTGTAAAACCAATGTGTAAATGGGACTCCAAAGCCTTGTCACTCTAGTGACAAGTAGAAGAGGTAAAAGAGACTAGAGATATTTAGGAGAGAACCCCAGGGAGCATCTGAGAACTGACTATAAGTACTAGAAGAGCTGTTCTATAAAAAGGTCCCAGATATTTCATATGACTCCCAGAACCAAAACTTAAGACTCTGTGAAAGTGCCAGTTTTCAGCTGAGTATGAGAAAGAAATTTCTGACAGATTTGCTCACAAATAGGGAAGTCTGCCTTGGAATGTAATAAGTGTCTAGGTACCCGGATGTTGAAACAGAGACTGCACAATCCCCCAGAAATGCCTAGGCTTTCAGTTAGGATGACCCCTTGGGCATGCGAAGAGGGAGTATTCCCCTTGTGAGAATAGGTGTACTTTATTATCTGGTTAACATAATGACCCAACATACTGCAATTAATTCAGCAGTTATTTAAAATAAATGTATATTTTATAAATGACTCTAGAATATACATACAATTGAAGAATAAATGGAGATATGTAGGGCCATATTGATTCAGACTACAGGCTATTGATTCTGGATTGGTGGAAATAATAGTTCCCAGACGCCTTACCATAACTGCCGCTTAAGTAACAGTCTGGCTGCCAGCCTGGGAACCACTAGCCAGAATGAGCATTGTAAGTATTTAAGCATTTAAAAAATGGCTTTTCTGAATTCTCCAGGACTTCCCCTTTCTTTCTGTTTCCCTATTGCAGAGCTGCAACCATGTGACTGTTGTGGACAGAGCTGTGACCGTCACAGACCTTCGATGAGAGTTTGACTCAGACGCCTCCCAAGAATTGTAAAACCATATCAGTGTACTGTAGCCCCTTAATTTAAACTTTCCAGAAAGCTCTGGAAGCTTTTTAAAACGATAGGAAGTATCACCCAGGGGAGAACTGATTTTCTATTTCTGGTTTGAAAAGAAATGATCAAGTATGTTTTTTAGGCACATCTGGAAAATAGCATGGTCGTGCTAAAGCAACTTTTCAGTCTGCCTGCAGCTAAAAAATCAAGGTGAGAAACTGTGATGAAGACTCATGTGCTTTGTTGAAGATTCACCAATTGTTAACATTCACCAATTGTTAACATTTTTCCCATCACGTATCCTTCTAATTTCTTTGCCAACTTGTTTATTGTTTACCTTTGGACTCATTAAGAGCATCTATGCAGAAGTTTGGAAGCCATTTAAAAAATCTTTGGGTTTTCCTGTGGTTTATGGCAAGATTAATGAAGCTTATTATAAGGCTGAAGGTCAGCTTCCTATGTCTGACCAGATGGTGAGGCTCAAAAACCCTAAAGAATGATTTTGTCAGAAATTATTGTTATTTAACAAATACTTCAGGATATTTTTTCTTCTACAATAAAATAACAATTAACTTATATATATATATATATGTTGTGTGTGTGTGTGTGTGTGTGTGTGTGTGTGCTCTAGAATGATCTGTTGGATCAAGAATTGTCTAGACAGACAATGCTTACTAAATGTTAACTAAAAGGTCTGGTTATTTGGGGAAAAGGTGAGGGAAAAATAGAACTTTGAGATGTGTCAACATTGCAGGTATGTCCCAGTTCACTTTAAATTGTTCAGTCCTTTCATTCTGCCTCTTGCCGTCTTCCAGAGGTGTGAAGTCATCTTTGTTCTTTCGGTGCTGTCTCAAGTGGGTCATCCATTCACTTCCTTCTTATGCCCTAAAATCTTTCACCTGAGGGTAATAGTGCCTTCATTTGGAGTACCAGGTTACACTCCAAATAAATGATTATATTCCCATGCCAACACACCCTACTGGCTTTATTGTGTTGGTTATTCCTTTCTGACTTAAGCAACATCTAGGGAGATGTTTGAAGCTGTAGCTGATTCTGTATTTTTCCTATGAGCTGAGCCTCATGTTCTAAGGTGTCCTAGAAATTAATGGTATTGTTTGTGTCCCCTCAGAGGGCAGAAGAATAAATACTTTGGATAGGAGAATGATTTCTTTCTGTATCAAAATTCTGTGGCGAAAAAAAATTTACAAGTGTATGAAGTTTTCCTTCATTTAAAAATTTTGTGTCCTGAATATATTCATTCTTTATTATTTATGTTTGTGGCCCTTCAACTTTTCCCCTGAAAGAGACAAGTGTCTATATTCATGTTCTCATAGGTTCTTAACTCCAGAGATACTGGAAGTTCTCTTTTCTGCAGTTTCAGAGTAGGTGGGGATGCGGGGCTGGGCGGGTCTGGGCAAGGGAGAGTATCTCTCTGCCCAGTACGCTGCTTTCCCTGCTGCAGCCCCACAGGCAGCCTGGTCCGCCTTGTCCTTACACTTGGCTGGCTCTGTCCCACACTCGGCTGGCTCTGTACTTCCTAGGCAGTGCACGCCTTTGCGTTCTCAAGGCTGCTGTTTAGTTTATGACCTTCTTACCCCTTACTTGCACTGTTTCAGTAGACTTCTTACCGGGTGGTCTCTGGTGTTTCTTTTTTATTTTTTTGGTGGCACTCTTTCTTTGTTATTGTGCACAGGCTTTCTCTAGCTGCTGCAAATGGGGGGCTGCTCTTCGCTGCGGTGTGCAGACTGCTCATCGCAGTGGCGTCTCCTCCCGAGGAGCACCGGCTCTAGGCACGCAGGCCTCAGTGGTTCCAGCATGTGAACTCCGTAGTTGTGGCGCACAGGCTAGTTGCTCCATGGCGTGTGTCCCCTGCATTGGCAAGGGGATTCTCAGCCGCTGTACCACCAGGGGAGTCTCATTAGTGTTTCTTGACTCTAGCCTCTTCTGCCCAATACAGTCAGAAGAAGTTTCCCACGTTACAGCCACCCTCATGTTTCCTCACTTGCTCAAAAACCTACAGTAGCTCTCTGTTGCTTAACATCTAAATTTAGCTTTCATTCCAGACTTTCCAAATGGTCACATAAAGCTCTTACCCTTGGCCACACACTAGTTACCTAGGAAGCTTTTTTAAAATTTCTGATACTCATGCTTCGCACCCCACCAATGAGATCCAGATATCTGGAGTAAGACCTCAGACATTGTTTTTTGTTTTTATCTTTTAAGCTGGTAGGATTCTCAAGGACAGCCAGGGTTGAAAGCCACTGCACTAGTCATTCATGTCTAAGAGTTTTGAGCTCTCGTCAGTCTCTGTACATCGTAGACATTCGATGAATATTCAAGGTTGATCTCCTTGGGGATTAACGGGTTTGATATCCCTGCTGTCCAAGGGACTCTCAAGAGTCTTCTCCAACACCACAGTTTGAAAGCATCAATTCTTTGGTGCTCAGCCTTCTTCATGGTCCAGTTCTCACATCTGTGCGTGACTACTGGAAAAACCATAGCTTTGACTATACATACCTTTGTTGGCAAAGTGATGTCTGTTCTTTTTAATATTCTGTCTAGATTTGTCATAGGTTTTCTTCCAAGGAGGAAGCTTACTTTCACATACTCCTAATTAAATACCAACCAGAGAGGAAGGAAAAAGCCTGTTAAACCTTATAATGCTCTCTTGGGTACCAGGCACTTTATGTGGGAAGCATTCCCTAGTGTGGCTGGTGTCATGATGGATATGTGTTGCTTGAGAGGCGAGGGTTTCAACTTTCACTTGGCACCTCAGAATTTAAAATCGTAATGCCTATCCCCTTTGATTGCTGTTCACCTCTTCTGGGTTTCAGTTACCCCAGTGGAAGAAATTCTTTCATGTGGGGGAGAATGCGGGCTCAGTAGTTGCGGCTCTCAGTAGCTGCTCTGTGGTATTTGGAATCCTCTTAGACCAGGGATCAACCCCATGTCCCCTGTATTGGCAAGTGGATTCTCAGCCACTGGACCACCAGGCTAGTCCCCAAGGCTCATTTCTTTTTGTGAGGAGCTTTGCTTGGGGCACTGAGAAAACCTGTTTGGAACACTGGAACATTATCCTTTGGGGAGGAAGTGCTAGACTAAAGATGAAATATTTTGATTCTATGCCCCGATGTTCATTTACCAGCAAGTCACCTAACTTCCCAAACAGCTTTAAAATCTATAAAGTGGGGTCAGTCTGATATACCTACCTCACATGATAAAATGAACTCCATATGTAACCATGAGAGTTGTAAAGATGCTGTAAAGTCTTAACGTCCTTACTACTTGTATCCCTGGAAGACTTAGAGTTGAGGTGCCCTTGCTTCTACCTGTGAGACCTCTACCTGCTCCAACTTCCAGCTAGAGGACTCCTCAGACAGATTCACGTTGTTTATCACTAACTGGGCTTCAGCTCCGATTATCTTTTCTGGTCTGCTCTGATGTTCTGAACTGAAAAAACTGAAAACTTCAAGAACCAGAAGAAATACTCCAAATTTCTACTCATTTTCCCTAAGACTCGGAGCAGAGCCAGGACCTAAAGAGATGGCACCATATCTTTTATCTCTTGTTTCCACCCCGACTCTTTTTTAAAGCTCATTTTTGATTGGAGGCTAATTGCTTTGATTTGTTGGTTTCTGCTGTACAACAACATGAATCAGCTATAAGTATACATATGTCCCCTCCCTCCTGAACCTCCCTCCTATCTCCCCCACCACCCCATCCCTCAAGGCTGTCACAGAGCCCCGAGCTGAGCTCCCTGTCTTATACAGCAGCTTCCCGCTAACTCTGTTTTACACGTGGTATTGCATCTGTGTCAGTGTTACCAAGTTCGTCTCCCCCTCTCCTTTCCCCACTATACCCATAAATCTGTTGTCTGCATTTTTATTCCTGCTCTGTAAATAGGTTCATCAGTACCATTTTTCTAGATTCCATACATATGCGTTAATATATACTCGTTTTTCTCTTTCTGACTTACTTGTGTAACAGGCTCTAGGTTCATCCACCTCACTACAGCTGACTCAAATTCATTCCTTTTTATAGCTGAGTAATATTCCATTGTGTGTGTATACCACAACTCCTTTATCATTCCTCTGTTGATGGGCGTCTAGGTTGCCACCATGTTCTGGCTGTTGTAAAGAGTGCTGCAGTGAACACTGGGGTACGTGTGTCTTTGAATTATGGCCTCCTCAGGAGAAGGCAGTGGCACCCCACTCCAGTACTCTTGCCTGGAAAATCCCATGGATGGAGGACCCTGGTAGGCTACAGTCCATGGGGTCGTGAAGAGTTGGACACGTGTTCTTGTCTGGAGAATCCCAGGGATGATGGAGCCTGGTGGGCTGCTGTCTGTGGGGTCGCACAGAGTCAGATGCGCCTGAAGCGACTTAGCAGCAGGAGCAGGGTGTAAGCCCAGTAGTGGGATTGCTGGGTCATATGGCAGTTTTATTCCTAGTTTTTTAAGGATTCTCCATACTGTTCTCCATAATGGCTCTATCAGTTTATATTCCCACCAACAGTGCAAGAGGGTTCCCTTTTCTCCACATCTTCTCTAGCATTTATATTCAGCAGATTTTTTGATGATGGCCATTCTGACCAGTGTAAGGTTATACTTGATTGTAGTTTTGATTTGCATTTGTTTAATAATAAGCAGTGTTGAGCATCTTTTCATGTGCTTGTTGGCCATCTGTATGTCTTCTTTGGAGAAATGTCTGTTTAGGTCTTCCACCCATTTTTTGATTGGGTTGTTTGTTTTTCTGATGTTGAGCTGCATGAGCTGCTTGTATATTTTGGAGATTAATCCTTTGTCAGTTGTTTCATTTGCAATTTTCTTCCATTCTGAGTGTTGTCTTTTCATCTTATTTATAGTTTCCTTTGCTCTACGAAAGCTTTTAAGTTTAATCAGGTCCCATTTGTTTATTTTTGTTTTTATTTCCATTACTCTAGGATGTAGGTCCAAGAGGATCTTGTGATTTATTTCAAAGAGTGTTCTGCCTATGTTTTCTTCTAAGAGTTTTATAGTTTCTGGTCTTACAGTGTTACAAAGTGTTCTGATTTCATTATTTTATATGTAGCTGTCTTGTTTTCCCAGAACCACTTATTGAAGAGCTTGTCTTTTCTCCACTGCATATTCTTGCCTCCTTTGTCAAAGATAAGGTGCTCATAGGTGTGTGGGCTTATCTCTGGGCTTTTATCTTGTTGCATTGAGCTGTATTTCTTTTTGTGCCAGCACCATACTGTCTTAATCACTGTGTGCTTTAGCTGCTCTGTTGTGTCCGACTCTTCGCGACCCCATGGACTGTGGCCCACCAAGCTCCTCTGTCCATGGGATTTTCCAGGCAAGAATCCTGGAGTGGGTAGCCATTCCCTTCTCCAGGGGATCTTCCTGACCCAGGACTTGAACCGTGGTCTCCTGCACTGCAGTTGGATTCTTTACTGATTGAGTCACCAGGGAAGCTCCCATCTTGATTACTATAGCTTTGTATTAATAGTATTCCAGCTCCATTTTTCTTTCTCAAGATTACTTTGGCTGTTTGGGGTCTTTTGTATTTCCATACACATTGTAAAATCTTTCATTCTAGTTCTGTGGAAATACCATTGGTAATGTGATAGGATTTGCACTGACTCTGTAGACTGCTTTAGGTGGTGCTCACAATATTGATTCTTCCAGTCCAAGAACATGATGTATCTCTCCGCCTGTTTGTTCATTTTTTTCCTTTCATCAGCGTCTTTTGGTTTTCTGCATATAGATCTTTGGTTTCTTTAGGTATGTTTATTCCTAGGTATTTTATTATTTTTGTTGCAGTGGTGAATGGGGTTATTTTCTTAATTTCCTTTTAGGATTTTTTGTTGTTAGTGTATAGGAATGCAAGGGGTTTCTGTGTATTAATTTTGTATCCTGCAGTTTTACTTAATTCACTGATTAGATCTGGTAATTTTCTGGTGGCATCTGTAGGGTTTTCCGTTTATAGTATCATGTCATGTGCAGAGTTTTAGTTTTTCTTCCACCCCACTTTTGTTTGAACCTCCTACTTTTGTTGTTCCAACTACTTCTTGAGGTGAAAGAGCAGGAGGAGAACTTTGACCCTCTTCACAGATGTCTTTATTTCTTAATCCAAGGTTGAATTTTTTGTTAACCTTTGCCTACTTGGGGTCAGAAGTGGACCTTGCGCTTGTAAGATACGCGCAGTATCATGGACTCTCGTGTCCTTGTTAATTAAACCCACTTCCCTGAGGGTTTGATTCAAGTTCTACCTTTTCCAGTGTCCACTCGAACTGGTAAATTCACTCTTAGGGCTTCCTTCTTTGAGCTCCAGTGGCACTTCAGCCTGTTACCCACAGTTTGGTATGTGATTTTTTTTGCTATTTTGCAGTGTTTTTTAATTGTCTTTTGTGAGTCAAGTCACTGAACTGTCATGTAAACTCATGTCACACTTGCTTTCTAACACTGTGTTGAGTGCCTTTTAGTCAACACAGTACTTCCTTCCTTTCTTTTGCTGAGCCCTTCCTTGAAATAGCAGCCTTGATGTTGGACCACGTGCTAGAACGCCAGCTGGACCCATGCCCTGACCTCCACCTGTGGGAAGCCGTGTTAAGGCCTTGACTCAGACGTGTATCCTGGGCCTGTCCCACCACCCCAGTGTCACCTCATGCCAAAGATCTGAACACGGGCACGAGCTGTCAGCAGCTGTGCCCTTCCTCCAGCTGCTAGGACGGCTGCTTGTGCTGCCCAAAAGGCGGGCAGGGGAAGATGTGCCCACACTGAAGGCTGAAAGGGGGAGGTCAGAGAGGGAAGAGGAAACGAAGAGACTCTGGTGGCAAGTAATTACTATCTTGTCACAGAAACAAAGGAAAGCAACAGCTTAAACAAGGAGGAAGTGAGTGTCACCAAAAGGCTCAGGGAAGGTTTTTAGGCTAATGACCAAGGGACCCAAGGTCCGTGAGATCTGGCAGCCGGCAGGTCTTCCCTGACAACCCCATATAAAATGCCTCCACTCCATTACACTACCTCCTCCTTTACTGTCTGCATAGCACTGTCACTAGCTAAAATCATCCTGTTTATTTTTAGCTTATATATAATATATATTATATATAATAATAATGTATAATATATAATTAGTAATATATATCTACTATATATATAGTATACTCTGAAAACGGCAATTTTTGTTCACTATTCTATTCTCAGCTCCCAGAACAGTACCCAACACTTGATAAGATAGGAATAAATGCATAGACTTACCCGAAGTCACCAACCAATAAATGGGAAAGCTTTGGCTTTTTCAGGAATAGCACATTAAATGTGCACACAGTTTGAATAATGACTTTAAAGATTATGCATTTTAAAAATTAACAAGTTAATCATAGAAAGTTACCTCTTAGAAGGTAAAAGAAGGAAAGCATATGAAAAAATAAAAACTGCGTATATAGAGATCAAACCCAGGTCTCCCACATTGCAGGCAGATTCTTTACCAGCTGAGCCACAAGGCAAGCCCATAAGAAAGTCTTGTGTATAACTAAGCTTCTCAGTGAAACAGATGATTTTCTAGTAAAAAAAAATTATACATATGCATGGAACTAAAATTTATCTTAAGTGCAACTTAAAAGACCAATAGTCGATGAAGAAATGGGAAAACGTGTACAATATTATCTCCAGAAGCTTTTATGAATGAGTTCTTTAAGCCTTTCAAGCGAAGGATAATTCCCATGCCCTTTTTCATTTTGGTAAAGTATCACAAAAGAGTAGCAATGTTTGTCCACTAAAAGATGTATATAATTCTAGCTTTCTAGTACAGGCACTAGCCAGTTGTGATTGGGGAAAAAGATTCTTAATCACCTTAGAAACCAAAGCTATGAAATAACTTGGAACAAGATGAACAGGAAATGTTCAGTTTCTTTCTTTATTATAAAGAAAACTAAGCTGTACAGAGGGACATGAAGAAAATAAATGGAAAGACAAATACTCTATATTCTCTGAGGGGAATATTTAATGCTTTAAGGATGTTAATTCTTTAATCCATAAAATTAAACACAAGTCTACAAAATTTTTACTTTTTTGAAAGGATTTCTCTAAATCTGGAATAAGGGAATAATCATTTTTTAATTGAAAGGTGAAGAATGTTGGGGAAATTTTATTACTAGGTAATTCTTATTATAAACATAAGTTAAAATAATAGTGTACTGATGGAAGACTAGATTAAGAATAGCAAACTTTATTGTTTAAAGAGAAAAGACAGTGCTGGGCATGGCATGGACCGTGTCTTGTTGGAATTGTACTTTGGTATATGATGCTATTTGGCTTTTTCTGTGATTTTTTTTTTTTTTTTAAAGGCAAAGTGAGGTGAAATGAGGTACAGAGGAATAGGGAAGCTAACTCCAGAGAATGACTGAGAAATATCTAAGAATAGTCTTACTTCTTTTAGTCTAGGTGATGTTTCCACTTCTTTCACCCACTAAAACCCATTACTTTTTTGTCCAACACAAAGTAACATCCTATATTCTCACTCAGACCCAGGAAAAAAAACAGAAATAACCCTTGGACCACTGTGGGAGTTCTTTTTTGGAGTTGCCAAAAGCCACAGAACTGCAAATGAGTGGTGTCAAACTTCCAAACCCACACTGCAATCCCACCTTCCTAAGATATACATAGATATATGCATTCATTAAAACTATGAGAAAAATACACCAAAATATTAATAGTATTTTTCTGTAGGTGATAGAATTATGGCATAATTGCTCTCTTTTTTCCCCCTCCATACTTTTTTTTTGAATTTTCCAAATATTCTACAGAGAACATGCATTGTTTTTATAATTGGACAGAAAGAACAATGCCTGCTATTTTCAGAGACCAAAGCTCCACTGCCCTTTCAATGTGGGAATCCAGCCAAGACCTTATTCTTGGACAGCACCAGTGAAAGGGCCTTAGGAATGCTCGTGGGCACAGCGGCAGAGGATGTCATATATGGAAACCTTCCCTGAGGGTGACATCACACTGGAACCTAGTCAAAACAAACCCTGCTGCAAGGGCTGGCAGAGACCTTTGGATAAAACCTGAAGAGTGGAAAGCCCAAGAAAGAATAGACCTAAAGAAGACAACCTCTGGGCTTTGGCTGGAAGAACTCCTGGGTATCTGTTTGGGCTTATTAGCAGATTTTCCTCTGTGCTCAGTTTCTAGGGAAGTATTACTTTTTCCCAACTCGCCGTCCTCCAAAAAAGAATTCCCACAGTGGCTCAAGGGTTATTTCTGTTTTTCTTCCTGGGCCTGAGTGAGAATACAGGCTGTTACTTGTGTTGCATCCAATAGTAATCCATACTAATCCAATACTAATCCAGCAGTAATGGGTTATTGATAGGTGAAAGAAGTGGAAATGTCACCTCAGGGAAGTAAGATTTTTCTTGGCTATTCCTCAGTCATTCTCTGTAGTTAGCTTATCTACCCATCTGTCTCCTCTTTTCATCTCTCTTTGGCTTAAAAAAAAAATCACATCAAAACACAGTTGCATCAAGATATGGTTCATGCCATCCACAGCACTGATCCCTTTGTCGCCTTGAAAAGCTCTTAACATCCCTGTGCGCCATACTTAAGCGTCTGTGTCTAGGACTTCTTTTATCCAGCTTAGTGTTCTAGTGTTCTATACCTTCCAATGGCCTGGGAGCTTTCAGTTGTTTTAATTGAACCATGGCAGACTCAGGATAAGTTTACACAAATCTTTCAGTTCCCAGTCCCAGTGTCGCTCTGTAAGCACGAGGATTCTGATACAGCCCTTGGAGCTTCAACACAGCCTTGGAAGAGACCGTTTAATGACACAGAATCCTGGGTTAGTTTGAATTCTTTTCACTGCACTGACAGAAAACTCAATTCAAACTTGTGTTCAGGCACAGTTGAATCCAGTGCCCATTGTTATCAAGGACTCATTTTGTTTTCTTCTCTTAGCTCTTATATACCCAGTATTTGTTGATTTAATTAGATTTTTCCAGTATGGGAACTTTGTCAGCTATAGGTTTGTTCCTACTGTCTTGGTAAATCCAGCAAGAAAAAGAGAAGCTGTGTCCAACAATTCCAGCAAGTCCTGGAATTGAGTCATAGGGTCATGACTTCATCCTTGAATCAATCACTGTGTCCAAGAGGCTGGAATGCTCTGATTGGCCTGGCCTGGGTCATATGTCTATACCCCATATGAACTAGGTGCATTGGGAATGGGGTAACATTCATTCTCCAAAGAAAAATCATGATGGCATTAAGGGAAGAGTGGATGCTGGCCAGGAAAAAGCTACAGCGTCTACACTAAGTGCCTAGAAGGAGAAGCTAGGGCACCATCACTGTGGACACAATGACCAAGGTGAGCAAGCTAATCAAATGCAAATAGAAACACCAAGTGCTCTTGCCTTTAGATAATAGCAGCTTGACTATGGGGTAGTAACCATTTCACTCCCCAAAAGATGGGCTGTTTAATTTGCACTTATTGAGCATCAACTGTGTGCAGAGCACTCTTAAAAATACATAGGAAGTAAATGTTATACTCTGTCTTCAGGGGGAAAAATAATGGAGTGAATTAAAGAAACTGTCGTTTAGTTGCTCAGTCACATACGACTCTGTCCTGTGTCCACGGCATTTCCCAGGCAAGAATACTGGAGTGGGTTGCCATTTCCTTCTCCAGGAGATCTTCCCACCCAGGGATTGAACCCACATCTTCTGCACTGGCAGGTGGATTCTTTATTAATGAGCCACCTGGGAAGCACTAAAGAAACTATACTCCCATGAAATAAATTTCTGCACAGTTGGTCAGTGTATACAGAAAAGGGCACCAATTCTTTGCCTGAGTATTGACAGAACCCAAGTTAGGGAGAGATGAATGTTTTTGTCATTTATAGTCCACTTTTATAATTTAATTTATACTCTATGTAATTATTTTGTATTCTACTTTTCAGCAAATATTTACTACTAAGTGCCAAACCCCATGCTAGACTCTGAATCTAGTAGAAAGGCTTTCCAGGATATGTAAAATACTACAAAGGGAAAATAAATGAAGGTAGAGACAAAGGAACATAGAACACAAGCATACAACAAAGTAGGTACAGTAATAGAGCAAAAAAGTAAAATGATCACTTACATTCCCATGGATAGGCCACATGATGTGTGATGTCTTAAATAATAGAAACATTTGTGTAATAAACCCAGACAGCACATAGAAGATTATTTTTATTCATATAGATGGCATCTCACTAAAGCACAATGTGTTGTAAAAGTAATTCTATTGGAAAAATGGTGAATGGAGGCAGGCAGTATATATAGTTCAGCTCAGATACCTAGTTGTCTTTTAACCTGGCTTAACCTAGGGATGTATTTTGTCATATTTGAAGGCTCAGATGGACTGCATAGATTTTAAACAACTCCAAGTTTCTCTGGTGACATTTTAATAAATATTTAGTGACAGTGAACTTGGAACTGTAATCTTTGGCAAGTATCTGGAATTTAGCTGCCATTCTTTATTGGTGGCTAAGTAAGATCTGAGACTCTGACTTCAAATGACTTTTGCTTTAACACAGCTCACCACGGTGGAGTAAGAGAGCTCTTGGCCTACTAAATACATAGATTCCCACTTTATAGTCGAAAAGGGGCTTGGAGTAACCACAAAGAGATTTTGGACAGCGAATTTAGGGAATCAAATTTTGAACAATGTGGTTGTCTCCTCTTCATGAACTTGGGAATAACATGGGACTACCTTCCTACGTAATAACTTTATTGTTCGAGATTTTGATCTGTAGCTCTTCTCTGTCCTTAGCTAATAGACTGTTGTATATATAGACCATTCTTTGTCCAGGAAAAAAAGCCATCTCACCACAGTAAAAAAGAATACCTACTTTTCTTTTTTTATCGCAAGGGGCTGTGCAACTAACTCATCTAAAGATAGTATCAGGTTTTTGTTTTTGTTTTTTAATGAGTGGAAAAGTACTGCTGTCAGAACTCAGCCTGGATCAGCCCTCAGGAAAGTTGTTCCCTCCACTCTGGCCCATGAAGTGGAATAGCAGTGCCAAATCAATTTGTCCATGGCCCAGACTGAGGAAAGGTCAATGAAAGCTGCAGTCAATTTCATATTATTATTGCCACTGTAGGGCAAACATTGTAGCAGTGACCTGTGGTGGCACTGTTGTTTGAAGACCATCTGCTGTTTATGTCAAATGCGATCTGAGAATCCTGGAATTGCACGAATTGTTAACAAGGTGGCAAAGAATTTAGGTAGAATGACCAATTAAAAAAAAAGAGACAATTTGAGTTAGGGGAAGTGCAAGTTATCCTTATTTACAGAAAATAAGCTAGAACTAAATCCAAAGAGTAAAATAATAAACAATAAGCACAATTCATAAATAAAGATGGGGATTAGAACCCATCATTCAGAACGAACATTAAAAATTCAAGTGGCAAAAGGTCCCCATGAATGCTTTACTTAGCTCAAGTGTTAAAATTGGGCAGTGATGGACCGTAACTGGGCTCTAGTCAGAGACTGACCTCATATTTATAACAACGGGGGCTGTTTACCACATGGTCAGAGAGCTGGAGGAAGTGAACTTCCTAGGTGTTATTCTGCATTTGGTCCCACACAAACACACTTTCCAAGACGACCACTCGCACACCTTTTCTAGAGTCTACCCTTATTGCCAGACTCCATACTTACCACAAGATAATAGATTTCCCCAGTTTTATTGAGATATAATTGATGTATAGTCCTGTATAAGCTTAAGGTGTATAACATATGATTTGACATACGTGCATGAAATGATGACCACAACAGATTAAGTGAACATCCATCATCTCACATAACTACAGCATTAAAGGAAAAGAACAAGGCAGCCGAAATAACTCACTTGGGAGAGTGTAAAGACTGAAGAAATGGAAAAAAAATTTTTTTCCTTGTGATGAGAAGTCTTAGGAATTACTTGAGAGAGTTGTTACTTAACTTTCATTTGTAACATAGCTCAGTTCAGTTCAGTTGCTCAGTCGTGTCCAACTCTTTGCGACCCCATGAATCACAGCACGCCAGGTCTCCTTGTCCATCACTAACTCTTGGAGTTCACTCAGACTCACGTCCATCGAGTCAGTGATGCCATCCAGGCATCTCATCCTCGGTCATCCCCTTCTCCTCCTGCCCCCAATCCCTCCCAGCATCAGAGTCTTTTCCAATGAGTCAACTCTTCACATCAGGTGGCCAAAGTACTGCAGTTTCAGCTTCAGCATCATTCCTTCCAAAGAAATCCCAGGGCTGATGTCCTTCAGAATGGACTGGTTGGATCTCCTTGCAGTCCAAGGGACTCTCAAGAATCTTCTCCAACACCACAGTTCAAAAGCATTAATTCTTCGGTGCTCAGCCTTCTTCACAGTCCAACTCTCACATCCATACATGACCACAGGAAAAACCATAGCCTTGACTAGACTGACCTCAGTCGGCAAAGTAATGTCTCTGCTTTTGAATATACTATCCAGATTGGTCATAACTTTACTTCCAAGGAGTAAGCGTCTTTTAATTTCATGGCTGCAGTCATCATCTGCAGTGATTTTAGAGCCCCCCAAAATAAAGTCTGACACTGTTTCCACTGTTTCCCCATCTACTTCCCATGAAGTGATGGGACCAGATGCCATGATCTTCATTTTCTGAATGTTGAGCTTTAAGTCAACTTTTTCACTCTCCACTTTCATTTTCATCAAGAGGCTTTTTAGTTCCTCTTCACTTTCTGGCATAAGGGTAGTGTCATCTGCATAGCTGAGGTTATTGATATTTCTCCCTGCAATCTTGATTCCAGCTTGTGCTTCTTCCAGCCCAGCGTTTCTCATGATGCACTCTGCATATAAGTTAAATAAGCAGGGTGACAATATTCAGCCTTGACATACTCCTTTTCCTATTTGGAACCAGTCTGTTTTTCCATGTCCAATTCTAACTGTTGCTTCCTGACCTGCATGCAGATTTCTCAAGAGGCAGGTCAGGTGGTCTGGTATTCCCATCTCTTTCAGAATTTTCCAGAGTTTATTGTGAGCCACAGAGTCAAAGGCTTTGGCATAGTCAATAAAGCAGAAATAGATGTTTTTCTGGAGCTCTCTTGCTTTTTCCATGATCCAGCGGATGTAACATAGAGCAGTGTTAATTATCTTTCTCATGTTGTGCATTATTTCTGTAGTATTTATTTATCTTATAACTGAAAGTCTGTACCTTTTGATCACCTTCATTCAAATCCCACCCTCCCCTACCTCTGGTAACCATACATCTGAACTCTTTTTCTATGAGCTTGTTCTGTCGTGTACTTTTGAAGAATAATTGATCTCCAACACTATGTTAGTTCCTGATGTACATCATAGTGATTCGATATTTCTATATATTTCAAAATGACCACCGTGATAAATCTAGTTGTCTATCATCATACAAAGGTATTACATATTATTGACTATATTTCCCACACTGTACATTTCATACCTGTAACATATATTTTGTAACTGAAAGTTTGTATCTCTTACTCTTCCTCAACCCATTTTTCTCCTCCCCTCCAAAGTAAAATATTTTTGAGACAGTGAAAAATGTATCCTAAACCTTAATTTTTATGAGGTCCTAAGTAGCCTCTTAATATTTTGGTTTTTTACAGTTGCTTCATTTGACTTAATAGAAGTTACTTTGGCTACTCAGGAACATTTTGAAAATTAAGGCTGACTCTAAATTATGTGTATTATGTTGTTACGGGAGACTTCCCTTTCAGAACACTACTAGTTCTCAGCTAATACCAAATTGCAAATATATATTTTTTCCCCTCAGCACTAGGGGAGAGCAAAATGCTGAAGTTAAGAGCAGGCTTCTAAGCTAGACTGACCTGGGGTGGATTCCTGGCTTCCTCACTTGCTTATTATATCACTTCAATAAGTGCCTTACAGCTTCAAAGTTCTCACCTCTATACAATGTAGAAAATACCATGTTTAGATAAGGGAATGCATACACAGGGCCTAATACAATTTGTAAACCACAATCAATAAATGGCAGCTATCAATAACAGCAATAATAACATAATAGTGTGGTCCAAGGCCAGTAGTTTGCACCAGATAATCCTTTGGGGGCTCTGGACTTTCAGGGGAACATCCTTGCCTTCTTAGAGAGCTGGGCAGAGGATCCTAACAGCCCAGGCTTAATGGTATCCCTGTCTGCTGAGGTCTATCCCAGGGAAACCACTGCCCTGATCACAAAATGAAATGGCCTGGCCGGTGTCTCATTTCAAAGCCACCCTTCTGAGTGGGCTCGCATGAAGTGTTAGGTAGAGCTTTACTTTTAAAGAACCATCCAGCAAGGAGGCTACCAACTCTACTTTTAAAGCCCTCCAATTGTCCTTCCCCCAACCCTCCCCTATAGTTTCTCTTGTCTCCTAAGCTCAAAATAGTGACCTGGGGCACCATACTGCTAGAGCTTGCCTAGAAGGCGTGGGAGAGGGAACTGCCTAATAATAAGTAAGGGAAGGAACAGGGATCCCAGGGCACCTTCCAGTTCAAGGCTCAAGACCCCTAGAAAGTGGAGAGGTGGTGAGGTCTGTTTTTAGCTCCTCCAGACTTGGGGTCATCCCTGAGAACAGGCCGGAAAAGGGCATGTGTCTTTTTACTTAGTTGGCTGGTAGGTTTCAGAGTTCTTTCTTTGGCTTTCACGTCTCCATTTAGCACTGTCTTTCTCATAGTGATCACATGTGGGGTTTTCAGCATGCTGTGTGCAAACCGCCGCCAGCGCCCCCAACACCTAAACAGCACCCTTCCTTGATCTGGGGAATCTGGTCTAGTTCAAATGCTTTCACTCGCCCTTAGCCCCACTCTAGGGATACATTCTCCAGAGGACCACCCACAGTCTTTCTCTTGCTTAAATATTGGCAAGAAGGCTTAAGCCCAACCACTTTCCCTGTGCCCATTGGACCTGTAAGAACATCCCAGATGGGGGTGTCCAGTCTTCTCCATAGACTTCCCCACTGTCTGACCTGTCTCATTGCCTTCCCGCAAACCCCACTCAGGTGGACTCAGAGATCAAAGATCAGTACAGCCTCTGCACCGGCAGACCCCCAAGAGGAGAATTATTGTGGGCACTGGACCTTCTGGGGCTTCCCTGGTAGCTCAGTCGGTAAAGAATCCACCTGCAATGCAGGAGACCCCAGTTCGATTCCTGGGTCGGGAAGATCCCCTGGAGAAGGGAAAGGCTACCCATTCCAGTATTCTGGCCTGGAGAATTCCATGGACTGTGTAGTCCATGGGGTCTCAGAGTCAGACACGACTGAGCAACTTTCACACTCACTGGACCTTCCAAATCGTCCTCTTGGAAACCCCCTTGACAGGGAATTACTTACGAGCAGCCCTCCCCTCCCCACAGAGAAAGGAAAGAACACCCCTCCCCTATGACTGCTCTCCCTCCAGGGCTGAGGGCTCCAACTGCGAAGACTCAAGTCTCTCTCTAGCTTTCTCACAGAGGTGTCTGGGGGCTCCGAGTCAGGGGCAGAGGTGCTGCTCCCAGAAAGCAGGGTGGTTGAGCTCCCTCTCAGTAAGCCCTGGGAGAGGAGTTGGGCTCTGGTTTTGGGCCATCTCCTGTAGCTTCTTGTTTGCAGTTGGGGCCATAGCAACAATTCAGGGAAACAAAAAACATTCACTCAACATTCTGTACACAGATAAGAGTTAATCATGTTGTTCAAGTCCTCTAAACCCTTCCTGATCTTTTTGTCGCCCTGTTCTAACAGTTACTGAGACTTTCCTGTGTTAAAAATCTTACAATGTGATTGCAAATGTGTGTCTTTCCCCTTTTTGTTTTGTTAAGTTTTGCCCTGTGTGTGTGTGTTAGGTGCACATAACTGTGGAATTGTTATAATTCCATATAACTGTGGAATTCGCTGGTGGACTGACCCATTTTCATTATAAAATGTTTCTTTATCTTTAGGACTGCTCCTTGCCTTGAAAACCTACTTTGATATTAGTATAACATTCTTTTGATTAATGCTTCTTACTTTCAATTTTACTGAATCCTTACATTTAAGGCATATCTCTTATAAGCAGGATTGATTATTATTGATTTAATATCATCAAATATGCAGTCAAACAATTTTTATCGTTAAATAGGAATATTTATTCAGTTTAAATTTAACATAATTACTGATATGTCTGGGCATAAAGTTAGCACCTTACAATTTGTTTTCTATTTTTTCCACCTGTTTATCTTCCTTCTGGCCTTTCTTGATTTCTTTTGAATTAATGGAGTATGTTCTATTATTCTAGTTGTTTTCTCTTCTTTTAGCTTATTAGTTATACATTCTTTTTCTTTCAGAGATTACCCTAGATATTTTAACATTCATCCTTAACTTATTAACATTTCATGTAAAATAGAATTTTCTCTTTCCAAGACAATGCAAGAAACTTAGAATACTTCGACGCCATTTATCCCCTCTTGACTTCAGTATTACTGTTGTTGTATAATTCCACATATATTTTAAAGCTCACAAGACATTTTTACCTTTGCTTTGTATAATTAATATTCATGCAGATTTATGCAGTACTAACCCTTTTCATTGTTCTTCATTCCTTCCTGAATTTATGTGCTTCCTACTGGGATAATTTTCCTTCTGCCTGAGGAATTCTCCTTAAGGCAATTATCACAGTGTTAGCATCTCTAGAAATGTCTTTATTTTTTGCCTTCATTTTCTGGAATATTTCACAGATTATATAATTATAAACTGCATCTATTCAGCATTTTAAAGATGTCATGCCATTGTGAGAAGTCAGCTGTAAGTCTTTTTGCTGTTTTTTTGAAGGTATCACATTTCAACCCATTGCTTTTAAATTGTTCTCTTGATCTTAGATTCTCCCACCCACCCCCCTCCTGGCATATCCTGGTTCCACTATGATGTACCAGAGGAATGATGTTACTTGTATTTATCCTACTTGGGATATAGAGTACTTCTTGAATCTGAAGCTTAATGTATTTCACCTGCTTGGGAAATTTCTTGGCCATTATTTTTCAAATATTCTTTTTCATCTCATTCTTTCTCTCTTCTCCTTCAAGGATCACATTTACACATGTTAAACCTTTTCACCATATCCAGATTTCTCAGCTTAGTATTTTTCCTGCTTTTCAAGATACAGATCATCAGTGACCTGTTTCTGTTGTTTGCTTTTTCTCTCTCAGTCCTATTTCCTGGTATTTCTGATAATTTTTAAATTGAATGCCAGATACTGTAGACAAATATTTGTACAGGCTTTTAAAAGTATTATCTTCTTCTAGAGAGAATTTTAATTTTTGCAGATAGTTCGAGATCACCTTATTCTAATCTGGAATTGAACTCATTTTAAGCTGGGTTCAGTCTTTGTAAGGCCTGGTCTATTTCTGGCTTGCCCTTAATTCTCTAGAGCATAGTTTTTTGCGGGACTAGTGTTAGTTAGGGTTGTCCAAAGAAACAGAATCAAAATTGAGAGAAAGAGAGAGTGTGTGTGTGTCTGTCTGCATACAGCCAGCAGATTGCAGACCCAAAAAAGCATTGCAGCTTAACTCCAAAGATGGTCTGCTGGCAGAATGTCTTCTTTCAGGAAGACCAGTCTTTTTCTATTTAGGCCATCTGACTGGATGAGAACCACCCACAACATGGAATATATTCTGAATTATTCAAAGTCTACTGATGTAAACGATAATCTCATCGTTAAAAAATATCTTCACAATACCTCAGTTAGTACTTGACCAAGTATCTGGATCCTGTGGCCTAGCCGAGTTAACACAAGAAGCTAGCCATCCCAGGCCCCAGTGGGAGGCCTGGAATACGTGACAGTGCCCCTCCTCCCGAACAGTGTTTTTCTCCCTGCCCTAAGTCTGTCAAAAGTGCTGATAAGCTTCCCATTCTCTTAGTTAGTGCTCCTTGTTCAACTTCTTGACCTCTGTTTAAACATTGAAAGACATCTCAAGAGAAAAATGGTATAGAATATCAACTTCACCCAAATGAGTTTTCTCTCTCCAGAAACCTGGCCTCTTAAGTCCTATTTTGGGTGTTCTCTGGTGCCTTTGAACAGATGTTTTCATGTTTTATCCTGAAGGGAGGATCATTGAGATGCTGAGAAGACATTTTATTAAATCCCAAACTCCCAATTAATAACTCTTAATAAACCTTTGGTGAAACAATAATTCCATAATATGAAAAATAATGCATACTATATTGAATTATATTTAACGGGAAAATGCTAGACTACTATCCTAATGATATATTGGGAACATGCTTCAATATTATTTGTGTAATTAATAGGATGCAATTGCCTGGGTGCCACCTCAGATTTAATGAATTAGAACCCTTGAGTGTTGTAGAGATGTTAAGAAAAATGAACTAGAGGCATTCTCATTAAAGACAAGGATGCCACTTGGAACAGCAAAACATTAAACATTGTTCTGTAAGTTCTAAATAGTATAATAAAAATAAGAAACTAAATAAAATATAGAAGTATTGGTTGAAATAAATATTATTTTCAAATGATATGCTGCCCACTAAATAAAAACCTTTCCAACTAATGAGATAGTTTAGCAAGATGACAAGATATATATGTATAATAATATTTATATATGTACATAATAAAATATATGTGTTTCCTGTATGTCAGTAATCAGAAAATATTGCAAAGATGCTAATATAATATCATCAAAAAACATAAAATCCTAATTTGAAAATCAGGATTGTGCAAAGTCTATATGATGAAAACCTTGAGGTGTTATTAAGGAACATAAGTTTTGAATAAATATATAATGGTGTAAAGGTATCAGTGTTTTCTAAATTAATATGTAGGGAATTCCCTGGCAGTCTGGTGGTTAGGGTTCCATGCTTCCACTGCAGGGGGCATGGGTTCAGTCCCTGGTTGGTTAATTAAGATCCTGCATATTGCTCAATGAGGCAAAAAAAATCAATAAATAAAAAATTTAAAAATTAATATGTAAATTCAATGTACCAATTAAGATTTCAACTTTTTCAGGGGATGTGGGGAGAGAATTTCACAAAATGATTTTCAAGGTTTTCTGGAGAATAAATGAGAAATAATAACCAAGAAAGGTTTGAAAGAAAATAACAAAGCAATATTTACTTCAGGAGATATTAAAACCTGGAGCTATATTTAAAATGCTGAGAGACTGGTGCAGAAATTGGCAAATAAAGCAAGAGAGTATATAAAGAATGTTTTAACTCATGGAGATGGTGTTGACTAGTTTATAAATGATGTTAACTTATTAACAAATAATGCTGGGTAATAGCCTTGAAGGAACAGATAGGGGAGTTTGATCATTCTTTATTTACGTTAGAATAGATTTTAGCTAGATTAAATAAAGATTTCAATATAAATGATATAACTAAAGTGCCAGAATAAAACATAGGTGAATATTTATATAATTATGAGTAGAGGAATGAGCTTTCCAAGTGGCGCTTATCTGCTTAGTCAGATTCTTCATGACCCCATGGACTGTTGCCTGTCAGGCTCCTCTGTCCATGGGGATTCTCCAGGGAAAAATACAGGAGTAGGTAGCCTTCTCCAGGGGATTTTCATGACCCAGAGATTGAACCCAGGTCTCCCGCATTGCAGGCAGATTCTTTACTGTCTAAGCCACCAGGGAAGCCCGAGAACACTGGAGTGGGTAGCCTATCCTTCTCCAGGGCATCTTCCCAACCTGGGAATCGAACTGGTTTCTCCTGCGCTGCAGGCAGATTCTTTACCAGCTGAGCTACCAGGGAAACCCTAGTGGTAAAGAACCTGCCTGCCAATGCAGGGAACATAAGAGATGCAGATTCAGTCCCTGGGTCAGGAAGATCTCCTGGAGGAGGGCATGACAACCCACTCCAGTGTTCTTGCCTGGAGATTCCTGTGGACAGAGAGGCCTGCTGGTTTATGGCCCAAGGGGTCACAAAGAGTCAGACACAATTGAAATGACGGAGGATGCACGCAGGAGTAATTATTTTAAAACATGACCCAAAGGTAAAAACTATGAAAGTTAAAGTTTTACTACATCAAAAGTTAAAGCTTTATCAGAGTAGTGTTGACCTTGGGAGGATTATCAACTGGGAGAGGTCACACGGAAGCCTGATACAAGCAGTGATGATGGGGGTGTAAAAACTCATTAATGTGCATGCTCAGTCGTGTCCGACTCTTTGCCACCCCATGGACTGTAGCCCACCAGGCTTCTCTGTCCATGGGATTCTCCAGGCAAGAATACTGGAGTGGGTTGCCATTTCCTTCTCCAGGGGATCTTCCTGCTCCAGGGATTGAACTTGCCTCTCTTGCATCTCCTGCACTGGCAGGTGGGTTCTTTATCACTAAGGCCACCTGTAAGTAAAATTTCTTACAAAGAATTTTTTTAAAAAGATACCATGAAAGCAATTTTAAAAGAAGTGACAAACTAGGAATAAATACGTGCAGTATTCATGACATTCAAAATGTTCATATCTTAAGTATATAAAGAATTATTATAAATCAATAAGAAAAGTTTAGGCATCTAATAAAAATGCATCCAACAGGCAATTTACAAAAGAAGAAATACAAGTTGATAATAGACAAGAAAATACACATAACTCACTAGTAACCAAACAAATGCAAATTTAAACCCTGTACAGCACATTTCTCACCTATTAGATTGTGAAAACTAAAAGGTTTGATGCTCTACACTGAAGAAAGAGGTGACAGACATCCATACTAAAAACAGCCCTCACAGTAAAAATATTAAACCCACACAGGCTACACAGGGACACTCCCACATAAAAATAGCCCTTCAAGACCACAAGAGATAATCGTCTCTCCTAAACTCATGGAATAAGAGAAATAGAAGCAAAATGAAGAAGCAGAGGAACCACTCCCAATTAAAAGAACAAGAGAATTCCCCTGAAAGGACAAACGATGAAGCAGACCTCTTCAGTCTAAAAGGCACAAAATTAAAAAAGGAAATAATAAAAATACTGAAGGAATTAAGAAAAGCTGTTGATAAAATGCAGATTACTGTAAAAAAAGAACTAAAAACTTTAAAGAGGACCCAAGAAAAAATCATTTGCCAAGACAAAAGCTGAGCTAAAGGCAATAAATAGCAGATTCAATAATGCAGGAAAATGAATAAGTGATCTGGAAGAATAGGAAAAAAGACAAATGAAAGTGGTATACAAGTCCTATGGGATAATATAAAGCATGACAATCTATGCATAATAAGGATCCTAGAAGGAGAAAAGGGATCAAACGTATTTGAAGAAATTTTGACTGAAAACTTCCCAAACCTAAAGAAGGAAACAGATCCAGGTATAAGAAGCACAGAGGATCTTAAACAAGATGAACCCAAGCAGATCTACATCAAGACGCATTGTGGTTAAAATGGCAAAAGTTAAAGAGGACTCTAAAGGCAGCAAGGGAAAAACAAACAGGGAACCCCCATAAGGCTCTCAGCTGATTTCTCTTCAGAAATGTTGCAGACCAGAAGGGAAGATGGATTTAAAGTCCTGAAAGGAATCTAGGATACTCTACCCAGCAAGACTGTCATGTAGAATAGAAGGAGAGATGAAGAATTTCTAAGATAAGCAAAAACTAAAAGAATACCACAATACTAAACCTATTATAAAAGAAATATTGAAAGGTCTTCTCCAAATAGAAAAGAAACAAGAATCTAAAGAAAAGAGAAAACCACAGTTGGAAAGTAAATCACTTAATTAAGCCAGTGTACAGATTTTAAAAAATTTTTTAATTTGTGAAACTGATGATAACCAAAATGAATAGCAGAAGGACAAACACGAAAATGTAAAAGAGGACATCAAAATCATAAAACATGGCGGATGAGAATAAGAAAATGTACATTTATGTATATATTTTAGAATGTGCTTAAGCCTATATGACTATCAGTCTAAAGAAAGTAGATATAATAATGGGTTAACATACTTGAAAAACAGGATAACCACAAGTTGAAAACACACAATACATTCACAAAAACGAAAAAGAAGAGAACACAAGCATAATGCAAAAGAAAATCATCAAATCACAAAGGAAAAAGAAAGGAGCAAGAAGAAATATAAAATCAGCTGGTAAACTAGGTTTAAAATGGCAAAAAATACATATCTATCCATAATTACCTCAGGGACTTCTCTGATGGTCCAGTGGCTAAGACTCTGTGTTCCCAATTCAGGGGACCCAGGTTCGATCCCTGGGCAGGGAAATAGATCCTACCTGCTGCAACAAAAGATATGTGCCACAACTAAAATCTGGTGCAGCCAAATAAAAAAATATAAAAATTACCTTAAATATCAGTGGACTAAATGCTCCAATTAAAAGACAAAGAGTGGCAGATTGGATAAAAAAAAAAACAACCACCACCAAGAGCCTACAATATGCTGTCTACAAGAGACCCACTTTAGGGCAAAGGATACACATAGATTGAAAGTGAAGGGATAAAGAAAGATAATTCATGCAAATGAAAATGACAGGGAAGCAGGGGTCACAATACTTAGACAAAATAGACTTTGAAACAAAGACCATAAAGAAAGGTTTTTAAAAAGAGAGCTCCAGTATTACTCAGCCATTAAAAAGAATACATTTGAATCAGTTCTAAGGAGATGGATGGAACTGGAGCCGATTATACAGAGTGAAGTAAGCCAGAAAGAAAAACACCAATACAGTATACTAACACATATATATGGAATTTAGAAAGATGGTGATGATGACCCTGTATTCGAGACAACAAGAGAGACTCAGATCTATAGAGTGAACTTTTGGACTCGGGGGGAGAGAGAGAGGGAGAGGGTGGGATGAGACGGGAGAATGGCATTGAAACATGTATACTATCATGTAAGAAACGAATCGCCAGTCTATGTCCGATGCAGGATGCAGGATGCTTGGGGCTGGTGCATGGAGAGGACCCAGAGAGATGGTATGGGGTGGGAGGTGGGAGGGGATTCATGTTTGGGAACGCATGTACACTCGTGGTGAATTCATGTCAATGTTTGGCAAAACCAATACAGTATTGTAAAGTAAACTAAAGTTAAAATAAAAATTTTTTAAATAAAAATAAATAAATAAATAATCCTTAAAAAAAAATAAATAAATAAAAAGAGAGCTCCAAACCAAGATCTAATAGGACTCAAGAATTCTAGTGAATTCAAGTATAATTCTAGAATGGTGAAGGAGGTTTCACAGGCGTAGTTTGATTATACTATCTCTTAAACTCATCCAACTCTCCTTGCTGTAAAACCATGATTATCTGGCCACTTCTGATAGCCTGGATCAAGGGTTGGTGAACTGTGTCTTAAAGGGCCAGACCATAAATATTCTAGGCTTGCAGGCCACTTGGTCTCAGTGGAAGCCAGTCAGCTTCTGTGGTACCACAGAACAGCCAGACATTACATAAACATGGAAATGGCCACATTCCAAGAAGATGATGTTTGCAAAAACAGGTGGCCAGCTTGAAGGCTGCAGTTTGTCAGCCTCTGATCTAGATGAAGAACCATATTATCTTGGTTTTAAAGAAAATTCTTGCTAATAAAGAAAATTTATTAGCATTATTCTAGGCTTCTTAGTAGGTTATACTTACTGCCAAGTATTAATAACATATAGAACAGAATATCAATCACTCAACTGCTAATATGGCCAGGGAACCAGTCAGTTTAGTGTGAGTGGACGTAAATTAGTGTTCTGGATTTTGATCCTCACAGCACCTACAAGAGGCCCAAAGGGGGCAGCCGGTATACCTCCCTATCTATGAGACCCTATGGCTACAACTGAAGAATGAGCTCTAAGAACCCAAAAGTCACCATATTGGAATCACTAAAAAAAAAAAAAAAAAAGACAGAGTTTGGAATAAAAATTGAGGGAATGTAAGTCAGTGCAAAAACATCCTGATAATCAGTAAAATATGTGTGCTGACAAAAATTCAATAACATGTTTGGAGAAGAAAGATACCAAGTATTAGAAGTGGTAAACCAAATTCTGGTCCCAAAGAGGCCTTAATACTAAATCTAGAAGCTAATGATTAAACTAAAAGGGCAAAACAAAATACAAGGGCATTAGTATAACTGCCCGCTTAGCTTACTGAAAGGTAAGTAAAGAGCCCACCTGCCGATGCAGGAAATGCAGGTTCGATCCCCAGGTCAGGAAGATCCCCTGGAGAAAAAATGGCAAAACACTCCAGTATTCTTGCCTGGGAAATCGCATGGACAGAAGAGCCTGGCAGGCTACAGTTCACAGGGTCCCAAAAGATTTGGACACGACTTAGCGGCTAAACAACAACAAAAAACATGTAAGTTATAGATAGCACAAGAGGATAACTGCAAACTAACTCCCAAAATGCAATTAAGAATTAACACATTAAGTAGACCAGTCATCTGCAGAAATGATACAAACCGAAAAATGTTTGGTATCTGCTATTGCTGCTGCTGCTAAGTCGCTTCAGTCGTGTCTGACTCTGTGCGACCCCATAGACAGCAGCCCACCAGGCTCCCCCATCCATGGGATTTTCCAGGCAAGAACACTGGGGTGGGTTGCCATTGCCTTCTCCGTTGGCATCAGTTTTAGGAATATCCCAAATCTATTCCAGGTGATCTAGATGATGAGTGGGACATAGTTCTTGATAAAATCAATGGTAGACTTTGATAAATAACCTGATGAGGTGAGAGCCCTGAAATGGTAAGGGCGCGGCTTCCCTTTACTGATAGTTGCCACAGAACCCTTACTATACACCAGAAGCTTTACACACATGATTTCATTTAATCCTCATAATAGTCATATGAAGAAACATTGTTTATTGATGAGAAAATTAAAGCTTACCTAAAGTTAATAGTAGGGGGCAGAGCTGTGATTCAAACCCAGACCAGGATTCCACAACTAACTGTATTTTTCAAGTGGATCATCTGTAGAACTCTATCCTGCAATATTTTAAAAGATGTGCTTTTAAGAAATGTTCTAAGGGTAAATCAGTTGGGAAATTCTGAATGTTTACTGTACTCTAGGACTTCTCTGAGCCTTTACTATAAATTTAAAAGCCAAGGAAGATAGCAACTGGATTGACTGGCCTTTCTAGACCATCTCTTCACTTGTCCTTTCTCTTTCCAACTGTACAGAGTGAATAATTAACAGAAAATAATACTTTCAGGATGTGGACTAGATATTCTAGGAGTATGTAATGTAATTAGGGTGCTCAAAAATGCCTGGATTTGAGACTTAGCATTTAAAAATAAATGTTTATATGTAAAAACAAAATTAAAATAGAGCTTTTCAAAAAGATTGAACTTAAATACATTGGATAATAGCTACAGTATAGAATATGCTCTAAGAATAGGAGTAAAAGCTGTTTGGCTCCCGTTGGTTGTTTGAATCATAGAAGATCTGAGTTGTAAACAAGCGGAGGATGATGCAATTCCTGATATAATTAAAACTGGGTAAGGCACTGGAAAAAAAAAGGGTTGATGCTCTCCAGTTAGGTTCTAAGAAAATATGCATTCTCATACCTAAGTGGGAGAATAAATTGCAGTTACTTTCAGGAGCTCTGGCTTAGGAAAATGATTTTTAATTAAAATGTGTATTCTATTTAACCAAGAAACTTCTCCTTTTGGAATAATCTAAGGAGATAATCCCATATGTATACAAACATAAGTAAAAGCATATTCATCACAGTATTATATATAATAGTGACAAAGTGGAAGCTAGTTGTTACAAGCAATCAGTAAAGGATTAATTTGATAAATACATTGGAATATATGCAGCCAATAAAACAGATGATGATGAAAGTCTGTATTTATGGACACAGAAAAAAAAAAGAAATTCTAAGACATTTTGTTAAGTGCTTAAAAGTGGAACTTGTTTATTTCTTTCTTCATTTAGCAGATGTTTCTTGAGTGCCCACATGTGTCAGGCCCTCCTGTAGTCATGGGGGTTACAGAGGTGAACAAAAAAGAAATAAAATTATTGCCTTCCTAGAGCTGATAGTCTAATGACAAATGGAAGATAATGAAAAGTGAAATAAATTATGTAGTATATAAAGCAGTGTGTACAGTAGGATAAATGCGTATTTGTATTGAAAAATGTCTGTAAAAGGTTTGGTTCATAGTGGTTATCTGTATGGTGGGGATTTTTATTTTTCATTTCATACATCTTTTTCTTGAAATGTTTTTAATTCTTTTTAAATCAGAAGAAAACTAACAAATTTCTATTTTGACAAAAATAAAATGACAACATTTTATTTTAAGGAGTGTATGACAAAATGATATTTGTTGTTTCCTTCCATTAAAGAAACTAAGAGATCAACAACTGTGAAACAGGAGACGTAAACATTAAAAAGAAGTGCTCACATGTAAATCAGAACCACAGTGATGTGAGCAACAGGCTCTCTCATTCATTACTAGTGAGAATACAAAATGGTACCGGCACTTTGGAAGGCAGTTGGAAATTTCTTACAAAACTAAACACACTCTCACCATGTGATCCAGCCATCACACTCCTGGTATTTATTCAAATGAGCTGAAAACATATCCACACAAAAACCTGCTCAACAATGTTTATAAAGCAGCTTTGTTTATAACTGACAAAACTTGGAAGCATCAAGATGTCTTTCAATAGGTGAATCGATAAACCGTGGTACATTCAGATAATGCAATATTATTCACTACTGAAAAATCAGCTATCAAACCATAAAAAGACATGAACGAACCTTAAACGCATGTGACTAAGTGAATGAAGCCAGTCTTTAAAGGTTACCTGCTGTACGACACAAACGAAATGACATTTTGGAAAAGGCAAAACTATGGAGACAATGAAAGGATTGGTGATTGCCAGGGGCTGGAGGGTGGGGAGGGATGAATAGTTGTAGCACAGAGGATTTTTAGGACAGGGATTCTGTTTTGTATGATACTATGATGATATATACACGATGTTATATGTTTTGTCAAAACTTAGAGAACACACAACAACGAAAGTGAACTCTAATATAAACTATGGACTTCGGGTGTCAATGACACGTCATTGCAGGTTCATCGGTTTTAGCACACGTACTAGTCTGGTTGGGGATGTTGCTAGTGGGAAAGCTATGTCTGAGTAGGGATAGGGGATATATGGAAAATCTCTGTACTCTCTGCTCAATTTTTCTATAAGCCTAAACTACTCTAAGAAATAGTCTATTTAATTTTAAAAAACATACATTTTACGTCCATCCACTATCAAAAAGTGTTGGTGATGAAGTGGAAAAATTAGAACTCTTGTGTACAGTTGGTGGGAATATAAGATGATGTAACTGCTGTGAAAAATAGTGTATCCGTTCCTAAAAAAATTAAAAATAGGATTATCATGTGGTCCAACAATTTCACTTCTGAGTGCGCACCCAAAAGAATCAAAAGCAGGGTCTCAGAGAGGTGTTTGTACACTCCTGTTTATAGTAGCAGTATTCACAGTAACCAAGAAGTGGAAAAAAACTTATCTCCCAATGAAACAAAATGAGGTACATACATGCAATGGAATATTACTCAGCCTTAGAAAGAACATTCCGATACATGCTACAACATGGACAAACCCTGAGGACATTGTGCTAAGTGAAACAAATCAGTCACAAAAAGACATTTACTGTGATTCCACTCATATGAGGTACCCAGGGTTGTCAAATCTGGACAGAAAGTAGAATGGTAACTATCAGGGGAAGTGGGGAATTGTGGCTTAATGGATACAGAGTTTCAGTTCTGTGAGATGAAATTGTTCTGGAGATTGCGTAACAAAGTGAACATACTTAACAATAATGAAGTAAACACTTAACATGGCTAATTTTATGTTATGTGTATTTTACCACAATTAAAATAAAAAATAGAAGAGCTAAGAATATAATGAAACACAGAGAGCAAAAAGGAAAGACTTTAGATTAAATTCCAATAAGGCAAATGCTACCAGATAAAGCCAAAAGGTAAATAAATAAAAGTTAAACTGGTGGGAAAATAATTGCAGCTCTTGTGATAAACAAAAGGCTAATGGTGTCACTATTGAAATATACCAAGAACTCTTAAAACTCAAGAAGATAAAGACAAACCATACAATTAAAAAAAAAATAGACAAAGATAGGATCTTTCTCAGAGAAAGATTCCCCCCAAAAGATTAATAAATGGGTCTATTCTCATTGTTTACCAAATAATTTAAAATCTTAATTTCAAAACAAGAAGATGCTAAGTTTCTCCTTTCGGATTAGGAAAAGTTTAAAAGATGGTTCATTGCCACATGGTTCTTTTGGGCACAAAGAGAGCAAGAGGAGCAGAGATGCTCAGTTGGCCAAGTGTCCACCAAAAGAAACATCTTAAGACGCAAACACCTGTTTCCATATTTTCCTTTTTTTAAAAAAAATTGCATACATTACTTTTATAATTAGGGGGAAAACTTAACCAATTCTAAGGTGGTGAGCCACATGAAAATTTGTATGTTTCCAAAGGTAACAAACTGATGTAATGGACAAAAAAACCACTGATACTCAGGGTCTGAAAGAGTGTTAAGGAAGTGGTCTCATATCTTATTGGCAAGAGTGTAAACTAGTACAACATTTTTGGAAGACAATTTGGCCATATCTATCAATATTTTAAATGTTCCTTGCTTGATCAGACAATTCCACTGTAGGAAATGAACCATATAGATATACTTACACATGCATACAAAGGCACAATCTATAAAGTTTTATAAACGGCAGCAATGTTTGCATAAGTGAAAAATTGGAAATGACTCAAGAACCTATGAATCAGAATACTGGTTAAAATTTTTACAGTATATCCCTACTATGAAAAACTATGTTAGGGTTTTAGAAAATCTATAAACTGATTTGGACAGCCATCCAAGAGTGCTATTAAGAGAACATAGCAAGTTTCAGAACAGTTGCAAAAATGTATGTTATAACATAATCCCATTTTTATAAAGTAACATAAAAATGGAAGAAAAAATCTGGAAGAAGACTGAAAGAATATACATCATACTGAGAGCATATTAGAACCATCTCTGACTCGGGTCTGTATGAGATTGTTGGAGGCAATTGCCTTCTAAAACACACATTTTTGTGTTCTTTGAATTTTTTGCATTATTTTTGAAACCAAGGGGAAAAAAGAAAGAACTAGCTGTTTAAGGGTGGGAATCTTCATACTGTAAAAAAAAAACAAAAACAAAACTGAGCACCTCCGAGAGCTGGCTTGGCCTCCTGCCTCCTCCACCCTTTCTCTCTATCAAAGTCAAGGCAGACTTCAGCCTAAGTATTTCCCACAGGCTTCAGTTTATTCAGAGTCTTCTCTGAACTCTGGACTATTTGGACCCAGACTCACAACCAGTTCCCTTTGATTATTGGTTCTTCATTGCTTATAAACTGATTGTGGCAACCAAGGTATGAACTTTCACCCAAGTCACAGTTCGGAATGATTAGAAGAGAATGAAGCCAACCCTGATACTGTGAAGAGGAAAAACGCCCCATTAGACCCCTGATCCAGTCAGAGGAGACTCAGGTTCTGTCGCTGCCCAGGGAGGGAGACTAGTGGGGAGCGCACGGCCTGGCGCTGGCGCTGAGCTGTGCCCCGGTCGGGACTGGCAGCACCGTGTCCTTGCTGGACAGCGCCCACCCCATCTGCCGCCCTCGTGCCCCACCATCCACAACGAGGGCTTTTCCAGGGACCTGAAAGCCTCAGGGAATCTTCCCAGGGGCCTGGAATTTAGACCTGGGGTTAGGCACTCAGGCCAGTGGTCAAAGATAAGAAAGTATACCTCATGATGGCTACAGAGTCCCTTCTATGCCGGGGACAATCCCAGGTCTCCATGCAAAGCCTTCCCTAGTCTTTCCTCTGGGTCCTCTCAGCAGTAGCCACTCCTTACCCACACCTCTGCCCGCCTCTGAGTGATACAGACCTATATCAGCCATTGTGCCAGGACCCCCAAAACCACTGGAAACTCCATACAGTATCTCAAAATGGACGCAGTTGTGCCTGGTCTGGTGCAAACCCACGTCAGCTAAAAGCCAAAGGGCAATGGCGTCCACACCCGGGAAAACAATCCCGTGTGCCCTCCTCCCCTGCTGCCCCTCACACAAGCCTCTAACTTCAGGGCTGAGTCACCTGGGGGCCCAGGACAATGTAAGCAGGTATGCAACGCACATTTCTTCTGGTGACGGTAGGAACCCTGGACGTCTGGGTGGGAGGGAAGAGCTTTGTGAAAGACAGAGCCATACCCTGGGGTTTCTGATTCAGTCCTGCTGGGTGACACCCGAGGGTCCGCATGTCCAACACGGCCCAGGTCATGCAGTCGCTGCCTTCCAGTCAGCCTGGGGACCACACTCGGGGTTTTAAGGTGGGGCAGAGTCAGGAAGGCCAGTCAGGAAGCTGTGCTGGGCGGGACCAGAGCCTGAAGCGGGGTGGGGGCCCACGGGGGTGGCAGGGAAGAGGCAGAGCATTTCCGAGGGGAAGGGGCACCAGAAAGATGCCAGGGCGGGTGTGGGCATGAGGGAGGGTGAGGCACTTACTAGCTTAAAGGACTGAGAGGAAGGACTCTGAAGTAGGGAGCCCAGCTGTCACAGCAACATCGACAGGAGGGAACGAGGATTCCGTTTTGGAGGGTCATCTGGGCAGGGACGTCCAACAGGCAGGCGGTACTCTTAGTCTGGGTCAGGCGTGAGGCGTTGGGACTGTGGGAATATGGCGGGGAGAGTGGTTGCCAAGAGCTCTAGCTGCTAGCTTGGAAATGAAGCGGCTACTCAGGAAGAGGACATGAGAAGAGCAGGAAGCCCAGGACTGTGGACAGGTCTACAAGCCTGCAGGCCTTGCGAGGTGGAGCGGGTCTTGTTGGGTGTCCCTCCACAACAAGGCAGCTACCTTAGGCTGTGTTCCCAAGGTCCAGGGACTGACAGAGGCAATCAGGAAAGGAAACAGAGGTTTCAGAAGAGGCGTATGCTGTTCTGGGCCCACAGGTGACTCAGCCCAGGGGTTAGGAGCATGTGTGAGAGGCAACAGGTGAGGAGAGTACACAGGATTGCTTTCCCAGGTGTGGATGGCATTTCCCTCTGGTTTTCAGCTGACCTGGGCTTGCACCAGACCAGGCACAATTGCATCCATTTTGGGGACACTGCCCTGGGGTGGCGGGCAGCAGGGCCTCAGTAGGGAGGTGCAGAGGGAGGCGGCCCACTGCCATTCTTGGTATGATTCTCTCTCCAGGAGCAGAGCTCCATCTGGCCTCACTCTGGGCAGCTTATAAGGCCTGGTGTGAGTTTTGTTTATGCAAGTGCAGCATAAAAGGAACAAATCCGCCAGCACCAAGGCTGCTGCCTCTGGAGTCCTTTTGCATACATTTTTTCAAATGATAATTCACTCTACCCAACCCCCTTCTCCACTCTCCCCACCCCCAAGGCCGATTTATTGAAAAAACCACCTTATATGGTAATATTGCTAACACACCGTCAGCTGGCCTTTTTAGGGACTCTGTTTAAAGAAGATCCGCCTCTGGGGTTTTATATTGCTCTGGTATTTATGCCAAAGACACACCAGCCCTCAGTCACTGGGAGAAGGACCGCTCCTACACTCGGTGAGTACTATACAGCTTCTGCTGTCTCTGTCTTTTTGGGGCCGCCTGGCCCCCTGGGTGCAGGAGGCGCCTTCAGATTGGCCTGGCTTTCGTGACGCTGGCCTAGGTCACACGTCAAGGCCCTTGGTGTGCAGCGCTGCCTGCAAGCACACTGCTGCCTGCCAGTAGAAGGCATTTCTGGCCATGGGGCATCTTAGGGCAAGGGCAGCACAGAATTCGGCTCCCTGCCCCCTTAACTAGGTGCTGGGTGGAATATGTTACCTGCGCGCTCTCTCTTCTCACTGCTCCCCGGGGCCAGTGCAGATCTCTACCGTGTCCTTTGTCATGGCTCAGAATGTCTGGGAGGCTGCTTAGGGGAGCAGATGCTTTTCAGAGAAATGACTTCCCAGGGCATTTAAATCCAAACCAGTCATAGCCCTTGTGTCTGTGAGATGTCTTGTTGGGGATGGGTGAGTACTTTCTTCAGACCACCTCTTGTCTCTCTGACTTCTGATTCATGCTTGGCTAAGTGTTTTCTCAGTCTTGAAGGCTCCAGGGTCATTGGAGGATGCAACAAATCAGAAGTAGGGTGGGGTAAGTGTCCCGGGGCATCATGTGATTTTAGGGCTAGAAGGAAGTGGAACCATCTATTAACAATTCATTCTCCGATGAAGACACTGAGACCTGGGGAAGTTAAGACCCTCACCCATCTATGAGACCACCACCAATGTCGTTGTCCTCCCCCAGCAACACACACACACAGACACATGAGCATCAATAATTAAGAGGAAAATAGACCAAGGGGCTGTGTTCACTTTTGCAATCAAACTCTGCTAACTTGTCTTTACAGCTGAGGCTGGCCGGTGTAGTGGTGCAGGCTTTGGAGACAGACTACCCAGCAATGAAAGTAATACTAATAATATCTCCCTGGCAGTGCTGTTGTGAGGATTAAATGAAATAATATTTGTAGAAAGTTCCCAGCTCAACACTGTCAGGGCCTGGCCCTGAGTGCTCAGACCTTAAATATCACCTGGACAGCTTGCTGAAACAGACTGCCTTAGCCCAGATTCTGACTCAGTAGACTGGGGTGGGAGCTGATAATTTCCACTCCTAATAAACTCCCAAGTGAGGCTGAGGTGGCTGGTCTGGGACCATACTTTGCACAGGGAGGTTTTAAGCTCTTGCTTTTACCATTTGAATGGGTTTAGAGTTTGAGGTTAGCCCTTGGGCTGCAGAGAGACAGAGATTCCTGTGACAGAGATGGAGGGGAACTAGAAGAAATCTAATGAGCAGATATTATATGTCACACCTGGGAAACCAGGATGGGCAATATGACATCATGACCTGGAAGCTAGATTTCTTTCCTCCTTCCCTTTGTTCATTCTGGCAACATTTCTTGTGCACTTGTTATATAAGCAGGCATTGTCCCTGCTCCTTAGGGACAGAGTAGGGGCTCTGCAATCACTAGGAGAGACAAATGAAAACCATGGAAAAGATAAATATATGAAAGGGGTAAAGCCCAGGAGCCCCTCACCCAGCCCAGAAGTTATCAGGGAAGGCTTCCCGGAAGAAGTGGTACCTAACCTGGGTCCTAAAGTCGGGATAGTCCCAGGACAGAGGACAGTCCCAAAGAAGTCTTTGGGACTGTTTAAGTGGCTCAGCTCCACTGAATATAGATTTCAAGGCAGGAAGCAGGGAGTTCTAAGGTCAGAAGAGAAGGCGGGGCCAGATTACTAGGGCTTTCTGCTGCTGCTGCTGCTGCTAAGTTGCATCAGTCGTGTCCAACTCTGTGTGACCCCATAGACGGCAGCCCACCAGGCTCCCCTGTCCCTAGGATTCTCCAGGCAAGAACACTGGAGTGGGTTGCCATTTCCTTCTTCAGTGCATGAAAGTGAAAAGTGAAAGCGAAGTCGCTCAGTTATGTCCGACTCTTCGAGACCCCATGTACCACAGCCTCCCAGGCTCCTCTGTCCATGGGATTTCCCAGGCAAGAGTACTGGCGTGGGTTGCCATTGCCTTCTCCACTAAACTAAAGGACTGGGCAATGGGGCATCGCAGAATGGTAACAGCAAGAGGTCTGCCCCCTGAAAGGACTGCTCGGGCAGCTGTGAGGGGAGTGGGCTGGAACAGGGCAAGACTGCTACAGCAGGGCACTGGTCCTAGTTGGCGCACAGATGCAGAGATAAAAGGCTTGAGGCTTGAGGGGAAGGAGCAGGGAGGACTGGGGACCTGGGCTCCATCCTGGGTGAGGGTACGAGTCTCTGAGGGGCCAATCCAGCCAGAGGACATTGATGAAGATGGCAGTCTCAGAGATGGACTTGAGGTGCCAGGGCCGTGGGGCTCAGGAGAGGGGTCAGGTCTAGATCTGAGCAGGGGTAGAGAGTGGCCAGGATAAAAGCCAGAAGAGCAAGTCCAAATGGCAGATTCCTGAGGACCAGAAGGCTTATGAGCAAGAAGCCATTTTTAATTTAATTAGTATTAACCAAGTCAAGGTACCTTGAAATGAATAAGAAGTGCCACTAGAATTTTCCACCATAGGAGTGTTCCTCGTGCAGTCATTGTATGGATATATGCATTTGCAGATTATAATAGGCAGCTGCTTAGTTGTCAATTGAAGCCTTCACTCCAATCTATTTCCCCAACTATTACTTGAAATCTCACTATATTTGAGAGGCTTTCCTTTTAGGACTCAGACTTTTCACTGAAATGAAAATGCCCTTGGGAACTGGCATAAATTCAATCGTCCTTTCAATAATCATTGATTGGTGAAGCAGATGCTTCATCTCCTTCCAGTGTGGCAGACTTCATCCCGAGAGCAAGTTCTGATGGAGAAGATAAGAGTGATAACAAGAATTATTATTTTTCAGTCCTTTACAACAGGGATGGGGAAACTTTTTTTGCAGAGAAAATATTTTAGGCTTTGTGAGTCTCAGGGTCTCTCCCACAACTACTCAACTCTGCCATTGTACTGGAGCAGCCATGAACAGTATGTAAATAAATGGGTGTAGTTGTGTTCCAATAGAACTTTATCTATTATTTGATTTCATATAATTTTCTTGGGTATTAGAATCTTATTCTTTGACTTTTTTGCAACCATTAAAAAATATCAAAACTATTCTTAGTTCAAGGGTCTCACAAAAACAGCTGTTGTAGTTTGTAAACTATAGGGTCCTGAGTTTACTGACCCTGATTTGCACTTTATAAAGCACTTCATTTCCATTATTTCATTTGATCCATTATCCTTGGAGATAGACGTCACCATTTCCCTTTTACAGTTGAGGAAACTGAAGGCCAGAGAGGGAGCCGTGGGACTGAGCCATGGGAAGGGGCACCTGAAGGGAGGAGAGAAAAGAGAAGAGGGCGGGAGAGAACTCTGAAACCAGACCTTCAGAGTGAGGCTGGGGAGCTCTCACCCTGTTCTCGGATTTGCCTGGGGGTGGCCAGGGGCATGTGTGGGTGAGCAAATCCTTTGCACTCGTTATATCTTTGGGTTTTGGCCACTTTTGGGGGAGGAGTGGGGAGCTGTGTTTCTAACTCTGTGAAATCCTCAATGAAGGCCAGATGTAGTACATGCTGAAAGGGCCAGAACAGTGCGCTGGGGTTTTCTGCGAGTGCAAAGTGATTGTGACCCAGGAAACCACAGTGACGTTGGCTCTGGTTCAGCTGACACGCTTGAGTCTAGCCACAAATTACCAGCAAGCGGCTGAGTGAGGTTTAGAATTTCCCCCAGCAGAGACCTTCCAGGAGAGGCTGGCTCCAGGGTCCAAGCCTTCCCCCCGAGGGCCCCCGCCGCCAGCTGCCCTCCCCCTGCCTTCACCTCCCTCGCTTCTCATTTGGTTCCAACTTCAAAAAAAGCAGATCTGAATCCACCTGAAGGGCTGCAGAATGGCACAGCTGACAGCTTGAAGTCACTCTGTGGCTTGTCTCAGCTGCTGGGAAGTGAAGTCCAACACTCTTTCTTCCTGTGAGCACAGAACTTCAGGGGGAGACAATAGGGTTCACCGAAAAGCCAGACCGGCTTGAACTGCAGGTCACACAAGAGAGGGGACCCCAGAGGGAGACAGTCACAGAGGTGCAGCTTTGCTTCTTGGCCACCTTTGGAGGTTGTTTTCTCCCCAAGGTGGACCACATGCTAGAACAAGGAAACCCAGCGCTCTGTGACCAGCTTGTGAAGAAGACTGTCCCTTTGTGGTTCTAAATCGTGTGGCCGAACTGCCTGGGACCGTGGGAACTGGGAGTTCAGCTCTCAGGGGAGAGCAGACTGTCACGGCGGAGCCCAGGCAGGCGGTGGGACTGCCATCCGACGTTCACTGAGCACCTGCTGCCTGCCGCACACCGGCTTGGGGGCCGTCGACATAAATCTAGATCTTGTCATGCCACGGGAGGGGCTCAAAGGCTCCGAGAGAGAAAAGAACACTGACCCTTTTGTTTTAGGGCTTTTGCTGCCAGCAGTGCTAGGGAGACAGAGAGGCAGAAGCAAAAACACCAAACATGGAGAAGTTGTGTGGGTGCCACTGAGGCGCTGGGGAAGGGGCAAGCCCAGGCTTTGGAGCCTCATGGGCTGCGGCCAGCCCTACCTCTCCCAGTGAGCAGCCTGAGAGCTACGTCCTCTCACTTTTCTGAGATTTGGTTTGCTTATCCGTAAGTTAGAACTAAGAATATCTTCACTCAGGGCTTCTGTGAGGATTAAATAGATAATATGTGTGAAAGGCCTTCAATTTTTAAAAATTAAAGATGTGTTTTTACCAAAAATCCAAACGCAGAATATACTGTGTTTCACCTAGCAAGACAGCCTGCACCTTTTCCATGGCAGGAAATATTCTGCTCTATTATAGGCAGGTTTCTGGCAACTAGTTTACAAGCATTTTATTTATTATTTAATAACTTTTTTGGCATTAAAGTGGGCCACATCTTTGCACACACCCAAAGATAAATGGGCTTCCCTGGTGGCTCAGCTGGTAAAGAATCTGCCCACAATTCAGGAGACCTGGGTTCAATCCCTGGGTTGGGAAGATCCCCTGGAGAAGGGAAAGGCTATCTACTTCAGTATTCTGGCCTGGAGAATCCCATGGACGGTATAGTTAATGGGACTGGAAGCAGTCGGACACAACTGAGCAACTTTCACTTTCAAGGATAAATTGCTAGAAGTGTATTTGTGAAAAGACATGTGCATTTTTTAAGACTTTTGATAAGTATTTGTGAATTCTCCTTCAGAAAGGTAGTCCTGTTCACCTTGTCAGCTGTGAATGGGAGCTCACCTTCCCATACCTCTGCTGGCAAGTGTAGTCCAGCTTTCAGGCTGGAGGTGGGGTCAGCTTTTATCCTGGCTCCAGAACACTGCTGACTGTCCACAAGACCCCAGGTCCTTCTCACAGAGGCTGAACAAGAACTTTCACAGTTTGTTATTGACTCACCTTCACAACTTCATATTTATCCTGTTAAATTTAATCCTAGTGAGTTTAACTTTTCTCTGCTTTTTGAGATCATCTTAGATTTTGATCCTTCCAGCCAACATACGTGCTTTATCTGGACATATGATCCGCATGTACTCTCTATTTTCGTCCAGTTCATATGTAAAACATGAGAAAGGACCAAGAGTGGAGTTCTGAGGTCTATCATTGCCTCCAGGTTGACAGTGATTATCAATTAACACCTTTCAGTGACAGTAACTCAGGTAGCTATAAATATGCCTAACTGTTTTATTGTTCGGCCTACATGGCTCTATCAATAGTGATGTCACAGGAGAACTTGTCAGATGCCAAGATCAAATTAAGCTCAATTTCTCCCACCTTCTCCTTCATTTCCTGCCAGGGAGTCCTGCGGAAAAAAGGAGGCTATTGGTTATTGGTAAACCCTAGTCAGTTATAAGAAATCACTGCTTCTTTATAGTGCTTTCTTTAATAGTGCCTTCTGGAAACCCACTTAATTTGGATATCAAGATTACCTGAGCTTTTAGACATCTGCCTTGTTTCCCTTTTTGAACACTGGAACTTTTGCCACCTCCATCTCCTGACATCTCTCCATTTCTCCATGGTTCCAACATGATAGGTTAGGGAACTTCTCTGCAATCCGGAAACTGTTCAAACCAGAGACAGCATTGTTTTGAACAACTAGGTACTTTTTCTTTAAATTTTTAAAAAAACTTTTTATTTTATATTGGAGTATCACCCATTAACAATGTTGTGATAGTTTCAGGCGGACAGCAAAGGGACTCAGCCATACATGTACTTGTATTCATTCTTCCCTAAACTCCCCTCTGATGCAGGCTGCCACGTAACATTGAACAGAGTTCCCTGTGCTATACAATAGGATGTTATTGGTTATCTATTGGCAGTATAGCAGTGTATCCATGTTGATCTCAAACTCCCTACCTATCTCTTCCCCATTGGCAACCATAGGTTCTGAGCAACTAGGCACTTCCCTTCAGTCTCCATCACATCTCAGACCTTCTTGTCTTCTCACCAGTGTTTGTTCCATGGCATTGAGACTGGTGGGCCAAAAAGACTGAAAATGCAATGTTGATACAGAAGCCTGATAGGTGATGGGAGTCAGAGTAGTAAACAAGTTGGGAGAAGGGTGTTCCAGACCCTGCTTCTAAAGGTCCAGAAGGGGCAGGAGATGACACAGTTCGGAGGATGGAAAGAAACTCCACGTAGCCTCAGTGAGAAGACCAAGGAAGGGGTCCAGAGAGGAGATGAGTCTGGGGACACAGGCAGGGGCCAGACCTTGTTGGGCTTTGTGAGCTGAGTGAGAAAGTTGGGACTTGCTCTCCATGGCCAAAGGGATCATGAGGGTCAGCCAGGACAAGCAGGGCTGGATTCTAGACGTCCCGGTGGCCTCTCCTCAGGTGTACACACTGCTTTGAACATAACAGGAAGGGCTTCCTTTTAGCCTGAAAATTGTGTGAACAAGCTTTTGCTCAGTCTCTAGGTAGTCTTTGGCATTCGCAGGCCTGGGGCTCTTCCTCTTTCCTCTGGTCATGGTCTTTGGTGTCCTCCTCCCACTCGAGGTTATACGGGAGCCGGGGTCCCAGGGGTCTGCAGCAGCTCTCTTCTTCCCCACCTGCTGCATATTCTGAACAAAGCTTGGTGGGCTCCGCAGCCCCCTTCTCTTTCCACGCCTTGTGCCTCCCTTCTCTGGACTCCCATTCCCCTCAGCTGAGACTCTCTCCACCTCCCACCCGGGGCTTGCCAGCTGGACAGCGATCTGCACAGCATCTCCTAGACTGCCACTGTTTCTCTTTTGTCGCAAGGGTCAAGAATTTGTTGGGTCACTCAAAAAAAAGAAAACCTGCAACACATGTTAGAAAAATTAATTTCCTAGTCAGTCTGCAGCCATCCCAGTTCAGTATCTGCACTGGACTTCTCTGTTTTTATTCCATCTGAAGCGACAGGAGCAGTGAATCCCATCATGAATTCTCTTGCTTTCCTTGTCCTCCAGGGGCTTCTATCCTTAGGATTGTACATTTCACCTAGAACTGCTGCATCTTTTTTTTTCTTAATGATATGTTATGATTGATTTTAATTATAAACTGTACGTGGATACAGTCTCCTTGTTAAAAATTAAAACATTACAGCACTTCTCCTCCCAGTCCCCTTCCCACCTCCAGGTAACTGCTACAATCAGCCTTAGTTTTTTTTTTCCACCCCCCAGAACTTTTTGCTATGTGTTCATATCCACACAAAATATATATATATATGGAAAATGCACAATATTTTTTGTGCTTTAAATAAAACTCACAAATTTTTTATGCTGGACCGTCTATCCTGCAACTTGCTTTGTTCACTCAGCAGAATGGTTTAGAAACTTGTCCACATTAGTCCATGTTGATCTGCCTGTCCCTTCCCTTAACCTCAGTACAATATTCTGCAAGGGACATTTAGGCAGCGCCAGACTGTACATTGATGTGTTTTTCTGATTAAAGAGTGCCAGTGTTCCCACAACCTAGCCAACAGCTATGATGAAACTTCAAATCTTGACAATGAGATGGGTGAAAATGGTCTTACTTCATTTGCATTTCCTGATAACTAATGAGGCTGATCACCTTTTCAGGTAATTGTTGGGTATGTGCATTTCCTTTTCTGTCAATTATCTATTTCATAGTTTTGTTTTTTTTCCCCCTTTTAGGCCGTTTACTTTTTTCTTATTGATTTATAAAAGTTCTTGTATATAGTAAATGATAACCCTTATTATGTTTATTGCAAGTTTTTTTCTGTTTCTTCTCTAAACTTCAAGTCTGTAGAGAGTTTTTCCATTGGATGAACACTTTGTATCTTTTCAGGTCTTTGAGGGGCAGGTGGATTTGTTTGTGAGGGCTGCCATAATAAAGTATCACAGACAGGCTTAGCAAGGGAAATTTTATATTTTCGCAGTTCTGGGGTTAGACGTCTGAGGTCAAGGTGTCAGCAGGGCTGGCTTCTCCCGAGGCCACTCTCCTTCACTTGAGATGATTGCCTTCTTGCTATGTCTCTGCATGGTCTTCCTGTGTGTGTCTCTGTGTTTTAATTTTCTCTTGTTAAAACCCATTCTATTGAATTAGGCACATTTGGTACCAGTTGTAATAGATTAATGACCTCATTTTACTCTTAATTATCTCTTTAAAGGCTTTATCCCCAAATACAGATACATTCTGAGGCACTAGGGTTAGACTTCAACACAGAAACTGGGGAGTACACAGTTGAGCTCAAAACAGCAGGGCAGAGAGAGGGAAGAGGCCCAAATGCCAGAGTACAGGGCTGGGTCCTTGCCTGTCTGTCTGGAATTAGGTCCTAGTTGCCGATGGGGTCAGACTGCAAAGCCGAGAAGATCGTCTCCAACATGATTTTGAGAAGTGGCCACCTACCCCTCCTCTCCCCAGTTCCCTAGGTGCTCCAGCCCCTGGTTCACTCGGCCACACTCACCATGTGTGAAGAGGAGACCACTGCGCTCGTCTGTGACAATGGCTCAGGCCTGTGCAAAGCTGGCTTCGCAGGAGATGATGCCCCCCGCGCGGTCTTTCCTTCCATTGTGGGTCGCCCTCGTCACCAGGTATGTGCTCACATGGACCCAAGGCTTTGAGTTCCTGGGAAGAAGCACTGCCTTGTGGCATCCATGGGGAGCCGTGTGTGTGTGTGTGTGTGTTTCAAGTAAAGTAAGAGGGAGACACGCCTGTGAGAAATCATCCGTCTTCTCTCCCATCATTTCCCCATTCATCAGCATCTGCCTCACCCTGCCTCCTTCAGTCTGGTTTCCAGTGGGAAAAAAAGGACATTCTTCTTGTCTTTATCCTTCTTCAGAGACTTTCCAGTGCCTGAATCCCTCCAAGTGGAACCCTCAGCCAATTCCGTTCTCCTTCCTTCTTTTTTTGCATTCCAGGGTGTGATGGTGGGAATGGGCCAGAAAGACAGCTATGTGGGGGATGAAGCTCAGAGCAAGCGCGGGATCCTTACTCTCAAATACCCCATTGAACACGGCATCATCACTAACTGGGATGACATGGAGAAGGTATTGGTGGCCCCTCCTGTAATGTGTTCCTTTTAATACATCAAGACCTTCTGCCCTGTCAACTCTTCCTCTACGAAGTTTCTCACATCTTTCTTTCCTTCCTGTCCATGCCCCTGGGCATTCCCCAGCCTAAGTTGCCAGCATCTCTCACTGGATGATTCCAATGGCTTCCCGACTGATTTCTCTGTCTCCTGTCTCAATCGCCTAATTCATTCTCTGTGCTGTTGCAAAGCTTGTCTTTCTAAAAACAGACCAAATCATGTCACTTGCCTCCTGGGACTCTTCAGTAGCTCCTCACTGACCAGCAGTAGGTTCCTAACTCCACGTCTGGCATCTGAGGACCTGGTCTGGCCTAGGTCCCAGTTTTATCCTTTCCTGCAGCTTTCATCCCAGCCCAGTGCTTGTCCTTCTTTAAAATGCACGGTCCCCTCCAAAAAGGTGAATAACTTCTCCTCTTTATTTTCCTTGCCATGACCTCAGACAGGTACATTGATGCTATACTATTACGATGCTTCTCTAGTGAAAAATTTAAGTAAGAATTGCTACTGGTTTCTAGAAGCTTTTTTTCATGTCAGAAAATGGGAGAAAGGGCAGACTTCCCTGGTGGTCTAGTGGTTAGGACTCCATGCTTCCACCACAGGGGATAAGGGTTCTGTCCCTGGTCTGGGAACTTTAAGATCCTGCCTGCCGTGTGGTGTGGCCAAAACAACAACAAAAAAAATCAAACTTTCACTAGATACCTAGGAAATACTAATATCAGGAACAAAACCACCTGTGAATGATAAATGAAAATATCTAGAAAAGGAAGATACGGGGGTAATTTTTAAATAGTAGTTTGTGTTCAACAAAATCACGTGCAAAATGCTAATAGAACCTTTCTAATATTCTTTTTTAATTGAAGTATAGTTGGTGTACAATATTTCTAATATTCTTTTGATAAATTCCACTGACAGTTGTGTGAGAACTCTTGTTTCTGCAATGACTGTCTTTTGAAATGTAACAGAGGGCTTATTGAGCAGCTGCAGTCTTGCAGCTGGGAATAAAGAAAGCTGATTTGAAATCTGTGCTTCACACACATTTTTCTCTAAACCTTAAATTCAGTCACTCTGAATGAGAGATAAACAGATAACAAATGCAATTGCTTTTTGCTCCACTCTGTGGGGCGGTTAAAAGCACAGACACTGGAACCAGAGGCAGGGAGATGTGGGAGCAAAAACTCCCTCTAAACCTCAGCTTCCTGATTTGTGGAAATAAAAATACTTTTTTCACTAGGTTGCTTTGAAGGTTGAATTAGGCAAATAGTATAATCCCAAAGCATGGAGCAGGAGAAGGAAATGGCACCCCACTCCAGTACTCTTGCCTGGAAAATCCCATGGACGGAGGAGCCTGGTAGGCTGCAGTCCATGGGGTCGTGAAGAGTCAGACATGACTGAGCAACTTCACTTTCACTTTTCACTTTCATGCATTGGAGAAGGAAATGGCAACCCACTCCAGTGTTCTTGCCTGGAGAATCCCAGGGACGGGGGAGCCTGGTGGGCTGCCGTCTATGGGGTCACACAGAGTCGGACACGACTGAAGTGACTTAGCAGCAAAGCATGGAGCATACTTAATGCTCAACACGTGGCACATATTACTTGTATATATCTAATAATATCTAATTTAAAAACAATAGACAAAATTTTTATTCACAATTGTAATATGGATTCTTTAAAGAAACTCCTAAAAATATATCACATGCTTTAAAAGAAAAACTGAATAGGATAAAGCTGTCAAATTTTTTCAAGTTGATTTATAGGCTCATTAAAAGTAAAGTGAAAGTCGATCAATTATGTCTGACTCTTTGCAACCCCATGGACTGTACAGTCCATGGAATTCTGCAGGCCAGAATACTGGAGTGGGTAGCCTTTCCCTTCTCCAGGGAATCTTCCCAACCCAGGGATCAAACCCAGGTCTCCTGCATTTCAGGCAGATTCTTTACCAGCTGAGCCACAAACTTATAGTGTGGTATGTTAATTGTCTCTTAGTAAACTTTGCCGGGGTGGGGGAAAGGGAGGCGGGGAGGGGAGGAGAGGAACCATGTCTCATTCATCTAGAATTCCCTGGAATTTGAAGAGCAGGAAGACCATGGAATTGAGGTTAAGTACATCTAGTTTAAACTCTGGCACTTAAATTCAATAGGTGAGGACTGACTTGGGCTCCTCTGTCCATGGGATTCTCCAGGCCAGAATACTGGAGTGGGTAGCCTTTCCCTTCTCCAGGGGATCTTCCCAACCCAGGGATCAAACCCAGGTCTTCCGCATTGCAGGTGAATTCTTTACCAGCTGAGCCATCAGGAAAGCCCAAGGTTACTAGAGTGGGTAGCCTATCCCTTCTCCAGTGGATCTTCCTGACCCAGGAATTGAACTGGGGTCTCTGCATTGCAGGTGGATTCTTTACCAACTGAGCTATCAGTGAAGCCCTCATTGCCATTCTAAGAAACATCTCACAATTTAAAAAATTGTATATATTTAAGGTGTACAACTTGATAATTTGATAATGTACATACATTATGTATCAGTCACTATATCCAAGCTAATAATCCAACCATATCTACTACCTCACCGTTTGTTTTTTTTCCTTGTAGTGAGAACGCTTAGGATTTACCCTCTTAGCAAATTTTAAGGACAGTATTGTTACCTCTAGCCCCCATGCTAACATATTATGTTAGATCTCCAGGTTTACCCATTCCGCATGAGTGACCGTTTGTGCACCTTGACCAACAGCGCACCCTTTCCCCTCCCCCCCAGCTCCTGGTAACTCCACTTTTACTCTCTGCTTCCTTGAGTTTGACTAAAAATAACACAAGCTTTAATTATGCAAGATAATCATAAAGTATGGAGAAATAAATAAAATAAAATTTATGAGACTATTATGAATAAGTAAAACTGACAGAAGACTTGCTATATCTGAATATTAAGATATCAAGTTATATAAATTAAAACAATCAGATGCCAGTACAGAGGTAAAAAAGAAATACATAGTAAGTGTAACTTCTAAGACCAGAGGGGAGAAAAGGATTATTCAGTGAATTATTCTGTGACAACTGATCCATTATTTGGGGGGCAGGGAATCTGTTTATGGCCCTTACCTCATACAATTTCATTAAACACATCAGTTGAATATAAAAGTTAAATATAAAAAATTAATGAGAAAAATACAGTATAGTAAGTCTGAGTATCAAATTTCTGGTAAAAGAAGTCATAGAAAGAATAACAAATGTGATTTCTTAAAAATCATAATTTCTAGTGTGTAAAAAATAAAACCAAATTTAGAGGGCAAACAACAGATTGTAAAGAAATTTCACAGCTAGTGTAATAGAGGATTAATATAAACAACTAACATAAATTGATAATTAAAAACACAAAGTCTCCACCAGACAAATAATCAAGGGACATGACCAGACAACTGGCCAAATAGAAATGATTGAAAGTTGAAGATCTGAAAATTATTTGAAAAATTATTTAAAGTTTTATTTAAAAATTTGGAGTAAAACAGCTAGGTGTTATTTTTATCTGTCAAATTATTTCGTATTTTAAGAGTGAGAACACTGAATGCAGATAGGGGTGAAATAGGCAATTTCTTATTCTGAAGTAAAGACAAAATTAGCCTCTTTGTGAGTAATAGAAATCAAAGCATTTTCCAGCAGTCACCAAGATGGCAGGACTCAGGCCTGAGGCTGGAGCTGACCTGAGGGCTTCAGGTGAGGTGCTGGTGGGAGCTGGGGAAGCTTGCAAGGACCTCAAGATGCCAGCATATGCACATGGTCAGGCCAGTCCTTCTTTAGGAGATGCAAAACTCAGAAAACCAATGGTCATTGAAATCATAGGAAAATGTTTGAATACTTTAGGAAAGAAAAGACTTTTCTATATATGGAACAGTGACCTTTGGAACAGCAGCTGCTTTCCCTGGAATATTGGGAAACTTCATTTTCAGGCATTGCTTCGAGGTTAAACACGATGCTTTGAAGACATATGCATCACTGACTATACTTCCATTTTTGTCCACCACAGTTTCTTACAGGCTTCTTATAACAGATGCTTTGTATTTAGGTAATACAAGCCAGGAAAATTGTGTTCTGAGACGTTCACTGATTGGCATGGCGTGTGGTGTTTTATACCCCACTGCTTTGGCTTTTTATACAAATGGATGTCTGGCAGTCGAGTATACTGTTCCACTGCCACCAAAAGGAAGGGTTTTACTTTATTGGCTGCTGCCTTGTCAAACAGAGATAAAAGCAATGGTGATTCCTCTCATTTTTTAGGCAGTCTTTGGGATATTTCATAGTTTTCAGTATTTTGCAATATTTGAAAGTACATTTGAGAAAACTGTATGTGAAGATTAACCAAAGAATGAATGGATACTGAATCAGCTGAATGCACTTTTTTTTTTATTTTTATGATAAGGACTCAGGCATGGCTGAAAGAGTTGAAAGTAATTCTAGATGGACAATTTGTTGTTGTTGTTGCAGAATGCTTGCTTTGCGGTGCTGTGCTGGTCTCTGCCATACATCAGTATGCATTAGTCACAATTGTATGTGCAGCCCCTCTTAGAACTTTTCTTTTTTGAAAAACATCCTAAATAGAAAAAAGAAAATGTAAATAGGTACAGAGATAGTTTTCACATGATTATAAAAAAAAAA
>SJYQ01004923.1:69063-99435 GCA_006410935.1 Redunca redunca
AAAATAAATATTTCCTATGAAAAAGAAAATTATTTATTTATATTAACTGAAAAGTGATAGGAAACAAAGTTGAACACAGAAGTATAATCATAGTAACAAATAAATGAAAGCATATGAAGTGAATAAATGATAAGAGTAATAAATTTGAAAATACATAGATGAAAGATTAGGAAGAGAAAAAAGCCAAAGTGTTAACTGTTTATTAGTAAGTGATGGAAATATGGGAAATTTTTATTCCTCTTAAAGAAATTTTCCTAACTTAAAAACTGTCAACATCTTGAACTTTTAAAGTACTTCATAACTTAAACTTCAAAGTACTTTATAAAAGCTTTTGAAAATGAAATAAAATGAAGTGCAGATGGTTGGACCCAACACCCAGAAAGATTCTGATTTATGGGCCTGGGATACAGCCTGGGAAGCTGCAGCTATAGCAATTATCCCCACACAACTGAGGCCACATTTGAGGAAACACTGACATCACCTTATTAAGCCTGACTGCGGTCTCTCCTGTCTCCTGGGACGCCTCCACAGCCTGCGGCCGCTGCCTGGGCCATTTGCTCTGCCTCAGGTGCCCTTCTCAGTCTCTGGAGACTTCTTTGCCTTCAGGGCTCTCTCAGATCTCCTAGAAAAGGAACTTCTCCTGCCTCTTCCTTCACCCGAATATGAATGTGTTTTTGCATTTTGTCTTTTTGACTGCTTTTCTCTACTCTAGACTTGGAAACTAAGGTTGCTTTTAGCACCATCCTAGCATGGCAGCCCACTCCAGTATTCTTGCCTGGAGAATCCCATGGACAGAGGAGCCTGGCGGGCTGCAGTCCGTGGGGTCACAAAGAGTCGGACACGACTGAGCGACTAAGTACAGCACACATATAGAAGTAAAAAAAAGAACTAGCTTCATCTGAAGCAGTGATTCTCAGCCAGGATAATTTTGCCTCCCAGGGGCATCTGGCAACTTCTGGAGACATTTGTGCTCCTCACAACTGGAGAGGTGCTACTGGCATCTAGTGGGTGGAAGCCAAGGATGCTGCTTAACACCCCGTAATGCACAGGTCAGTCCCGACAATGAAGAATTATTGACCTAAAATGTCAAAGCGCGGAGGCTGAGAAACCCTGCTCTGAAGAACAGCCTGGTCAGTAGGAGACAGTGACAGTCCATGCATATCTGTCAGGCTTCAACAGGAGACAGTATACACTCAGCTGGGGTTCTGAATTAATTTAAGGAAGGACTACTTACAGAGGTGTGAGCAGGTTTGGGAACCAGAAAGAGAGGCAGAGACACCAGAGTACCGGCAGCAGGGGAAGCTCTTAGAGCTGGAAGGCTGAAGGGCGAGGGCGGCAAGACTAGAGGTCAGTGAGAGCTGGAGCCTGAAGAGGGGCCACACAGCATGTGCTCAGGGAGACCTCAGCTTGCCCAGGAGGGCGCCCTGCCCTCCTCCTGCCTCGTGCTCTGCAATCCCTTGCTGGTATCTTCGATCAGCCAAACACAGCCAGAAGCCAGAGAGCTGCAGTGCACCTGGTCCCTCGGGGCGCAGGGGAGACGAGGGAGCGGAGTAAAGAGGAGCCAAGGTCAGATGGAAATAATCAACACACTGAGTATGTTGGCCCTAGGTCTGAGTCCTGCCTGGGGCCCTGATGACAAGGAATATACCCTTGAAAGAGCGATCAGAAATTCCCAGTGTTGACAGGCCTCCTCTCCAGATCCAGTCTATTCTGAGACCATCAGGCTATCCTCCCCCAGTACGGACATGCCAGTTGGAATTTCCCTGCCCACTGAGAGTCTGCTGGGCTCATCTGACTTTTCTCCCAACCAGATCTGGCACCACTCCTTCTACAATGAGCTGCGGGTAGCCCCTGAGGAACACCCCACCCTGCTCACGGAGGCCCCTCTGAATCCCAAGGCCAACAGGGAGAAGATGACCCAGGTAAGAGGCCAGGAAGACCTGAGTACCAGCGCAGGAACACACATGGACGCTTGGCCAGATTCTTTTTCCCAACCATGCATCAATGCAAAAGAGTTTTTTGAGGACCTGCTGTGCATGCAGTCCAGGCCAGAACCCATGGGAGGTGGGAGCAGGGTTAACAGGCACAGGTCCCCCCCCTTAAAAAAATTACCAACCATTCTGTGGGCCAAGAGAGCTGTGATTTCTGATAGTCTTCTGTTCTGCATTGTTCCTTCAGATCATGTTTGAAACCTTCAACGTCCCCGCCATGTACGTCGCTATTCAAGCTGTGCTCTCCCTCTATGCTTCTGGCCGCACAACGGGTAAGTAGCCCTGTAATCTGTTCCCTTTTTGACTTGAGGGGAAGAAAGGGAAAACTGGGCTCCTGGAGAGATTCCTGTTCAGAGGAATCAAAGGGACAGCCAAAGTCCAACGAAAACCTGGGATAACAGAGGGAAGCCCAGGTAGAAGACAGGTGCAAGTCCACCTAGTATAGCTGAAGAGAATCTACATGAGCAAATCATGACCACAAGGGCCATTTCCATCACAATAGTTAGTCCAGGAGCTTGTGCACACTCTCCAACAGTACTAAAATGTTTCTGCTCATGAAGCAGCAATGGCAGAATCTGTGATGGTGGGTGTATAAGTATGAGGTGGCCATGGCATAGAAAACTCAGGAAGAACAGAGGGAACTTCAAAATGAAGTGATTTTTAATAAGGGCTTGACAGCTTCCAGAAATATCTTTCAAACATTCGTTCATGTATCCATTGATTTGTCCATTTATTCATCCATTCAAATATTCTCCAATACTTCACACCATGTGCCAAATACTGCAGGCCTTGGGCACACACTGGGAAACAAGACAGATCAGCCATTTTGCAGTGAACACAGTCTAGTGGAGCAGAAGAAATTAAAGGATAATTTCACTGCACGTGATAAGGACAGTGACGGGGAAATGCAGGTACACACAGTTTTGTACCCTGCGCCTTTCGCTTGGTTTTATGCTGTGGATGTCACGCTCAGCGCCGCATGGTAGTCATTGTGTGTGATGCTTCCATGATTGGTCGACTGATTTTACCATTTCTCTAGTGCAGAACCTTTAGGTTGCCTCCAATTTTTGCTTATTATAAGTTATGCTGTAACCAACATCCTCGTATAAGAATAAGCTACTGATCTCTGGATATTTATTTTGGATCTGCCCTTTACTGAGACATCTTATTAACTCTAATGGTTTCTCAGTTGGTCCTCTCAGGTCTTTTAAGTACGGGCTACAGTCCATGGGATCTCAAAGAGTCAGACACGACTGAGCAATTAACATATACACCATTTTATCTGCAAATAATGATGATCCTCTTTCCTTCTGATAATAATACCTCTTATTTCTATTTTTTGTCATATTGCATTGGCTAGAACATCCAGGACAATATTAAATAATAATAATATAGTAACAATATTGTAATATTTCCCCATCAATTATATGGCTGTTGGATCAAGAGGGATTTCTTCATGTTGAGAAAACTTATATCCTTTCATGGTTTCCTAAAAGTTTCATCAGCAGAGAATGTTCATTTTTTTCAAGCTGGTTTTTATAGCCCTTTAAGTGCTAACATTCTAATTGCCTGAGTGTATATGTTAGTTTGATGCCTGAAGGATATGCAAATTATTCACTCTAACTTAAAGAATGTGCATCCTGGATGCCAATTGACAAGTAGGCATTTTTGTGAAAGTGTTTCAAGGAATATAAGAAGAGGAGATGTCTCATTTGCCTTCCAGAAGCCTACAGTTTCATTTGGGAAAATAAGCTGACGTAAACAAAATTGACGTACACAAAAAATATGATTGATAATTCTCACAATGGGTGAATTTTCCAGCTGCTAAAGAAAAATATGGTTGCTGAAGATCATTTGGTGACAGGTCCCAGAAAGAAACAGATGAAAAAAATAAAGGGTTTCATAGGCCTTATCTCCTCTGTCCTTAGGCATCGTCCTGGATTCAGGGGACGGTGTCACCCACAATGTTCCTATCTACGAGGGCTATGCACTGCCTCATGCCATCATGCGGCTTGACCTGGCCGGCCGCGACCTCACGGACTACCTCATGAAGATCCTCACAGAGAGAGGCTATTCCTTTGTGACCACAGGTACCCGTCCTCTTTCTGGACTTGACTTGAGCTCAGAACCAAATCTGATCTAGGACCAGAAACTCTCATGAGTAATGAGAAGTCAGTGGTCCTGTGTCCTCAAACTCTCTTCGGGTAGATAGGGAGGCCATAAGCTGGGGTTGGGGCCCTGGACCAGACCAGATAGTCAGGAGAGCCTCTTTCAAGGGACAAGTTTCCCAACCAAGACACCCTGGGGAAGGGTACCAGGCTTAGACCTATTCATTCTGAGAAGTGCTTGTCTTCACCCTCCTTTAACTGCTTTCACAGCACACCCTCTTTCCCCAGGAAGGAGGATCAGAGCTAGTTTTTATGGGGCTGAATGGTGGCAAGACTGGTGGTGCTTTTCATTACCTAGAAGTGTCTATGGTTTGAGGACAAATGGAATAACTAAGGTCTGAATTTCCAAGGGGAAGTGGCCCCCAGGGCAGGAAGAATTTATAGGTAGGGGCCTTCCTAGATTCTGTACAATCCCAGCATATAAGCCTCCTTCTAGATGGGAGATGTGTCCTGCAAGGCCCTCAGGAAGGCCTGCAGCTTTGTCAAGACAGAGGATAAGAGCTAGATGAAAAGTACATGCAAAGTTTTGCTTGACAATCAAGCAAATCTTGAGACTGAATCCGAAGGACAAGGAAGAGGGAAGTTAGTTTTCATGGAGACCAAAATGGGACAGCCAAACTGGCAGAGCCGAGTCTCTACTGTCTGTCATTCCTACTCTTTCTAGCCGAGCGAGAAATTGTGCGAGACATCAAGGAAAAGCTGTGCTACGTGGCCCTGGACTTCGAGAATGAGATGGCCACAGCAGCCTCCTCTTCCTCCCTGGAGAAGAGCTACGAGCTGCCAGATGGGCAGGTCATCACCATTGGCAATGAGCGCTTCCGTTGCCCAGAGACCCTCTTCCAGCCCTCGTTCATTGGTGAGGCTCTGCCTTAGTTCTGGCCAATCACACATGCTGTTTATTGTTTATACTTACCCATATTTTTCCAGAAAGGGCTGCAAATACATGAACAATACAACTAGATAAAATCTAATTTTAAATAAAAGGGTAAGGAAACCAAAATAAAGGAAAAATGGGATGGGAATATAACATGAAACTAAGAATGAGGTTAAAACACAAAACTCTTCTTGAATTCTAACCATTTAGATCACAGGGCCTGAAATCTATAGGAGTAAACAGAGTGGGTTTGAGGGTCAGACCTGGTTTTAAGTCTTGATTCTGGTCCTTCAAGCACTATTCCTTGGGCATGTTACCTTCTTCAAATCTCAGTTTTTTTATCTACAAAGTAGAAATAGTGATAGTACCTACTAGATGGGGATTAAATAAGATAATGTTTAATACAAGGATAACTGTCATCTTGAGAAGTGTATAAGAGAAAGGCCTGTTAGCAAACGCTGACATACAATGTAGTGGTAAATAGCGAACTGGATAAAGTGCTATAGGCCTAAGAAATCAGGCAAGGCTTCTCATAAAGCTGAATCTTTGAACAGAACCTTGAAGAATGAGCATCACCTTATGGTATCTGGGGATGGAAGGAGTGCAAAGTGGGGAATGGCATGCAAGGCAGATGGAAAGCTTGTGAGAATTATGGAATATGTACACGTCATATTCTATTTGGGACATCATAGGTGAAGTGTGTATGTGTGTGTGTGTGTGTATGTGTGCGTGTGCATGCATTCACACATGGTATATTGAAGAGAGCTGTTGGGTCACACAAAGGGTGGGTGTTAATCATATCAGCAATTTCAAATCCCCTGGAAGTCTTTAAGCAGCAGAGTAGAGAAGTCAAAATTTCACTTTAGGAAGATTCCTCTGTCTACAGTGTGGAATAATACCACGGAAAAAGACTGGAGGTGGGGAAACTCAGGTATGTGGGCATGAGCTGTTTGGGCAGGCAGGGCCTTGTACTGTGGAAGATCTCGGTTGCAGACAAAGGTGGCTAGATGTCAACTAGTAGGCAAACACAATGTGATTGTTATGTCCTTAGAGTGGGATATTTTTTGGCTATAACTGACTATAACATGAAAGAGCCTTGAAAACATGCTAAGTGAAGTGAGCCAGAAATGAACAAATATTATTTGGTTTCATTTATATGAAATGTCCAGAATAGGCACAACTATAGAGTTTGAAAATAGATTAGTGGTTGCCTAAGGCTGGGAAAGGGGAGAAGGGAAAAAGGGAGAGTGTCTGCCAATGGGTATAGAGTTTATTCAGGGGGGTGCTAAACATGTTCCAAAATTAGACTGTGGTGATGGTTGTACAACTCTTTAAAGTAAACTATATACTTTAAAGGGGTGAGCATCATGGTACATGAATTATATCTCAATAAAGTTGTAAAAAAAGTGATACAATGGAAGCGTCCCTCTAGAAATATTCAGCAGGCAGCAGTGTGAACGATCCCCCAGAATAGGGGGAACTCAAGGCAGGGCAGTGACCAGTTAGAGGGTCTGATCTTACAGTCCAGTAGGGAGGTGACTGAGGCAAATCAGGGTAGCTGTCCCGATAGAAGGGTCACCTGAGGAGCTTAGGTGTGGGGTGATGGGTCCTGACCAGATACTGTGGTCTCTACTAGGCATGGAGTCAGCTGGAATTCATGAAACAACCTACAATTCCATCATGAAGTGTGACATTGACATCCGCAAGGATTTATACGCCAACAATGTCCTCTCCGGGGGTACCACCATGTACCCCGGCATTGCCGACAGAATGCAGAAGGAGATCACAGCCCTGGCCCCCAGTACCATGAAGATCAAGGTGGGCGCTACCCTGGCTCCCCTCGTCCTATTTCTTGTACAAAGACCTGTGTACTTGGGTGCACATGTCCAAGTCAGGCTGCCAGGCCTACAGCTTGGTGGTCACCTTTATCCTGGCCGGAGGCAGATTTCATCTTGGGCTGGGCGGGGAGGAGTATGTTCCTGGGACCCTGAACGGGAGACACATTTATCCTGGGCTCTTAAGCACACTCTCATGGACACTGTACAAGAAGGAGGTAAAATGAATTTGGAACGGAGAGAATGTTGAAGGGGTGGAGAAGGAAATGAGGAGATTAAAGAGGGAAAGAAAAGGAAGAGGCCACACCTCACCATCTTTAAACTTTAAAAAGGACCTGGGAAACCTTTTTAAGATGAAAGTTCCAGAGAGAGAATGTTGGCCATAGGACAGGCTACAGGGACATGCCTCGATTCCTGGATAACCTCTGACCTGTTGTCCCATCTTGGCTGCAGCCCTCCCACACTGCTGCTCACCTCATAGGCCTCAGCACAGGAGCCCACCTGTCTTACCACGCCTCCCCAGCCTCTGGTCCCCAGGCAATCAGACAGACCCTTTCAGGATTTCTAGGAACTGTTTTACTAGTGGGGTTAGACAAAGAAAGTGAAAGGAACATGAAAGTGAAGTCGCTCAGTCGTGTCTGACTCTTTGTGACCCGGTGGACTGTAGCCCGCCAGGCTCCTCTGCCCATGGGATTCTCCAGGCAAGAATACTGGGGTGGGTTGCTATTTCCTTCTCCAGGGGATCTTCCCGACCCAGGAATTGAACCCAGGTCTCCTGCATTGCAGGCAGATGCTTTAACCTCTGAGCCACCAGGGAAGCCCTAGTGGGGTTGGAAAAAGGTAGGCACCAAATAGTGACAACAAATAGGTCGAAAGTTACAGAGTCTCATGATAAAGTTGGCCTCTGAGCTGAGGAAGTGTGTTCTATATGTTGATATTCTAAGAACCTTTTCCACAAAGGCCTCCCTGCCCAGGGAAGCAGAATGGGCCACCAGAAAACAGGTGAGCACCTCTGAGCTCTTCTCACCTGGAACCCCTGGAGCAGTCATGTTTATTGAGGCCTGCCGTATAGTGGGCACTGTGCCAGGACTTGGGCAGTGGTTTTTTAACTAAGACCATGTGTCAGGATACCAGACTTAGCCTCACCTCCAGATTCCTGTTCAACAGATATGGGGTACCGCCATCACCTGCACTGACAAACGGACACCAGTGATTTGATGCATATCCCAATTTATGAGCCAATGCCCCGAGTTTAATAACATGGCCAGCTGTTCAGGAGTTTAAGATCTGCTTATTAGACATGCTCAATGGGAGAACAGCTTAAATAAGACCAGAGGAAGGGAAAGGGCACTGCAGGCAGGGGGAAGAGAGTGAGTAAAGGTGCCCCAGGGTGTGTGCATGTACAAACTCCCCAGCCAAATTGGACAGCAAGATGTGGGGGAGATGAGGCAAGCTCCAGAATACGGAAGAAGAGAGTAGGGTGGAAATGGGGCTGAGATTTAGGGCCTCCAGCCCAAGACAGCCCAGGGTTTTCTCACAACTAGAGCTGCCCAGCAATAAAATCTTTTACCTTCTTAGTGTCTGCACCAGTCCTTGAGGTGTCTGCCAAAGGAGCCCCGAGGTGACTTTTGTCTGTGTGCAAAAGATAACTTCTAAAGACCCTACTTATTCTGTAATTCCATGATCTCTGCAATTTAGGAAATATGTAGGGAGATTCTTAGGAGACCAGAAAAAATCTGTTTCACATCTGGCTTGTTCTAGCATTGGATTCTTAGTCCCTTCAGAAACAGGAGTTAGGTGAAGAGTCATAGTCCTTTTGGATCCACTGTTAGGTGAAGTTCAAAGTTGTCTGACATGGCAACGAATTTCTAAAGGCCAAGCTCAGGAATCCCAGTGGCATGTATGAATTTGAGAACTTCTCAGATACAAAAGACTATTGCATAGACTGGCTTATACTCCAGAAAGGAGGAATCCCAGCCCAAGCTGCCCATGCATCCAGGCAAGAAAAGAACAGCACTCCCCTTATTGATGTCTGTATTGGTCAGCTATTGCTGGGTAACAGCAACTGTGAAATGTCAGGTCACATAACACTAAGCGTTTATTATTCATACATCTGCAGGTCAGCTGGGAGTCCGTTGTTTTGGGTCAAGTTTGGCTAGGCAGTTCTGCAGGTCTAGCCAACTCAGGTCAGGGGCGTATCTCTTACTGTGGGGCTCAGGCTAAAGGGCCGGTAGCTCTTTAAGGGAAGTTCTTCTCATGAAGATGACAGAGATACAAGAGAGTGTGCCTTGCATGACTGAAGCACATTTCTAGCCAGCATGTCAAGTCTGCTGATAACCCATTGGCCAAAGCAGACAGGGCGCAGCCCATTCTTCTCATGGAGGGGCAGGGGAATAAAGTGGGAGGGAGTGTCAATCTGAGCAATAGTCTGGTCTACCACAAGGCTTCTCCTAGTTCCTTTCTGACCGCCGGGGCTGTCCTTTCCCAGGGCAGTCTGGCAGTAGGATGAGATGATTCCTGGACCACCTTCCCTATACCTTGGCAACTGACCGTGATTCACCACATTTGCTCTTTGCAGATTATTGCTCCCCCAGAGCGGAAGTACTCGGTCTGGATCGGAGGCTCCATCCTGGCCTCTCTCTCCACCTTCCAGCAGATGTGGATCAGCAAGCCAGAGTATGATGAGGCAGGGCCCTCCATTGTCCACAGGAAGTGCTTCTAAAGTCAGAACAGATGCTCTGGGGACCTCCTCGAGCGTGCTCTGTTAACAATCATGAGACATTAAAACCTACAAGCCTTACTTCTCTGTGTGGAGCTCTTTCCTCCTGGGCTGTGTCTCACACACAGTGCTAAGGGCTTTTCACACCTTATTTCTAGTCCACACAATGACTCTGTGAGGTAGGTGCCGCTATTACATATCACAGATGAGGAAACTGAGCTCTGAGAAGTTACAAACTTGCTGAAGATCACACAGAACCAGGGTTAAAAATTCATGTGTATCTGACGCTAAAGCCTAGCGTTTCTTCTACCAGCTTGTTTCCTTTCTCTTTGAACTTTAGTAAGAATGAGGACTAGATGACTCTTGGGGACAGGAGGGTTAAGAAACAAGGGCTTTCAGAGATGTAAGTCCTTTTACTCAAGGGTGAAAACACTAGAGAATGTGAACAAAAAGAGAAACATAGCACTTATAGGATGTAACATATGAGTGGTTCAAACACAATGCTATTTAAACTTAGGGGAAGGATGGTCATAGTGGGCTTAAGATCTCTATGATCCTTTGTTATTGAGGATTAAGTTGTATTTTGCCCCAAAAACTAATCAAGAAAGGAGCATATTTTCAAGAAAGGAAGAATATTTTCTCTTCCTGCACTCCTCCCTCCCTCTTCTCCTTTTCTCTCTTTGTCTCAAATTATTTGCCACCCACTCCCTGCCCTTGGTCAAGTCTGCTATTTCACAAGTATTTACTGAATTTTTGGCATCAACAATTCCTGGTTAAGGTCGAATGGGATTTATGTACTCCACAAAGATGATTCCTGCCCATCAGGGTCACAATGCCTAAAGAAGGAGACAGACACATACCTATAAAACAAAGATTTGAACAGAAACAGAAGCCTTCACAAAATACTATGGGAGAATAACAGATAATGATGACAGCAAGCATTGATTGAATGCTTACAATTCACTGGGTTAAGAGCTTTACATGGATTTGCTCATTTCATCTTTACCACAGCCCTATGAAGCAGGTGCTAGTATCATTCTCATTTCATAGCTAGTTTACTAGTTAACTAGATTGCCCAGCTAGTTATTGGCAGAACTAAGTCCTTACTTCTGCCAGCGTGCCTTTTGCTCTTGCCTCCTGGCCAGGTCCCATTCTTAATGCTCCTGAACAGAGCCCACCTGGTCTTTGCAGACCCACCTTTATGGAAACAGTGGAGTCCAGTTAAAGCATTACAGAACTCAAGGTCAGACATTTCTCCTCCACCATCCCCTCACTTGCCCTCTGGGGTTGTGGTAGAGAGGCATATTTTCAAAAACAAAATCCCTAGAGGATTTTTGTCTTCTAAAGGGTTTCCCAGAAGTAGACCCTGGAATGAGGACTCACGTGCAAGTGATTTATCAGAGAAGTGCTTTTGCTGGAAACCAGTGAGTGAAGAGAGAGGCAGGACAGAAGAGGGTGACTTCAGCACGGTCTCCAGGGAGCCTTGGAGTATAAACCTTACTGCAGGCAAGGAGCCACGGCCACATATCAGTGATTGGTGATGGCAGTGCCTAGGGGACAGAAAGTCCCAGACTTTCCTCCAGTAGGTTAAGGGCTGTCTTGAAAGAAGAGCCACAGGCACAGGCTATTGGGAGAGAAAGCACAGGGAAGACGGGTTATGATGCCCAGTCACACAGACCCTTCCCACTGTGCAGGGGCACAGAGGAGTCTCCACATGGGGCAAGAAGGGAAGGCTGACCCGTCCTTCCTCCTTTTCCCTGACCTGATCTTACCCCACATCAGTAAGTGCTGTCCTAGACTTCTGCAAGGGAAGTCGAGTTATGTGCTGGTAGAAGGGAGAGCATGGATGGGTTACAGTGGTTTGAGGACTGTGTAAATCCAACAGGAAATCAACTAAATGGAAATAACATCCTAGGACCTGAGGGCCAAGCTGAAGGCAGCCATTACTTGTTATGTAATACCTATTGATTGGTAACTGTGTTGCAGGCATTGTCTTAAACGCTGCACATGGATTATCTTTCTTAACCCTCACCCCCAGCTGTCTGAATACAAGAGCCCACACACTTAACTGTTCCCTATATGCCTCCTTTTATGACTAGGTCTATCAGTGTTCATTCAGGCAAGCAGAGCCACCATGCACATTATGGGGATAAAGGAGTTATTATAGGAATGAGACTGTCCCAACGTGGGACAAGCTGGGGAAGTGGAGGTCTGGAGGGAAATGTGGGGCAATCAGGGAGGAGTCACTAGGCCTCAAGGACTAGCTGGGATCTATCTCTGGACACACCTGTCTGTCATACTGTCTGATGACAAAGGCCTCCTCAGAGTTGCTGAGGCTTCCATCCTGCTTTCTAAATCTCACACCTGGTCTTCTTTTGATCAACTCAAACTCAAAGCCCTGTTAGGAAGGGGGTTTTGGAAGCATACTTCCCAGCTTAACCAGATTGAGTTAGCACAATCCAGTACATTAGAATATCTTTGATGTAGATAAGAATATAACTGACCAGACATCAAGCCACACAAGAAGGTCAGGGTCACATTTGTGTATGTTTATCTCCCCATTTTTTGTGGCTACATAGCACATTGGTAGTACAGATCAGTTTACTTGTCACAGCAGCATTTACAAATATTTGAAAGTGGTAATTCCTTCAGAGCTCTAAGGACTAAGCAGAGTGTCTAGTACATGGGAGATGCTGAGCCAATACTGGATGAAGGAATGGATGCTGAATGACTGCAATCCTCCTGGGGCAACATCAGCTTTTACTCATAAACTTCAGCAGATGTCTGACAACCCCCAGGAGCAGGAAATGACCTCATTCTTCCAAGCAAATGGGACATAATTCTGTGCACCAACTGCTTTCTGGCCAAGACCTGTTTACCACTTCCAGGAAGAACCAATCACCACCTTTTTTTCTCCCTTGCTCCTGACGATCCCTTTAATCACCCTTCTTCCTCATGCACTCTGGGGTGGGCCTCCAACACACCCATTTGTTTCTTGAGCCCTTACCTTTTGACCATAGCTGGGCCAATCAGAGTCTCTCTTTTGGAAGTTTGGAATTAGGATCAAGAAAGGTATTGAATTTTTCTGCATGGTGTAATATAACAAATAGCATGAAGAAATACAGAGGAATAAAAGGATCATCAATAATTGAGGGATAACTAACAGGCAAAAGACATTTCAGTGTCTTACTTTACAGTATACATCCCCCCAATTTAAAAGCTTTTGGAAGCAAGGAACAGTGAGAGGAAATATTCACAGTGGATTCATATCCAGAATATACAAAGAACAATAACAATAATTAAAAAAGAGATAGCCACTAGAAAACGGGCACAGGACTTGAACAGGTCCTTCACAACAGAGGTTACTGAAATGGCTGATAAACATACAAAAAAAATGTTCCATTTCACTAATCATCAGGAAAAGGCAGATTAAAACTGCAAGACACCATTATACAGCAGAATGAATAAAATGAAAAAAGCTGACAATACCAACTGTTGGCAAGAATGTGGAACTATAAGAGCACTGACTCACTGATGGTGGCACTCTTGATTGGTACAATAAAACACCGTGGAACTGTATACTCTTTCGGAATATCTACTGAAGCTCAGCACACATATAACCTCTCATGCAGCAGTTCTCCTTGTAGGCATATGCCCAAGACAAATGAGTTCTTAACTTTACCAAAGACATACTCAAGAATGTTCATAGCAATGATATCTATTATAGCTTTAATCTAGAAACTTTCAAATGCCCATCAAGAGTAGAACAGATAAATTAAATTCAAGATGGTATAATAACATAATGCAGCACCACACAACAACAGGAATAAATGAACTTCAGCTATGTATATAACATACATAAATCTCACAGACAGTATGTTGAATGAAAGAACAACTTACTACATGATTTTATTTACATAAAAAATGGGTGAAACTAATGTCTGCTGTTAGAAGTCAGCCTATTGGTTAACTTTGGGGGTAGTAACTGGCAGGGGAAATGAATTCTGGGGATGCTGGTAATGCTTTATTTCTTGCTCCGAATCTGGGTAACAGGGTGTGCTTAGTTTGTGAACATTTCACAAAACTGTATACTTAGAACACATGCTCTTTTCTTCACTACATATTCTGCCTCACTAAAACGTTGTTTTAAATGACTTAGGGGAATTCTCTGGTGATCCAGTGGTTAAAACTCTGCACTTCCACTGCCGAGGTAGTGGGTTCAATCCCTGGTTGGGGAACTAAGATCTTACATGCATGAGGTGCAGGCAGACATCTTATTTTAAAAATAAGTAAATAAATTAGTTAAATTATTTTTAGGAGCTCTAACTTTTAGGAACAGGTTAATTGCCTATCTGTACCTAAACCTGCCAGCAACTTTTGTAGTTAACCTTCACAGTCACCCTGAGGGCGAAGAGACAAACAAAGCCATAGGATGGTGAGAGCTTCTCACATTTTTTTGGATGAATATTTTCCCAAGGGGAGTTTACATAGATAAAGAAACAGAAGTAATTTTTCTACAGAGAAGTGACTGTGGCAGAGGGAGTGGGGGAATGGGACAGATTTTAGCTGCTCCAATATCCTTTAGCATCTACCCAGGTTATCCTAAATAAATTTAGAATCTATTTTTTATGTGTGGGTGTGTATGTGTGTGTGCTCAGTTTTGTCCAACTCTTTGTGATCCCATGGACTATAGCCCACCAGGCTTCCCTGTTCATGGGATTTCCCAGGAAAAAATACTGGAGTGGGTTGCCATCTCCTTCTCCAGGGATTGAACCTATATCTAAATATACGAATGTCACTTCAGCCATCCCATATAAACATCAATATAGGAAAAAGATCTTGTGCTTGCTTTGCAAATAGTCCTGAGACTGGCAGGAAGGCGGTAGGGCACAATCATTAAAAGAATAGCACAATTAATAAGAANAAGAGACAAAGAAGGAATGACCACTGAGATGAGAGGAAAGCCAAAAACATGATATACTGGAAACTAAGTGAAGAAGGTGTTCGGGAAAGAAATGATCGACTGTATAGTGCTGTTTGAATGATGGAACTCTTTGGTGAACTTGAACAGTCAATAGGAGTGGGGGCATGAAAGTCTGATTATAGAGGCTCAAGGAGAATAGGAGGTGAGGAATTGGAAACTGGGTTAAGACCACTGTTTGCAGTTTTCCTTGAAAGGAGAGATGTAGAGTAATAGCTGAAATGGGACAAGGGTTTGAGAGAGTTAGATTTTTTTTTTCTTTTCTTTTTGTAAGAGGAATTAGATCATATTTATAAGCTGGTAGAAAGGGAGAAAATTGGTGAAACAGGAGAGAGAATAGACTTGCCATTGGTGAAACAGGAGAGAGAATAGACTTGCCAGAGTGATTTTAATAAGCAGGAAGGAATGGAATCTCTTGCCCAAGTTAAGAAAGATTGGCTTTAGCTAGGAGCAGTTTATCCCTAATAAGCAGGGAGAATGGCAACATAAATGATTACTGACTTGAGTAGGTGCAGTGGGAACTTGGGGAACATCTTCTGGTTGTGTCAGTTTCTCAGTAGAATAGGAAGAAAGATCAGCCGAGTGTGAGGAGAGAGGAAAGACATGAAATAGTCCAGCGAATGAGCCGCAGAAATGTAGAACTGCTGGGCGGCATTAAGGACCCATTTGGACTCAGCGGTCTTGAATTTTAAGTGAGACCAGTCACCACAGATGTGTGTTGTCCTCCAGCTAAATCAGAAACATTGAAGGGAATGAGAGGGGCTACCTGCCTCACGGTGTTTTTTAAAAAAAAAGATTTTCGGTCCTATACTTGGGGAAACATGCCGCTAAAGGAAACTTTGTCCCCAGAGCCCAGAGCGGTACAGAGTACTTCACAAAATAAGTGGTTTGGACAGATGATCAAGTGAAATTTGAAGTGCCTATCCCAGTTTTCCTGCCTTTTGCTTCTCTTCTTATCCTTTCCAGATTTCTGTGCTGCTTCCTTGCTTTCTCCTGCAGCCAAAGCTCAGTGTGTGCCTGCTGTGGAGGTAGGCTCAGATGTGGTCCAGGCCTTCTCCTGTAAGGAACTCACGGCTAAGTGGGACGAGTGGTCTTCTAAGCATAGTTTCTATACCAAATGATGAGTGCTATGTTCGGACATGGAGACCTGGAATCTCTGGGGTAGGAATTCCTCCCCCAGAGGAAAGAGTGTTCCAGGCACAGGAAGTAATATTTGCCAACACAGAGCCTCAGGAGACATGCAGTTTTAATATCAAGCTTGTGCTGGGAGTTTGAAGGGCCTGTGAGAGGATAGCAGAACAAGAATTTGGAAGGGTAGGATTTGCCAGATGCTGAACAGCGAGGAGTTTCTCACGTAGGCTGTGGGAAGCTACTGAAGACTTAAAGCTGGTGTGTGCCATGGCCAGATTAATGTTTAAAAGGAAGTGGACTAGAATGAATGAACAAAAATAAAGCTTCATAAAGTGGGCATTTTGTATGTCTTATATGCTGCAGTACCCATCATGCCTTGCATCCAGTTTGTTGAATGAATGTTGGAGTAGACTAGGTATTGTGGCCATTGTAGTTGTTGGAGGGAGGGAAGATGCAGGCCTGAACAGAGAATGGTGGACATCATCGGACATCATGATGGTTTGAGAAAGATTTTGGAAGTGGAATTGACAGGACCTGGTGACCACTTGGAGGTGAGAGATAAGGAGCCTTAATTTAGACACTGACTGAAAACTGAGGATGGGAATGAAGGAAGAAGTAGTCTGCGGAGTAAGAGTGATATTTAGAGGAGGTGCCTCTGAGATAAGAGATAGATGTTCTGAGGTAGATTACAGTAAGTGCCTGAAGTGCATAGACAGATTGGAGCTGCAATCCCAGACATGGAAGTTGTTGACTTGTCAGGGTAGTTGTTGAAGTCTTGGAAGTGAATGCAGTTGCCCAAAGGAAGTGTGACTAATGCGAAGTGGACTGGGGGATCTTAATCTGGCTCTTTCTAGTTTTATCTCCCATTATATTAGTCTCCATCACCCCCACATGGTGATGACTCTCCCCAGACAGAATTGGGCACTGCCTCCTCTGTGTGCTCACATAACATTTTGTACCCACAACTTCTGCAGCACTTGAGTTCTATTGAGATTGTTGACACCCTCCATACTTTGCCTGGATTAGCCAGAGAGTCTTGTTCATCGTTGTGTCACCAGCATCTAACCCACGTGTGGCCTATGGTACTCAGCCAGTGTTTGCTAGATGCTTGAATCCTGGGCTGTGTTAGCCACGTGCAAGTTAGTCACTGGTATCCACACAGGAAATACAATACACTGCTTTTACAACCAAACCATTATCTTATTCTCTAACCACAGGTGACATCCGTGCCCCCCCGCCCCCAATCAGAGTATCCATTCAGGAAACCTGAACAGGGGAAGGTGGACCCCTGTCCCAGCTGGAGTTAGATAGGTTTAGAGGGACTTTTCTTGTTTTGCTGCTCTAATTCTTGTTAATCTGATCCTGCAGGTACACACAGTAGCGCAGAAGGAAAATAGATCAGCGAAGCAGCAAGTAATGGCATCTAGTATGAGTTGTGAGCCATATGTTATGATTAAAAGTCAAAGCTTGGGATCTAGAATCCCTTAAAACCTAAAAAATAAAATACCTAGCCTATCTTTTTTATATAAGTGTATCCATCACTAAAGTGTATTATCGCCTTCCAAAGTCAGTTATTTTGTGTTTACAAACCTAAATTGAATAAAGGATTGCTGTAGGAACTGTTGTTAGTGAGTCATCTCAGACTAGTCTCATTTTTTTTTTCATCTTCGTTTTCAAAGACCCAACTGAGAAGAAGAAACCTCCCTTTTGCTATCTAGAGGCTTGTATGTAAAGCAGTGGAGAGCGTTCCCAATAACATATCCTCCAGCATTCAAAATTAGTGATTTAACATCACTAGTGTCATCTTTTATTTTCAGTAAGTGTAAACATTTGGGCAAGATTTCCTAGGGAAAAAAGGAATCTTTGTATATTGGATACAATGTTAGGAATAAATTGGATTCTCTGTTTCTGTGATTTACATCATTCCATCCATCCATCTCATTCTTCGCACCTGGCCAGATACTCAGGATGCAAAGGAAGTAAGGTTAGTCCCTGTCTTCAAAAGGTGAATTCCCAGTCTAGCTGGAGAGACTGATGAGTCAACAAATAATTACACTGTGATGCCTTTTAAACCAGAACAGGCAGTAATTAACTATGCCCAGGGATAAAGTGGAGCTGGAGAGAGTTCAAGGAGACCTCACTAAGAAGGAGACAGTGAAAGGATGAATCAGCTAGTGGGCAGAGCTGGGGAGGACATTCCGGATCAGCGAGGGTCTTGTGCTGAATGCAGAAGCTTAACTTACACTTTGGAAGTTGTGAGGAATTTTTTTTTTTTCTTTTTTTAACAATCTTTTTTTTTTTCTTCTCCTGAAAAGAAGATGAAAGTAATCAGTGCTGAAATACATCAAGCTTCTTTTAAGTCAGCTGATGATTTTTTTTCCCCCAGAATGCTTTTAGGCTCAGAGCCTGTCTGATTGTGGGTACTTAGTCTCAATATAAGTTCCTTGAGGGCAGCATCTCAGCTTACTTCATTTTAGTTATATTACCCGCCATTAGTGGCTACTTAGTAAACATCTGTTGGTTGAATGAATGAATATAGCATCAGATATAGTTCCTGAAATAAAGGCTTTAAATTTTCTTTGGAAGAATTTTGTTGCTTAAAGATAGGCAGTTTTATATTTACTGCTTTTGCTTGCTTGTTGGTAAAGGATTTTACGTATTGTTCAGAAGAAAATGCCTAGAGATGATGGTATATTTAAGAGGCTCCCATGAACTACGGCTATATTTAAAATGATAAATCATTTTGAGTGTTACATCAAGATACTATTTTAACTACTAGGTTTTAGTATAATGTAGCTGTAACAGGCATTGAATTGCTAGTTTATGGAAAAACTTGAGGGAGGAAGAAAAAAAACATGATTTAGGAAAAGATGAATGTTAACAACAGAACTGTTTGATCCATCCCGTGGAATGACAATACTGGTGCTAATAAAAGTCAGCTTGTTGATGTAATGTGCTCTAATAACGAAGTTCCTCCCACCCTTTCTCAGGTCATGGCACGCATAATAAAGTACAGCGATAGCCAAGGCCCTAAGGGAAGGCTTAATGTTACTTATGAGGTGAAACCTCCCAAGTTTCGTGATACTGGAAGTATACCGAAAAGGAACAGTTAATTGTGATAAGTCTGAGATAATGATATCAGAAGACACTGGTGCTCAGCATTGAGACCAGACAAGGAGGCATTTTTCAGTTGGCCCAGTGTTATGCTGAAGAAGAGAACATCTGGACACAGATGTTCTGGTCACTAGGAGGAAACCAGTGTAGCAGTGGAGAACCAGACAGCACCATTCTTATGAAACCCCTGGGGATATTTTAAAACCTAAGTCTTAAAAAAATTAAAAAAAAACTTAAAAGAAAAAAACTATTATGGTCAAGTATCATAACCCCCCAAAAAAAGTATTATAAATACATAATTTTGAATTATTTTTAAAAATAATTATTCTGTATCGGTGGGTGGTGCTTGGCACAGCTGAGCTCCATTGGAGTGCAGTTCTGTGGTCATTCTGTGGTAAATTACCCAGGCTCTCAGCCCTACAGTGACATGGATGGCAAAGTTCCTAGGACCGTCCATCAGCATTCACTGTTATTCTTTGCTGAAAGTCTAGCTCCTCAGTTTTAAAGTGGCTTTCCAAAATTTTTGGAATGGGGAGTTGTGTGCAAGTTGGGGGTGTTGCACTGGTGTGATTGTTCCAGTAATTGGGACTGTATATTTTCCATTACATCTCATTTATTGGCATTCCGGGTTTTGTGTGTTTAAATAGCACCAGTCTCAGAGTACTGACTGCCCTTGGATGAGCTAACAGTGTCTGATCTCAGAGGTGAAGTTGGCACGCCCTACCTCTCAGGGCCCTTCCTTTCCATCTGCAATTGTTCCTTGGGTAGTTGTTTTTAACTTTTAAAAATTTAATTCTAACAACCCTTTTACCACACCCATGTAAGAAATCAGTTACCTTCATCTTTTTATGTGAATTAAAATAGTTTTTCAGCCCATATTCAGGAACCATGTTTTAGCCTTAATCAAAAACCTGCAATCTAAATATTGACCATCTCTGCCAAATATTTTGAACTAGGGATGATTCAGGGCAGGCAGATGTCTGATAATAGAAAATTCAACCAGTTTGTAGTTCCTGCGACCCTGTTGGGCACTCCATGACAAGCCCAGAAAGTCTTATTTGGTAGTCTGGGATGTGGTTTTGGAACCTATATTTTATAAAAACCACCTCTGTTGATTGTGATCAGATTGTTCTGGATACAATCTGAAATGTAAGTCTACATCACAGTCACTTGGGGCATACTTTAAAAATGTGGATTCCTGAGGATCCAATCTCAGAGATTCAGATCCTGTTAGGAAACCAAAATTGAGACCCATGAAAAATCAAACCAGTTAAATGCTAAATGTATCAGAGGCAGTTAATAAATATTTGTTTGAGTCAACTGCCCAACATGGTAGGAATTTGGTGTGAGCTAGAGATGTCCTGAACTTTGTGGAAGAGGTGGGCCTTGGGCATGATAGGGAAGGGATTTAAACACAGGCCGAGCAGAGCAGGGGAAGGCATTTATTCACTGAAGTGTGGGAGGGGCAGAGGTGCACATGAGCTCGGTGGACGTGGGATTGAGAGATGAGCATGACTGTACAAAATGCACAGATTTCTGTGTGTGTTCTTCACCCTCTGTGTTCAGAGAGGAGTCGGAGCAGTGTGTAATAAATGTCACATATTGGATGTGTGGGCTCTCCTGCTGAGACATCTCTTTACTCCCAATCATCAATCATGAATGGCTAATATAGTCGACTCGAAGGATGCCTCCCCTTTCCTTCTCTTGGTTCCATTTGGGTTCCTCCTAAGGGTAGAATTCACTTGAGAAAGATCATCTCTGATAGGGGAGATTGCGCTCCAAGTGCTCAATTGTTTTGGTTCATGTTTTGGTTTTTAACAGATGTGGGTTTCGTAGGGAACTGAAATTAATAATCTATGTTTTATTCATTCGGCTGGGTCATTAGTCTGGGCTTTGGTTCCTGCCTTGGAGGAACCCCATCTTCTACTTAGAGAAACAGAATTTCAGTGGCAGTGATGGAGTCTTATCCACATTGCCAGGCCAAGCACAAGCATTGGCGGGCCAGTCCAGATTATAGGTGTAAGGTCCTGAAAGGCTGCACACAGGATGTGTATCTAAGCAGAATCTTGAAGAGTTAGTAGCTGGTCAGAGGAGGAGAGGAGGCGCTCCAGGAAATGGGAAAGCATATGCGAAGTCACATTTGCAGCAGACCACACGGCCTGATTAAAGTTGCAAGGCGTTTGGTCCAGCAGGAGCTCAGGATGTCTGAAGAGAAGCTGCGGCAGAGCAGTCTATGCAGGGGCCAGGTTTTGATATGTCTTATAGGCCATGCTGGGCTTCCTGGTGGCTCAGTAAAGAATCTGCCTGCAATACAGGAGACCTGGTTTCGATCCCTGGATCAGGAAGATCCCCTGGAAAAGGAAGTGGCAACCCACTCCAGCCTGTTGCCTGGAGAATTCCATGGACAGAGAAGCTTGGTGGGCTGCAGTCCATGGGGTCATAGAGAGTTGGGCATGACTGAGAGACTTTCATCGTCACCACCACCATCATACACCATATGCTAAAGGGTTTGAATTTTGTCATGAAGGGAGTAGGGACCTGTCAGAGGATTTTAAGCAGGGTTATTTTGTGTGGTGTGGCTGCTGCAGTATGAATAATGCATTGAAGGGGGCAAGGCCAGAGTTTGAGAGGCAAGAAATGAGGGCCTGGTCTTGAGCGGGAAATGGGAATAGAGAGAAGGACAGATGGGGAAATTTTAGAAGGCATCTTCAAAAGCACTTGGTGGCCACTTGAGGTTTGGCAGAGGAGGAGGAAGTTGTGACTGAGTGGATAGTGCTGTTGTGCCCTGAGATTGGGATATGAGAGGAAGCTCAGTTTGGTGGGGAAGATGGTGAGTTCATTTAGCAAATGTCAGTACTTTGAGGTGCTTGTGGGACATTCAAGTGGAAATGTCTGGAGGGCTCTTAGATAGTGTGAGTCTGGAATTTAGGAAGATATGGGCTAGGTGTTGGTGTAAATGGGAAAAGAGAACTTAAATGTTGTGGTACTGGGTTAATTTCATCTCCAGAATATTTCTCATAGCAGTCACTACTTTCCACCTCCTCTGCTATTGCTTTGGTTGAAGCTACTGTTATGTTCCAACTGGTCTATGTCTACATCAGTCCATTCTTACCTAGCTGGTGGAGTGTCTTTTAAAAATGAGATGGTAACTTGTTATTTTCCTGCTTAAAACTCTTCCTCAATGATTTCCTGTTGCCCTTAGAACAGAGTTCAGACTTCTTCGAGTGGTACAAGGCCCCATGTGGCCGGGCCCCGCCCTGCCTGCTGCCCTCTCCACACTCACTTTGAGCCGTCCTTCGCCCTCTTTGGACCACACTGTCGCTGCTGGGCCTCCTTCAAGGCCACAGATTGCTCGTCTGTCTTCTTGTGCACTGTTCTTCCCTTTTCCTGACCTTCCCCCCAACCCTTGGCCTGGCTGCTCCCTCTCCCCTTACCCACCTGTGACCTGACCAGTCCTCGTCTTTCAGGTCTCACCTCAGGTCACATTTTCCAGGGGAACCTTCCTTGATATTTTGAGCTACATTCGCGTCAACATGCATTTTTCTTGCCTAGCACTGACACTGCTGCTAGTTACTCATGTGTTTATTTGGTGTCTGTCTCTCACACAAGCTCTGTGAGGGCAGAATCCATCCTGTGCTTTGTTTACCGTTGAACCACCAGTGCCAGACAGTTCTGAGCACATAATAGCACTCCCTGAGTATTGGTTAGATTTGTTGAATGAATGAGGGTCATTGTCTTCATTTTCTACAGAAAAACTTGCAGTTTTATACTGTCACAGAATAACTGACTGTGATTCAAGTTTTATAACATATGTAGTTGATTTCATCTACTTTTGAGAGTGTATTCCATTTTTAACTGTTATTAAATATTCCTCTGGGAGGTTGGGGCAATAAAATTACAAATCAAATCTTAGGGGTATTTTTTCTCCCTGTTACCTGCATTCATCTGGTTAGCACGGCATGATCCATCACCTGTCTGACAATGATGTGGCTGCTGAGTTGGGCATTTGTGGAAGAGTTGAGTAGCAGCCTTCTCCTGTAACCCTGATTTGGGAAGTGTCCCAATACATGCTGTTTGCATTGCAGCTGTGGGAAAATCCACCTTTGTGAAGTTACTCACGAAAACTTACCCAGAGTGGCACATAGCTACAGAACCTGTAGCAACATGGCAGAATGTCCAGGCTGCTGGCTCCCAAAAAGTAAGTTTTCAGTTGTGGTGGGTAGTTGGCAGGCTTGGGTTCATAAACTAGTTGTAGTAATCTAATTTGCTCTGAGTAGGTAAAGTAGCCCATTTTGTATCTTCTTTTTAAAATAGCTTCATTTCAGAAAGTAGACCATGTACATCAGGGAGGGATGACTTGTTTGAATGTGTTTACTTTTGATTTTTGTAGTTTTTACATTTCTGTTTAAGTGATTGCCTCTGTTCTTTCCAGTTTCCCAAAGCATGGCCAGCCACCCTGGCACTGAAGATTAATTTTGTCATTCTACCCTTAAGTATTTTATTGAAACTGACCATCAGGATTAGTAGTTAATTGCAGTGATTTTAGCTTAGTTTTGAAGTCTTAGAAATTGAAAGGAACCTTAGAGAACATCTTGTCACATTTTGAGTCAATGCAGAAATCATAGCTAACATTTATAAAGTGCATACTACGTGCCAGGCACTGTCCTGTCCCAAACACTGTACGTTTCACAGATGCCTCGTGGCTGAAGCCCTCCTCTCAGGTATGCTGCTATGGGAGAGGCCACGGGGTTGGTTTCTCACCAGCCACATCAGTGTGAGTAGGGACCAACCAACTGGACGTGAACCTTAGAAGCAACTGAGTGGCAGCATCTCCGCAGACTCCTGTAGTTCCAGGAACAGTCATGAGTACCTCATTCTTGCTTTTAACAGCCTATTGTTAGAAAGTTCTTGTATGAGCCGCTTTGCATACCTGTGACTCTGATTCATTGGTTCAAGTTCTGACTCTTAAGTCTTTTAACTTTTCCACATGGCAACTCTTCATTATTTCTAAGGCAATGATTTCTTGCTTTTTTGCCCCCTCGAGTCTTCTCTTTGAAACCAAATACCGTTTTCCTCCAGACTGTTTCTCATGCAGAAGTAACTTTATGTAGGAGATGCACTCCTGTTTGTTGGTTTTCCTGCAGATTTTAGTAAGAGTAGTACTCAGAGCTGAACAGGATGTCTTGGATGTAGTCTACATGGTACAGAATATCATAGAACTGGTTCTCCGTGCCCTTTTCTTGTTCTTCCAACTTAGGATCATGTTACCTTTTTTGGCAGACACTTATTGGGGATATTTGGTTTTTTTTTAACTGTCTCCATCTATGTATGTGCATGTGTGTGTGTATTTGTGAAATTAACTTTTCTATTTAGTAAATAAATTATCTTTTTGAGTATGCCACAGGGCACCTGCTTTGGGGATTTAAAAATATATCCACAGATTTGGTACTATTAATTCTTTTATTCTTAATTCTCCCCTGGAGTGTGATCTGGACTTGGTGACTTGCTTCTAATGAGTACAGTGTAGCAGGATTAATAGTGTGTGAGTTTCTGTGGTAGGTGGTAGAAGATGTTGTATCTTCCATCTTGCTCTCTCTCCATCACCTTTGGCTCTGGGGCTGCCAGCTGCCCTGTGATGCAGCATACCGGTCTGTGAAGAGGTCCATGCAGCAAGGAACTGGTCCTGCCAAGAGCCGTGTGACTGAGTCTTCTTGGAAGCAAATCCTTGAATCCCCAGTCAAGTCTTCAGATGACTGTAGCCTCAGCCAATATCCTGACTGAAATCTCATGGAAAACCCTGAGGCAGACCTACCTGGCTAAGCTGTGTCCCAAATTCCTTTCCCATAGAAGTGGATTTAATGAATGTCTTTTTTGCTTAAGCCACTAAATTTTGGCATTATTTAGATAATTACTACTCTCATAATCCCATTGTCTGGAAATAAAACAGTTAACATTTTTGTCCTTTAAAATTTTTTTCCAAAAAAAAAATAAAATTTTTTTCCTACAAAGAAGAAAATGTATATATTAACACACATATAAATGTATGAAACATACACACATTTCATCTTTTTAAAAATTATTTATTTATGGCTGTGCAGGGTCTTCGGTGCTACGCAGGGTTTTTCTCTAGTTGCAGCAAGCGGGGACTCTAGTTGCGGTGCTCAGGCTTCCCATGGTGGCTTCTCTCATGGCGGAGCACGGGCTCTAGGTGAGCAGGCCTCGTTAGTTGCAGCGTGTACGCTAAGTCGTAGGTGGCGCATGGGCTTATTTGCCCCAAGGCATGTGAGATCTTGCTGGACCAGGGATCCAACCAGTGTCCCCTGCATTGGCAAGTGGATTCTTTACATTGAGCCACCAGGGATGCCCACGTTTCCTCTTTTAAAATAAGAATTGTGATTGTTACTTGCACGTCACTTGATATACAATGTCTTCTTCCTTTCACAGTAATGTCACTTTAATGGTTGCTGTATACTGTACTATCATTTAGTTATCCAGCCTTATTTTGAATGTTTACCTTTCCAATTTCTGCTTATTATAAACAGTGTCACAATGATGAATATTTTTGTACCTGTATCTTTTTTTCTTTTTAATGGCTTAATTTTGAGGGTAATCTAGAAGTGGTATTTGGATGTCCAGAAATTACATGTTTTGTTGAGGCTTTTGTTACATTTTGTAAAATCTTCCTTCAGAAAAGTTCTATTTTTCTGATGTTTTCAGCAACACAGGGTATTATTTTTTTATTGTTTCTGACTTGAGAGTGAAGAAAATGAATGGTATGTTATTTTATTTTACATTTATTTGATGACTAATTTGTAAGTCCTCCTCAGACAGCAGTTTTGCTTTTTAGCATTTCTTTTTCTTGGGGATGGTCTTGATTCCTGTCTCTGTACAGTGTCATGCACCTCCATCTATAGTTCATCAGGCACTCTGTCTATCAGATCTAGGCCCTTAAATCTATTTCTCACTTCCACTGTCTAATCATAAGGGATTTGATTTAGGTCATACCTGAATGGTCTAATGGTTTTCTCCACTTTCTTCAATTTCAGTCTGAATTTGATAATAAGGAGTTCATGATCTGAGCCACAGTCAGCTCCCAGTCTTGTTTTTGTTGACTGTATAGAGCTTCTCCATCTTTGGCTGCAAAGAATATAATCAGTCTGATTTCGGTGTTGACCATCTGGTGATGTCCATGTGTAGAGTCTTCTCTTATGTTGTTGGAAGAGGGTGTTTGCTATGATCAGTGCGCTCTCTTGGCAAAACTCTGTTAGCCTTTGCCCTGCTTCAATCTGTACTCCAAGGCCAAATTTGCCTGTTACTCCAGGTGTTTCTTGACTTCCTACTTTTGCATTCCAGTCCCCTATGATGAAAAGAGATCTTTTGGGGGTGTTAGTTCTAGAAGGTCTTGTAGGTCTTCATAAAACTGTTCAACTTCAGCTTCTTCAGCGTTACTGGTTGGGGCATAGACTTGGATTACTGTGATATTAAATGGTTTGCCTTGGAAATGAACAGAGATCATTCTGTCGTTTTTGAGATTGCATCCAAGTACTGCATTTCGGACTCTTTTGTTGACTATGATGGCTACTCCATTTCTTCTAAGGGATTCCTGCTCACAGTAGTAGATATAATGGTCATCTGAGTTAAATCCACCCATTCCAGTCCATTTTAGTTCGCTAATTCCTAGAATGTCGATGTTCACTCTTGCCATCTCCTGTTTGACCACTTCCAATTTGCCTTGATTCATGGACCTAACATTCCAGGTTCCTATGCAATATTGCTATTTGCAGTATTGAACCTTGCTTCTATCACCAGTCCCATCTACAACTGGGTATTGTTTTTGCTTTGGCTACATCCCTTCATCAGAAAACTATGATCATGGCATCTGGTCCCATCACTTCATGGCAGATAGATGGGGAAACAGTGGAAACAGTGGCTGACTTTATTTTTCTGGGCTCCAAAATCACTGCAGATGGTGATTGCAGCAATGAAATTAAAAGATGCTTACTCCTTGGAAGGAAAGTTATGACCAACCTAGACAGCATATTCAAAAGCAGAAACATTACTTTGCCAATAAAGGTCTGTCTAGTCAAGGCTATGGTTTTTCCAGTGGCCATATATGGATGTGAGAGTTGGACTATAAAGAAAGCTGAGTGCCGAAGAATTGATGCTTTTGAACTGTGGTGTTGGAGAAGACTCTTGAGAGTCCCTTAGACTGCAAGGAGATCCAGCCAGTCCATCCTAAAGGAGATCAGTCCTGGGTGTTCACTGGTAAGACTGATGCTGAAGCTGAAACTCCAGTACTTTGGCCACCTGATGCGAAGAGCTGACTCGTTGGAAAATACCCTGATGCTGGGAAAGATTGAGGGCAGGAGGAGAAGGGGATGACAGAGGATGAGATGGTTGAATGGAATCACTGACTCAGTGGACATGGGTTTGGTTGGACTCCGGAAGTTGGTGATGGACAGGGAGGCCTGGCGTGCTGCAGTCCATGCGGTTGCAAAGAGTCAGACACGACTGAGTGACTGAACTGAACTGAACTAAATACCAATTAACTGAGCAACTTTTTAATGTTTATTGGATATTTTTTAGTATTCTTTAGTGGACCGCTTGTTCAAACCTCTTGCCATTTCCCCCCCCATTGAGATCTTTAGGTTTTTGTAATGGCTTCATAAGAGCTCATTGTCTTGTTAAATATCTTAACTCTTTGTCATATACTGTCTATTCTATCCCCAGTTTTGTCATTTTTTCTTTCCTTTTCTATATGGTATATTTTACAATATAATACTTTTAAGTTTTATGTGGTCAGATCTACATTTTCTTTGTAGTTACTGCCTTTGATGTGAAAGTTTAAAAAAAACCTGTTACAAGCCCAAGATGATAAAAACATGTACTTGTTTTTCTTTCTTTTGCTTTTAAGGTCTTACCCTTTATGTGACTTTAAAAGTTACAGGAGTCTAGTTTTCCCCCAGTTGTTATCTGCATTTCCAGTAATAGTCTTGTTGAGTTTATTCCTGAGTGGTTATCTATTGTGTGGTTATTGTGACTGGGAACTGTTTTTCCATCATCTTTTTCAAACTGGTTATTGCTGTTTTAAAGAAAAGAAGAAAAGCAGTTGATTGTTGTATATGTCTTGTGTGACTAATTCTCTCTCTCTCTTTTTTTCTGCTTTATTTGCTTGAGGTTTTAGAAAATAATAGTTTTCTCTAAATCCTAATCACTTGTAAGGGCTTTCCAATATCCAAACCTCATTTCTGTTTTCTTCTGTTATATAGAAGTTCCAGAATAATATTAAATAATAGCAGTGATGGTAGCCACCCTTATCTTTTCTGTCTTTAGTGAAACTATCTCTAATGTATCATCATTAAGTTCTGTGCTTGTCATTCATTTCAATAGACTGTGTGGAGGAGGTACCCTTCTATTACTAAGATATTAACTGTTTTTATCAGTATCAGATGTTAAGTTTTCATCAAAAGCCTTTTTTAGCATCTAGTGAGATAACCATGGGATTTTTCTTTCTTTTGCTTTTTTCTCTTAGTGTTAGTTATAGATTTGATAATGATGTCATCCTTACATTCCTAGAATGAACCCTTTTGATCATGGTGTACTGTTGCATTAATTTGCTAATACATTGTTTGGACTTTTGCATGTGTATTTATAAATTTAATTGGTATTATTATTTGGGTATACAGTTTTTGACAGGTTTTACCATTAAGGTTATGAAAATCAATTGAGGAGCTTTGTATCATTTTTAGCACAGAAATTGTCTATTCCTTGAAGGTATGATAGAAATTAGTTTCAAAATTACATGGACTTAGTGTTGTTTGGGGGAAATATTGGACAACTCTTTCTTCCTCAATTATTCAGTGTTTTTAGTCACTTTTTTTCCAAAGAATTGCCTTTTATTAAGATTTTCAAATTTAATAATGGAAAATTAGTACATGTCTTCTTTTATGCTTTAAATTCTTCTGTATGAGAGTTATTTTATTGTTTGTCTGATGTTGCTTATCTGTGTGAATATTTTGAAAGGAGAAGACTTGGTAGGTGATTATTTATTCTTTTTTAAAAGGTGCAATTAATAGGTTGTAATTTTTAATTCCATTGGGGCTTGCATTCTAGTTCATTACTTTTTGCTTTTAAATTTATTTCTCAGAATTTTTGTATTTTTAAAAGTCTTTAATAAAGTTAATGATTAATTTGTGTATTTTTCCCTTGTTTTTGCCTTAATAATACTGTTGGCCCAAAAGGTTCATTACGTTTTTTTTCACCTGTTTTTGGCCAACCTGATAAAAGCATTTGCAATGGGAAATTTTCTTTATAGAATTAAGTTCTGGCCCTATCTTCTAGATTTTGACATATGAGACTAACTGAAGTTTCTAAAAAATATCTAATTGTAGTTTTATGTTTTGCCTAAGAATTATTTTTAGTGTTTTACATATTCTGAGTAGATTTTGTATGTTTATTATTTTGTTAATTCTAGTTTTACTTTGTTATGGTCAGTGTGGCTTATACAGTTTCTCGTTGGGGAAACTTACTGAGGTTTTCTTCATGGCCTGTGTATGGCCTCAGTTTTCATAAGTTTGCCATGGACTTTTAAGAAGAGTATGTATTTCCTGTAAATTCTGTGTAGTTTGATGTGACATATTTTATCCATTCGAAGATGCCATTTATTATGAGACATCAATTTAGTGACGCTCCTAAGGAATAATTAAAATGTCTGTTATGTTTAGTAAGCATTGTACTATGTATCCCAGCTTCCGATATGTGAAGAAAATGATTTAGAGTCTAATCCTCTGAGTTCTCTGCTGTTTTTTTTTATTAAATTCTAAGAGAAGTGTACTAAAGTTTTGTGCTTTTATTATGTTTTGCCCATTTCTCCTTGTATTTTAAAAAATATTTGTTTTCTTTTTATTTTTAAAATAAAATAAATGGCTCTTTGTTGCTGCACACCGGCCTCCTCTAGCTGCGGCGAGCAGCGGGGAGGCCCCTCTCGCTGCAGTGCGTGGTCTTCCTCTTGTGGGGGCTTCGCTTGTGTAAAGCGCAGGCTCTCGCACTCGGGCCTCAGCAGCTTCAGTGTGCGGGCTCAGTCGCTGTGGCTCCGCAGCCCCGGAGCACAGGCTTGGTTGCTCCGAGGCATGTGGGGTCACCCCGGGCCAGGGACTGAATCCACGTTTCCTGCACTGACTGCAGACTCTTCCCCACTGGGTCACCCGGGAAGTCCCTAATGCTTTTTTCCTTAACACAGCTTTGCCACAGCTGCTTGCTTTTTATTTGCACCTACTTGATGGATTTTTCTGCCCCTTTGTTTTCAACTAATCTACGTCATCTTGTTTTGGTGTTTCACTAATGAACAGGATTTTTAGCTTTTACACATTTTGAGGGTCTGCTTCCCATTCCTGGGAATTTTTCTCTTTGATCATGATTATATTTAACTTCTTCCTGCCACCTTATTTTTGTGCTTTCATCTCCTTTTTTCCCCCTTTTTTCTGTATTTAAATATTTCTTTCATTTTTCTCCCCTTCATCCCTGTGGAAATTTTTACTATTTTTACTCTGCTAGTGGAAA
>SJYQ01004923.1:99556-147924 GCA_006410935.1 Redunca redunca
TGTTTAAGATTCACAGATACAGAAAACACACTTGTGGTTACCAAAGACGAGAGGGAAGGGGGAGGAACAAATCAGGAATGTAGGATTAACAGGTACAAACTACTACACATTAAATAGACAAAGCAACATACTATACAACACAGGGAATTATAGCCATTTATGTTGTAATAAGCTATAGTGGAGTATAATCTGCAAAAATACAGAATCACTGTGTTGTACACCTGAAACTAATATAATATTGTACATCAACTATACTTCAATAAAAAAATATATATATATATTCATGTTTAAACCTATTTATCGGTGTTAATGGCGTCTTCATGAAAGAAAAAAATAAATTTTACTACTTTTTTATTACTTTCTTCTCCAGGCTCTACCACCCAAGCATAGAAATCTGTAATTTTATTGTTCTGGAATGTTTGTACATAGTGAAATTTCTCTCTGTCTCTCTCTCTCTTTTTCTGGCCAGGCTATACAGCTTGTGAGATCTTCGTTTCCTAATCAGGGATTGAACTTGGACCCCAGCAGTAAAATCACCAAGTCTTAACCACTGGACCGCCAGGGAATTCCTGGAAATTTCTCTTTTAACTATAGAAATCGGCAGTAAACTTCTTAACCACATTAATAATAATTTATATTTAACTCTCTTCTGCTGGTCATTCACTGAACACTGTTTTCTGATTGCCACTTCTTCCCATTTCTTGATTCTTTGATTCATTTTTCAATTGGTTGAAGTTTATTTTAGAGGAATTTTTTTTTTTTAGAATGTAGGTCGTATTAATATAGTCTCTGAGTGATTGCTTATCTTAAAATGCCTTTAATTTCTGTTGTGTTGTTGTTCAGTTGCTTAGTCGTGTCTGACGCTTTGTGACCCCCCAGACTGCAGCACACCAGGCCTCCCTGTCCTTCACCATACCCTGGAGCCTGCTCAGACTTAAGTCCATTGAGTGGGTGATGCTGTCCAACCATCTCATCCTCTGTCAGCTCCTTCTCCTCCTGCTTTCTGTCTTTCCCAGCATCAGGGTCTTTTCCCATGAGTTGGCTCTTTGCATCAGGTGGCCAAAGTATTGGAGCTTCAGCTTCAGCATTAGTCCTTCCAATGAATATTCAGGACTGATCTCCTTTAGGATGGACTGGTTGGATCTCCTTGCAGTCCAAGGGACTCTCAAGAGTCTTCTCCAACACCACAGTTCAAAAGCATCAATTCTTTGGTGTTCAGCCTTCTTTATGGTCCAACTCTCACATCCACACATGAATAGTGGAAAAACCATAGCTTTGACTGTAGGGACCTTTGCTGGCAGAATATTGTCTCTGCCTTTTAATATACTATCTAGGTTTCTGCTGTAGGGAAGTGTTATGTGGTTCTGATCCTTTTTTAAATATAAAAAATTAATGTTTCCCCTCCTTAGGTTTTTGTTTTGTTTTTATGAATTACTGACATCTTGCTAGGATAGGTCTGTGTGTGTGTGTGTATGTGAGAGAGAGAGAGAGAATATGAAAGCCACATATGTAAATCTGTATTAAATCCTTTCTGGTACTCAGCAAATTTCTCTGGTGGAAAGTCTCATGTCTTCAGAGATATTCTTTAATTTTTTTCTTTGGTTTTGGCTTCTTTTTCACCTGAACTAAAACCATAGTAAAAGTACCATGGTTTTAAAAGTTTATTTTTGTTCTAAAATAGCTAGAGATATGTCATGTTTCTATTAGACAGTGATTCTCAGTGACAGTGAAATTTGATGAGAGGGAGACACAGACCTTACAAGTAGTGGTCTTCCTCTGTTTATCTCTTTTTTGGAGGGTGGGGGGAGTGGCATTTCACCTCTCTGTATTGGGCTCATCACTTAAGAAAGAAAATTGTTTACTTTGGGTAGGTAGTTTTATCTGAAATATGGGTACTTTGAAGTTACGCATTATTTTAGCTCTTGTTTGAAAAGTTATTTGATACAAAATTATATTAACTGCTGTGGGGTGGGAGAAGGTGACATTACCTCTTGATGTATCTTTCCAGAAGAAAGAAGAAACAAAAAATACCCTACCACTATGCAACAGTGTCTGCTGGATCTGCTAAACTGTTTCTGTTTATTCCCTAACTTTCTGCCTTCTTCTCTTAGTTTAGGAAAGCTTTCTTGAGTTGATGCTCTGTATGTGCTGTGTGCTGTGCTCAGTCGCTCAGTCCTGTCCGACTCTGCTCAGTCGTGCCCGACTCTTAGCGACCCCATGGACTGTAGCCTGCGAGGCTCCTCTGTCCATGAATTCTCCAGGCAAGAATACTGGAGTGGGTTGCCATGCTGTCCTCCAGGGGATCTTCCCAACCCAGGAACTGAACCCAGGTCTCCCACTTAGGAGGCAGGGTCTTCACTACTCTGAGCCACAAGGAAAGCAGTATTCTGTTTGATACTCACTCATTAGGTTTCGTGCAGTTTACAGTCTGCTGGTTACTCTCTTCATTGGGAGTTTTGTTTTGGCAATTGCATTTTTTTCCTCTAAAAATGTTCTTTTCATATTGTTCCATTTGGAGCATGGCTTCCTGTCTTTTGCTGGGGGGCATGCCATGCAGTCTGTGGGATCTTAGTTCCCCAACCAGGGGTCAGACCCTTGCCCCTGTAGTGGGAGTGCGGGGTCTTAACCTCCAGGGAAGTCTCTGGCTCCTTTTTTTGAAAACCTGTTCTTATCAGTGTGGCAGTCTCTTGAATCTCATGGAGCTTTTTCCATTTTCTACTCTTTCTGGCCATAGGTCTGTCTCCTGAGAGGCTGCTTGTCCCAAGCACATTGATGAGTTCACTCCTTTTAAATTGCGAGTATTTTTATTTCCACTGATTGTCCCCTTTTTTGTTTTTATGTCTAAAGGGATATGTGCTTCATGTTCTGTAGTTGAGATAGGTTCTTTATAAATCACGTAGGCCTCTGTACAGTTTTTTATTCTACAACAGGCTCCCTTTGGTAGCCCAAAGCCTGCTGGTAGAAGCCCCCACCCAGTTGGCCTGGTGCCTCTGCCAGCACAGTGCCCCACTCCAGTCAGCTGGCTTCCCTGCCATCTCAGAACTGTGCCACGCACCATGCGCTCCCTACAGTCTCCAGTGACCCTGCCAGAGACCCCAGTAGATCCAAATTTGTCCTCCTGCTTCAACCTCCAGCTCTCAGCCAGGGGCCGTTTGTGAGGCTGGTGTGTGCTTGTGGGTTGGGACTGGAAGGAGGGAGATGGTTTTGTGATCTGCTGCGCTCTACCTGCATTGCTCCTGATGAAACCTTCCAAAGGGTAAGACCCTTCTTTGTAATCCAGGGTTGATATTCTGTGAAACTGGACCATTTATGATTAACCTCCCCTCCCCCCCCCCAAGATTTTTGTCTCTACATGAAATTCTTTCTTCTTAATCTCCATTTCCATCTATGGAGATTCCGTGTACCATTTACTTACTTCCCTGCTTAATGCCACTTTTTTCCAGAAGCTTCTCAGATTCTCTCCACCACATGTGAGCACCCCTTTGTTGTGTGTTCTGCTTTCTAGGCTAGTTTTCCATGTTTTTGTCACCCCCTTTCTGTTTGCATTATGAGCTCCTTAAATTTAGGAACCATGTCTTGCTCGCTTTTACATGGAGAAGTATTAGAATGAAGAAGTTAGTGGAAGCCAGGTTTGAGTCCCCACTCAACACTTAACCATGAAACCTTAGACAAGTTCCGTCACCTTTCTGAGTGGATGTTCTCCTCAAGGAAATGGGCATAACAGTGGTACCTACCTCATGGTGCTGTTTTGAAGATTAAATGAGACAGCATAGCACAGCGGACATTGACATAAAAATTTTGTTTTCTGTACCCCTTACAGCACCTAGCTCATGCAGCACCTCATCCACACAGGCCTTCAGTTAATGGTGACTAAATGAACACAGATGAGAGTGCTTTGCGCAAAACTCACTTTTGCACTGAGTCAGTGGCAGAGCCCAGGGAAGAATCTAGGGTTCCTGATTATCTTACACACATTCCCCCGTGCACATGCTGAGTAAGTGGGTCTTCACGTGCCTCTCATAAAGTGTCTAGAATCCAGAAGGAGGGATTTTTATTTGTTCGTGTGTTTGTTTTTAACAATGTGTAGCTCTGCCATAAGAGAGACAGAACTCTTTATTTTGTGGGTTGGGTTTTATAGTCAGTTACTTTCTTGTCTAGGTTAGTTTTAGAAAGAAAGAACCACAAATGGAAGCCCTGGAGAGAAGCAACATAGTGTTGTGGTAGAAGTAATATGATTGCAAGTAGAGTTGTAGATGGTTGTGATTGTTAACTCCTCCTCCGGTGCGCTCTGCAAACACATCTATCCATGAATGTGCTAATTCTATGGGTGGTTCCGCCTCTGCTCTTATTTGCTATGTTGAAGGTGGCATGTCATCTCCCTCTCTCAGATTCTCACCTAATAAAGTAGGAAAGTCTCTTCCTTGATTGTGTAGCTTTGACTACACAAATGGTGAGGGATGCAGTATCTTTTTAGTGGGAGGAAGCCTCTGTAATTGCTTCTCCCAGTGATTACAAGGTAGAAGGGTGGTAAACACTGTGAAGGAAATGTGCCTCCTAGGAAATTCTCCTCTTTTGTAATTTGCCTCTAGGCCGGCGCTGCCACCAGTCTTGGAAACTTGCTGGATATGATGTACCAGGAGCCAGCACGGTGGTCCTACACCTTCCAGACATGTTCTTTCCTGAGCCGCCTGAAAGTGCAGTTGGAGCCCTTCCCTGAGAAACTCTTAGAGGCTGGGAAGGCAGTACAGATCTTCGAGAGGTCTGTGTACAGCGACAGGTGAGACCTGAGCCCCTGCCGGCCGCAGGCTCTGCTCAGCACTACAGGCTTTGTTTTCTTGCCCAGACCCTGCACTGCTCTTGTCATTGAATGCTATCCTTGAAAAAACTGTCTTCTTTTTAAAGAACACTGTAGAGATTTGTTCAGACTTACAATTTCAGTTACCACAGATGTCAAGAAAGGAAACTGTGTTTTTCATAAACTAGATGCATTTACTTTCTCACATTGGCACAGATTGCCTTGTCTTCTTTTCTGTCATAGAAGCAGGCTGGTGGCTACCTAGTATAACCGTTACATGCAGAAAGGCACGAAAGAGACACTTAAGTAGCAGCGTATGATCTAGCAAACCAGATGAATCAGGGACTGGCTATCACCTTAAAGAAAAAAGCAGATGGAATTAAAATCTGTGTTCCTAAAATGATAGGAGAAATACATTTATCCTTGTTTTATTCTTCAAGAAAGGATTTCTGAGTAGAAGCACATCTGAAAAATTGACTTCTGGCTTGGATTTAACCATTTTTGACTGTCATGTGAGAGGACTTATTATTGGCCAGAGTCTATAAGAGATATCCAGTCCAGGGAAGGGCATTGTCCTATCTACCTGATGGAGTGAGGTGGGGAGTCACTTTTCATGAAGGCTAGCAGCTAGCTTGGAAATTCAGCCCCTCGATTCTAGAGGAGCTAGTCCGTCTATACTCCAGAATTCCTGGTTCTGCCACAAGACCAGGCTGAGACTTGTGTTTCAGCCATTTGAAGAAGTGAGGGTGCCTCGATCTGGACATTACTGAGGGTTTTTTATCTGAAGGCTATGAATGACCTGTGTCAGTGTGAGATGGTGGCTCAAAGCATGTTGAGCTCTGAAGCCCCTTTGAATGATCAGAATGGAAAGTTTCACTTTTATTGCCCATTCACGTCTTTTTAAAAGTTTTTGTTTATATATTTTCGGCTCTGCTGGGTCTTCGTTCTGCCCAGGCTCTCTCTACTTGCAGAGTGGGGGCCGCTCTTCGTTGTGGTGCTCAGAGGAGCGGTGGCTTCTTTTGTTGGGGAGCATGGGCTTCAGGGCGTGCGGGCTTCAGTAGTTGCAGCTCCCCAGCTCCAGAGCACAGGCTGTGGGGCATGTGGGATCTTCCTGGATCAGGGATTGAACCCATGTCTCCTGCAGGCAGATTCCTTACCACTGAGCCGCCAGAGAAGCCCTGTCCATTCACTTCTCAAGACGTTAGGTTGGTTACCTGTTTACTTCCAAATTACAAAAACTAGCTCTACTTCTTAGTCTTCCCATAAAGCCTCCTGGAGGGGGAAAAATAAGGGTATATTTGTAAATATATTGTGATTTTTTTTTTAGGCATTACTTAAAAATCATTCAAGATATGTATTACAAACCCTATTGGCTAGGCACTCCTTCTCTGTGGACCCCAAGAGAGAGCCTGTTTTTTATAAAAGCTAAATATGTGAATTGTAAATGGTTGAGCTATAGATTTTTGTTTTTTCAACTGTTGGATAAACTACTATTTATTTTCCTTTCTCCTCTCCCAAGCCTAGCCTCTAGAATTAGGAAGATGAATTACATATTGCTACCTGCCTGGAAACATACTTGCCATTGGTCTTTTGATTTTCAGCCCTTTAGTGAGGTAGACATGTGAGAGACCCCTTAGAAATACTTTGTTTAGAAAGTACACGGACTTTAGAAGATCTGTTTAGAAGATCTCCAGACTTCTCTGGCGGTCCAGTGGTGAGACTGTGCTTCTGCTGTAGGGGGCGTGGGTTTGATTCTTGGTCAGGGGACTGAGATCCCTCATGCAGTGTGGCATGGCCAAAAAAAGGTACACGATCTTGACATTTACATGTAAAGGGAGACTACTGATGGCGCCGTAGGCAGCTACAACATCCTAGATGTTTTCTTCAGAGGGGACATTTTTGAGACAGAAAGGATAACTGATTACACACTCTAACCCTGATGGCAATTTAGAGCCTCTCCGCTCCTTTAAACATTTATTCATTTGGCTCAGCAAATGGAACAGATTTGTTGAATGCCACCTGTGTTCAGGCACTGGGTCAGACCTAGGGGCTGCAGTAAGCAGAGTGGACCCAGTTCCTGCCCTCACGGTGACCTTAGTCTGACAGGGAACTCTGAGACTGCACACCTGTTCAGGTGTGTTATATGTATTCCAAAGGAGCAACATAGCTTGTTTGGGAGAGTAGATGACAAGGAGGGAGAAATCTAAATCTTTTCTGTTTGAGTTGAAAGAAAACAATAGCATGTGGTTTTAGAGCAGGGACCTTGCTGCCTTGGTGCCTAAGCTGGCTCTTTCCTGCAGCCCCTTCATTCTGGCTGCTGCGGCTCTCCCCACCCTCCTCAGCATGGAGCACCGCCGTGGCCGCCATATCCGCTCCCCCCTTCCCTGCCAGCTTTGGAGAAATACAGAAGTGCTCATCCTCAGAAAAAGGCCAGGGCCTTTTATAAGACTAACTAACAGATATTTGCTTGCGCTTTGTAAAATCTTCATTTCCACGCTACTTATGAAAAAGCTGAAAACACTTTTCAGATACTGAATTAGAAATTCACCTCTTGTGTCTGTTGCCTTCAGCTAGGCTATAGGTAAGCCATTTCAGACTGAAAGAGCTGGCTTCTAGAGCTCCCAAATTAGTGCCTCATAGCCTGACAATGAAGTAGTTACAGTGGCAACTAAGGTGTCTTTAATAGTATCTGTCAGTCACTGTTGTGAGCGCCTTGTAAGTATTACAGTTCTCACAACTCTAAGAATTAGGTTCAACTGTTATCTATGTACAGAGGAAGAAGCAGCCTAAGAGTTCGATGACTTGCCCCTGGAGACACAGCTAGTGAATTTTGAAGCCAGGTCAGACTCAGATATGTGACTCTTCAACCCCTTCTCTTATGCAGCATGCGCAGCCTTGTGGTGTATACCTCCCTGAGCCATTCATAGACAAGGCTTCCGAATTTCATTTTTCCGGAAGTAGCCAGTTGCTGAGTATTGCCTTAGAAATTGGAATTCATTGCTTAAGATGTAAACTGTGTTTTGTATCAAGATGCCTGCGGTTGGAAAGCAGAATTGCCCTTCCTGAAACGGTGGTTTCTAGTAGGCTCTGACTTCCTATTTACCAGATGGTCCTTTAGTTATGGAAGTAAGCAAGGTGCAAAATGAGATTGATTTTTAGATTTAGCCTTCTTGTATCTGGATTAGAAGCTCAGAAGCAGAGGAGGCTTGCTTTGGAGGAGAGTTTGTTTTCTTGGTGATACTGCAGTTAGTGCTGCTGCTGCTGCTAAGTCACTTCAGTCGTGTCCGACTCTGTGTGACCCCATAGACGGCAGCCCACCAGGCTCCCCTGTCCCTGGGATTCTCCAGGCAAGAACACTGCAGTTAGTAGGAAATGCATTTCCTGCTCCACAGGGAACATGACTTAAATACAGTTCCTGCTCTGCTTCTCGGCTAGACCGAAGGATGGCTCTGCAGCCTCAGAACCCTTGAGTCCTTAAAGTAAGTCGTGGGTGCTTTATACTAGGTTGTTTTGTTTGGGGGCTTACTTACAGTAATAATAAGGAAATCTTAAAAGTCTGAGTCTACATGCACCATTTGCACATCTTTTGACTGGTTTCCAGGAGGGGAAATTAGTGACCAATGAGACTGTCTTTCAGTGCCCTTGTTCTTCCAGTGGATTAATCCACTCAGAGATTTTGGCCTCTAAAGTTTAAATGCTATTGTCAGTATTGAGCGAAAGATGTAGGTAAAGAATTCAGACTTCTTAAAAATCAGTAAGGAACCAAAAAGTTTAAGTGGTTTGGACAGACGTGGAACAAGTTGTTATTAATGTTTTTTTTGCTTCTTTCTTTTGCCTTTCATTCCATTTCCCATTCTCTTCCCCTCACCCATCCCACCTACATTTCCAACCAGGTATATCTTTGCAAAGACTCTTTTTGAAAATGGTTCCCTCAGTGACATTGAATGGCATATCTATCAGGACTGGCATTATTTTCTCCTGCAGGAGTTTGCCAGCCGGCTCAGATTACATGGCTTCATCTACCTCCAGGCTGCTCCCCAGGTAAGACAGAATTTAAAGCCTTAAACGTTAGGACCATATGAAACTTAAGAGGTGACGTTCTCTGAGCCTCTGATTTTCCAGTTGGAGAAAGTTGGTTGTGGGTATTACCTGGAGCATGGAGAGCAGTAGGTGAGCACCCTCCCACTCTAGCACAAGGACCCAGTTTCCATAGGCTTCCTGCAGCAGGGGGCTGAAGGGTTCCTCTTGATGTAGTGACCACCTAGAGAAGATTGGGCTTTATCACTGGGATCCACAATTTCGACCTTCTGACCAGCTAACCTGTAGCCAGTTGCCTCAGCTTTTCCTTCCCTCTAACTGGGTCATCAGAGTCCATTGTGGTCTTAATGGTTTCCTGACTACCATGTCAGGAGGACGAAGAGGCTTTCCTCACCTCATCCTGATACTCTACTAATTCATTGTCTGCTTTTTTGAACCTTAAGGATGCCACTGGTAAGGCACGATGGACTGTGGAAGTTGCCTCCCATGACCTCCAACCTGGACCATGGGGCCAGCCCAGCACACAGTAGGGTGGTGATGTGGAGTCTCTAGAGACGGCAGGGGTCTTTGGCTCTGCCAACCGCCAGCAGGCCCTGGAAGCCCTTCCCTGGAGGGGCCCTTGTCTGTCCAATCCAGTGTTGCAGACACGTGGTCTCTAAGGGCTCTTCTGGAGGGGGAGTCAAGCTGGGGGCTGTTTTTGAGGGATCTGCTGCTCTCACCTTTTTAGACAGATATCTGACGTACAGTCAAATGCCAGGTATAGCACATAGTCTCAGGAGGGAGCGTTCTCTTCAGGCTGGAGACCAGGCTTTTAGGTATATGACCAAGTCTTGTGGAGGGAAGAAGCCTGAGAGCAGGCTGGCCAGGGTCAGAAAATGGGTGGGAGAGCCCCCATGACACAGACCCCTGGGAGCCGGAGGGGAGAGGACCGGATGGGAGGGCCTGGCCTCAGCAAGGGTGGCAGCAGGCAAGGGCCCTGGGTGTGAAGGGGAGCAGGTACCGGGCTCTTTATGTTGGGAGCTTCTGAAGATTGTGAGGAAATAGAGAAAGTCCACGGAAGTAAACAGGGTCTCAGGTTTAAGTGAAACTCAACTGGAGATGCAGTGAGGCCAGAGGGCTGAGAACCCTCTGTGAAAAGAGCAAAGCTGAAGGTGGCAGCCTCGCACGTTTATGACTTCTTGAAGTAGTTGTCATTTCCTGGGAGCAGGAATAGAAGAGACCAGTTATGAAGGTGACTGGACCGTAGGGGCAGGGATTGGTGCCAGTGTTAGGGGAAAAGGAGAGCCCTGCCAAAAGGATGGTTTGAGGTAGCCGAATGTAGGGTTCAGGGTGAGAGGAAAGTCCTGGCCCCCAGGAAGGCTGATGGCCTGAGCCAAGGATGAGTTAAGAGCATTGTGGACTTGAACTGAGGACAGACAAGGACCCCTCCAGGGAAGGGCTTCCAGGGCCTGCCCGCGGTTGGCAGAGCCAAGGACCCCTGCCGTCTCCAGAGACTCCACATACCCTACTGTGTGCTGGGCTGGCCCCATGGTCCAGGTCGGAGGTCATGGGAGTGAAGACTATGTTGGATTTGAAGAGGTGACAGGTTTCCAGTAGGAGTTCATGGGATGGAGAGTTGAAAACAGCAGTAGGTTGAGGGGCTAAGCATTAAGAGAAGAACTGAAAGTACTGCCACCTAACCTTTTCCTGCTTCCTGACCTAGCCTGCTGGGACACTGGGACCCAGCAAGGAAAGGAAGAAAGTCTTCCTCACGTCTTTGGGTACTTGGAATGACTTTGTGAGATAGGACGATGATGATAACAGTGGTGGTGGTGATTGTAATTATTATGGTGTGGCCGATAACATCTTTTTGGAGAGACAAATTGAGGTATTTCAGTTGGGGGAGAATAAGGACTGAAGGATTAAGGATTACTGCAACTTGATGGTAGAAAAAAGCTACTTACTCATTTTGGGGTTGGATGGGGATTTTGGCGCTATTTTGACGGCACCAGCACCGAGAATGTTGATATCCTTCCCCTGAAGTCACTCCTGATTTCTGCTGAGACCCAGAGGAACTGTGAGAGAGCAGAACAGAAGTGAGACATCTCTATGTAGAAAGTGGTGTGAGCGCCCAGTCCCCAGTGCGGAGTCCCGGCAGATGTTGGCTTAGAGCTCATGTGATGGGCTTGAGTAGGGCATCTTGCTCTTTCCTACCTACTCTCCACTAACCTGTAAAAAGCAAGCTAGCCAACAGTGAAAAAAAGAGATCGAGAGGAATGGCTGGGCCTCAGTGCCCCAAAGAATCAGCAAGAGAGAGTGCAGCTGGCCAGTGTGCCTCCAAGAGCCAGGCCGCGTCTGCAGCCTGGACAGCGTGTGCTGCAAAGACCTGGGACGAGTGGCACCTGGGTGTGGGGCTGAGCAAGTGCAGTGGCCAGACCCACCAGCAGTCCCTGTCCAGTTGCTGCCTCTGACTTCAGGCAGTCCAAACAGCAGCTCTTCCAGGAGGGTGGGGTGGAGTGAAGCAGGCAGCTGCTGTTTCCAGCCAGTCTTTCCTGTTCACATTCAGCGTGTCCTCCCCATGAGGACTGAGGTAAAGAGGAACCAGACTAAAGCACTGTTTGCGCAAGGTTGTTTTTTTTTTTTTTAAAGAACTTGCAACCATATCAGTACAGCAAGAATTACACCAAATGTTCAAAATAGAAGTTTACCTAGGCTTCTGGCGGGGGAAGAAAAGTTTGCTCTCTTAAGTAAATTAATAGTGCACAGGGAAATGTTAGCCTATTTTAACAGGAGAGACTTTAGCATCAGGCTTGCCTGCCAGCAATGAATGAATAATTATAGCTTTTATAAAAAGAATTGCTCTGCCCTAGTGTATAATTGAAAACATAACGTCACATTCTGAAAAATATGCATTTTCATTAATTCTGATAATATTTTTCTCTCAGGAAAATTAGGTAGCTTTGCTATGTTTAGAAATCCTGACGCTACCTTGCTGGCAGGAATGTGAATTGGTCAGCCTCTAAGGAGGCAGTCTGGCAGTGTATACTAGCAGGGTACATAGTTTTGCCCTGTTAATCATGCTTCTTGGAATTTACTCCATAAATATGCTCCCACATAGGCAAAATGGCTCATGTGCAGGGCAGCATTGTTTACAATAGCAAATTATTATAAACAACCCAAGTAGTCATCAGTAGAGGCCAGTTAAATATATTATGCTCCATCGATGCACTGGAAAACTCTGAAGCCATGAAAAAGAACTGGAAGGTACTATACTGACATATAACAATCTTCAAAATATATTCTTAAGAAAAGTAAGAACTAAGTGTGTAATAGGAGACCTTTTATATATATTTTTAAGTGGAGGTAAGACTATATGTGTAAAATCTTTCTGAAAGTAGGTAGTGGTCACTAACATCTGTCATCATTGGGGTAGAGCACTGGGTCGTGGTTAACCAGGGCTGTAAAGCTGTGTGATGGGGAGGCAAGGGAACGGCAGAGAGGTCTTGAAGCAGTCAGCAATGAGGAAAAGATGTAGGGACAGAATGACAGAAGGAAAAAGAGAACGTTCAGAGGGAAGGAAAGTAGAGAAAAAGATGAAAGTAGGAGGTCAACAGAGAGAGAGTGGGTCAGAAATGAAAACTTTCAATGAGTATGTGCAATAAATAGGTATTGACCACCTGCCCTGCCAGGCCGTATGCTCAGCCCTGACAGACAGATTCTGGCTGGCCTGCTTTCAGAGTGGTGCTGAGTAAGCCGGTGCCAGCGATGGAGGGGGAGCCCCTGCCTCTTCCAGGAAGCTCCTCTGACTGCCCCAGCCCAGTTGCTGTCTTCCTTATCTGACTTCTGTACTTAAGATACAAACCTCACAGTAGGGCACCTGATTTGCTGTTTTGCATATGTTGTTTTACTTGTTACCTAATTAAATTATAGACTCCCTAGGACAAGGACATCATCTAACTTTAGAACAGTTCTTGATTCAAGGGAAAGAGATGAGAAGGGATTAAGTGCTAAAAGTATTAGCATGTTAGACTGTTAACCTGTGTTAATCATTTTGAAAAGTTGGGCAGAAGATCATAAATGAAATTTGTTTATATGGTTTTCTTTCCATAGAGAAAAGATGGTACAAGAGGGAAACAGTGAAGACTGCATCTTTGGGAATGTTATACATTATATTTGGGGATAAAAGTTTACATTTGGGAATAAAACTTAACTATTTGAAAGAGAGAAGTCCTAAATCAGTGAGTTAATCTACGTGTTCTTCCCAGGACAGATGACACTGAATAATGAAGTGTTTGCCATGCATAGAGAGGAAGGAAGGCAATTCAGGCAAAGCAGACATTCAGAGCAAAAGTTTTGAGATGCGAAAGAGCTTGGTCTGTACTGCAGACAAGAGGTCACATCCAGCTTCAGGGGAGGAAGGAGCTAAGGATGTCAAGAGTGGAGAGTTAGGAGGGGTGGCCAGACTCTGGGAATGGCCCTGTGTGACCAGTAAGGGAGAAGGTGACATTCCCTGAGCCATTGTGCTTCAGATTTTCTGATCAGATGAAGACAGACTGGAATTACGCACACTCTGGAAGGACTGAGGGACAGAGTGAGTCTCAAGCCTCACTTTTTTATTTTTTGAACTTTGACCTATGAAGAATTTGCATTCTGCTCCAGAGTGAATGTGTGATATGACATGACTTCAAATTACTTACCCTTTTGTAAATATGATGTCACTCATACTTCCTTGCACCTGGGACTGAAGGCGATAAGCACCCTGTGAGGTACTTTAAGCAAGGAGAGTCATACCGTTAGAGTCAGCCCTCCGGGTCCAGACATGGCACCCCCTGATGTGGAGAGCCCACTGCCATTTCATAGACATAAGGGGTTCTAGCAACCTTGGAATATCGTACCCATAGAGGGTCCTGGAATCAAACCCCCCTGCAAGCCCCACTGCACATGCTGAAGGACAGCTGTATATTGCAGTAGTCTGGAAGGGTGGACTGAGCAGGACAAGTAGGAGAAAAGATAGCATTTGCCAGGGACTGATGGGCTCCCTTCCGTGAGTCTTCACAGTGACCCATGGGGTTGACGAGAGGAAATGGAAGCCCACAGAGCTTACCCCCTGGTGCCTGGCGAAGATGGGAATTTAATCCTGGACTTTCTGACGTTAAGGCCTGTGCTCTTTCCATACACTTCACTGCCTCCAGGAGGCAGAGAGTCAGAGGGCTCTTGCTCCATAGTCCAGGTGAGAAACGCTAGGTGAGGTTTTCTGACCAGGGCAGGGGTGAGAGAGGGGCAAGGAGAGAACTAGCTGGGAGAGATGAAAGAGAACTCAGTGACTTCCTGGATGTGGCAGGGAGGAGGAAACAGATAATGACTCCAGGTTCCTAGGGTAGATGATGTTTGCCATTAACCTGTGATTCACTGAGAAGGCAAGGCAGCAGAAGGAATGTCGTAGCCTAGCGCCCAGGTTAGACACAGCAAGGAGGCCTGAGAGCCCCAGCTTCTGTAACAGCTGAGATGACCCAGCAGCTCAGCAGAGCCTGGGGATTGTCTTTCAGGTTTGTTTAAAGAGACTACACCGGAGGGGCAGGCAAGAGGAGAAAGAAGTTGAGTTGGCCTATCTGGAGCAGCTTCATGGTCAACACGAAGCCTGGCTTGTCCACAAGACAACCCCGTAAGTGGAGAAGAAAGCGCCAGTGGACAGAGGCCTGCCTTCCTGCAGCCAGTCATTAAAATACAGGAAGCTGAGCATGCAGCCCCTTAAGCAGGCTTAGAATGTCCCGGAAGTGGTTGGAATTGTCAAGCATTATCCCCAGCAGAAATTTAATACTGGATATAATCTATATATTCCAAGAAACTTTTTTTATTAGATTGTTTCCCAGTTTTTTTATTTTTCGATATGCCCCTAGACTGAACTTGGTGATTGATGATGAAGTAGTTGGCTCAGGGCAAAGGGCTGAAAAATTGTCAGTGGGTACTAAGTTAACATTCCTGGTTTCAGCCTTTCCTCCCTTCAGGCTTGGTGCGCTGTCCATTTAAATTGCTTGGGGCTCCGACCTTCAGTATCAGTCTTCAGACTAAAGAGAAATTTCAGTCTCATCTTTCCAGCCAACTTTATTGAATTCCTTTTTTAAACTGTTTACATGAAATTTCCCTGAGAAGCCCTGTGACCTTAGAGCTGTTCTGAATTATTAAGACTGGTGAGTATGTGCAGCTTACCATCTTGTTTCTGCTCCCTAAATATTCGTGCTTCTTACAGGCTCTACTCTGAGGCTCTGCTGAACATTCCAGTGCTCGTGTTGGATGTCAATGATGACTTTTCGGAAGAAGTAACCATACAGGAAGAGCTCATGAGGAGGGTGGGGAAGACCTTAACTCCTGCTTTTCTTTCTTTACACTTCTATCACTTCAGAACTTCACTATGGGTCCTATGCATTGCGCCTCAAATAGCATTTCACACTCCAAAGCCTGTGGGGCCTTGGATAAGTTATTAATATAATCTCTGTTCTCTAAAGTATTTGGGGCTGATGATTGTTAAATACTTGCCTTGTAAGATGTGCTTTCCAGCCGACTTCCTCGTTTGAGGTATTCTAGAACTAGGGAAATGAGACTTCTGGATTCTCTCCAGCTCTGCCACTTGATACCCTGGGCAGGTCACATTTCCTTTCCATACCTGTGTTCTCTTCCTCACAAAAAACTCGAAGGCTTGGCTACACATGCATTATGGATGGACTAGTGTATAGTCTCCTGAAAATGTGAAATTTAACTTTTCGTTTTTCTCTTTCCCACAGGTAAACACCTTTGTAAAGAATCTATAACCAGTACTGGGATGTTCTAGCTGGGATCTGGGCTCTCTGACTTTCTGAAGCCAGAGAATACCAAGCCACCCACCTTTCTGACCCTGCTCCCACCTGCTTTTACCTCTAGAGTGCTCTGACACACAGGGGGTTAAGCTTCTGTTATCTGTAGACCTAGCCCTAGTCTTCTTTTCTATCTCAAAGACTTCTTAAATAAAGTCTATGCTTTTGTGGATTTTGTTAATCCAGTTGTTCATTTATTTCGTCTTGTATCTACTGCTCTGAGCTCCCCTGTAGACTAGCCATTTTCACTTGAGTAGAGTCCTTGCTTGCTTTTAAATCCTTCACCTGTCAGACTTCCCTGTGTGTTCACTGGTTCCTTCTGACATGCCACAGCAGGAATTGCTTCAGAACCCTGACCAAGCTCTGCCTTAGGCATGAAGAAGGGAAGTAAAATGACTCAGGAGTGGGTGGATGTGAAGTGAGAGCCCTCAGAGCCAGGAAATGGAGCTCAAACTCCAGGAAGCTTCTCTGCCTCTCCCCATCCAGCACTCTTGGTGTGGGCGGAGGGGTGGGTACTTAGACCTTTGTCCCAAAGCTGAAGAACCTGGATGAAGAAAAGGAGGGAAGGAGGGAGAGAATAAATCACAAGCTTAGAAGTTCAGCATATGACCTTTAGGGCTTGGTCATCCTGGCACTCTGGCCTCCTCCAAACACCTACCAAGTAAGCTTCAGGTTAACTTCATGGAGTGAATTTGTCTATGCTGGAAAGAAAGAAAATTTTTTGTGTGTGCTGCAGTTCAAGCTTCAAGGACAGTTTACTGTAAAGAGAGAAAAATACATGACTCTCTAGAATTGAAGTGCTTCAGTGAAAGAAGCCTACAGATCCACGATTCATCAGGATCGGGATTCCTGCACTGAACCCTTCGTAGCCGCACAGGCCCACAGGAAAGTGAATGAGCTTGGGACCAGAGCGTCCCGGAAGACACAAACCTGCGCTTCCCCCGATACCTGGGAAAACAAATGTGAGATTGGTTTCTAATAGATGTGTGATGTTTCGAAATAGCACAGCATTTCTTTATGCTACTTAAAAAAAATGTTAACAGCTTTATTGAGGTAATTCACATACCGTACAATTTACCCATTTAAAGTGTTCAGTTCTGGAGTTTTTAGTGTAGTCATGTCACCACAATCAATTCCAGAATGTTTTCATCACCTCAAAAAGAAATGCCATGCCAATCGCAGTCACCCTCTATCCCCCATTTTCCCACAATCCCACCCACCTGTACCCTGCTCTGGGCAATCAGCAGTCTACTTGCTATTTCTACTGATTGGCCTATTCTGGACAGTTCATGTAAACAGAGTCACATAATAATGTGGCCTTTTGTGACTGGCTGCTTTCATTTTCAAGGTTTTCAAGATTCATTCAAGTTGTAAAACATATCAGTACTTCATTCCTTTTTATGGCTAAGTATTTTGTAAATATACATTTTATTTATCCATTTATCCATTGATGGACATGAGGGTTGCACATTTTGACTGTTAGGAATAACGCTGCTATCATCTACAGGTTTTTGTGTGGACGTATGTTATAATTTCCCTTGGGTATATGCTGAGGAATGGAATTACTGGGTCAGATGACAATTCCACGTTTCACTTTTTGAGGAACTGTTAAACTTCCGAAACTCCATGTTACATTCCCTTCAGCAGTGTGTGAGTGTTCCACTTTCTTCACGTCATCGCCATCTATCATTTTGATTATAACCATCCTAAGAGGAGTGATGCTGTATCTCACTGCACTGGGGTCTTGATTTACATTGCACTAACGGCTAATGATGTTGAATGTAACTTTCATGTACTTGGAAAATCGTCTATTCAAATCCATTTTTTCAATTGTGTTTTGTGGCTTTTTATTGTTGAGTTGTAAGAGTATATATATATTTGGATACAAATCCTTATTACATAGATAATTTATTCATATTTTCTCCCACTCTGTGGGTTATATTTTCATTTTGATAGTGTCCTTTGAAGCATGAACGTTTTTAATCTTTATGAAGTCAAATTTATTTTTATCAACTTATTTTGGCATCATGTCTAAGGTTTCGAATAACCCAGGGTCACAAATCTCTGCTATGTTTTCTTCTAAGAGTTGTATAGTTTTAGCTCTTACATTAGGTCTGTGATCCGTTTTGAGTTAATTTTTGTGTAAAGTTTAAGGAAGGGATTCAACGTCATTCTTTTGCATGCATATATCCAGTTATTCCAACACTATTTGTAGAAAACATGACTCTTTTCTCCCATTGAATTGTCATGGCCAAAAAAAAAAAAAATAGTCTTGGCACCATGTTGGAAGTCTGTCCCACTTGTTTGTTTATTTGCTGCTTCGGGCTTTGGACAAGACCGGGGATGAATACAGGATATTAGGTGTGTTTGGAAAGTCAGTGGTTTTGGTATTTGAGCTCTGAGGGGCTCAAATGTTTCATTCCTATTTAAGTTTCCAGGAGCCACTAACGGAGAAATCACCTGTAAACCCAGAGTACGAGCGCTAGGTCCCCACCCTTCATTCATTTATTCAGTCATCAACAGATATTTGAGTATCCCCCATACGCCAGAGACCAGGAAGGTAACAGTCCAGCACAAGGCAGACCTCATCCTCACCTCACAGCAGCTGTCGGCTAACGGAGAGGGTGACAGTCACGGGCCACGTGGTGCAGGCGTGGTGACCGTTTCAAAAGCCGCGCAGGCGTATGGTGGGGGCCGTAGCAGAAGGAGCCCACACTGCCCGGGACAGTCCCCCTACACGAGTGACAACTGCTCTGGAGAATGAAGTATCTAGGCAGAGAAAAATGTCCTGTGCCAAGGCTTTCGTGTGAGAGTGAGGCATTAGGCCCAGATTGACAAAACTTGAGGTTAATGAGCTTATTATTTAAGAATGCTTTCCTCTCTACACACTTAAAGTCTGAAAATCTGCAAATACAGTGTTTCTTTCCATTTGTAAACATTGCCTTTAGAATGTAAATATTCTCTGAAATAATCAAAGCTGTCAACAGTCACCTGAAACAATTTGTCATTTTCCAAACTGGTAGCTGAGCTGGTCTGGTGAGAGTATATATTTTAATTTTAATCAAGAGTAGTTTGGAACTTTAAGAATGTGGGTAGGGGTAGGTCTGGGTGAAGTGTTTATATGGAGATTAGGTCTTCACTGGCAGGCCAGACTGGGTGGGCTGTTCTCAGTCTTGGATTAGACAGGCCCCCAGAGTCAAGTAACTGGGATTAACACATAAAACATAACACAGCTACATTTCTTTCTGGCTACAGTTCAGTTCAGTTCAGTCACTTAGTCGCATCTGACTCTTTGCAACCCCATGGACTGCAGCATGCCAGGCTTCCTTGTCCATCACCAACTCCCAGAGCTTACTCAAACTCGTCCATTGAGTCAGTGATGCAATCCAACCATCTCATCCTCTGTCATCCCCTGCTCCTCCTGCCTTCAGTCTTTTGCAGCATCAGGGTCTTTTCAAGTGAGTCAGCTCTTTACATCAGGTAGCCACAATATTGGGGCTTTAGCTTCAACATCAGTCCTTCCAGTGAATATTCAGGACTGAGTTCCTTTAGGCTGGACCAGCTGGATCTCCTTGCAGTCCAAGGGACTCTCAAGAGTCTTCTCCAACATCATAGTTCAAAAGCATCAATTCTTCGGCACTCAGCTTTCTTTGTAGTCCAACTCTCACATCTATACATGACTGCTGGAAAGACCATAGCCTTGACTAGATGGACCTTTGTTGGCAAAGTAATGTCTCTGCTTTTGAATGTGCTATCTAGGTTGGTCATAACTTTCCCTCCAGTGAATAAGTGTCTTTTTATTTCATGGCTGCAGTCACCATCTGCAGAGATTTTGGACCCCCAAAAAATAAAGTCAGCCACTGTTTCCACTGTTTCCCCATCTATTTGCCATGAAGTGATGGGACCAGATGCCATGATTTTAGTATTCTGAATGTTGAGCTTTAAGCCAACTTTTTCACTCTCCTCATTCACTTTCATCAAGAGGCTCTTTAGTTCACTTTCTGCCATGAGGGTGGTGTCATCTACATATCTGAGGTTATTGAAATTTCTCCCGGCAATCTTGATTCCAGCTTGTGCTTCTTCCAGCCCAGCATTTCTCATGATGTACTCTGCATAGAAGTTAAATAAGCAGGGTGACAATATACAGCCTTGACATACTCCTTTTCCTATTTGGAACCAGTCTGTTTTTCCATGTCCAGTTCTGAGTGTTGCTTCCTGACCTGCATACAGATTTCTCCAGAGGCAGGTCAGGTGGTCTGGTATTCCCATTTCTTTCAGAATTTTCCAGTTTATTGTGAGCCACACAGTCAAAGGCTTTGGCATAGTCAATAAAGCAGAAATAGATGTTTTTCTAGAACTCTCTTGCTTTTTCGGTGATCCAGCGGATGTTAGTAATTTGATCTCTGGTTCCTCTACCTTTTCTAAAACTAGCTTGAACATCTGGAAGTTCACGGTTCATGTATTGTTGAAGCCTGGCTTGGAGAATTTTGAGCATTACTTTACTAGTGTGTGAGATGAGTGCAATTTTGCGGTAGTTTGAGCATTCTTTGGCATTGCCTTTCTTTGGGACTGGAATGAAAACGGTCTCTTTCCAGTCCTGTAGCCACTGTTGAGTTTTCCAAATTTGCTGACATATTGAGTGCAGCACTTCCCAGCATCATCTTTCAGAATTTGAAATAGCTCAACTAGAATTCCATCACCTCCACTAGCTTTGTTCATAGTGATGCTTCCTAAGGCCACCTTGACTTCACATTCCAGGATGTCTGGCTCTAGGTGAGTGATCACACCATCATGATTATCTGGGTCACGAAGATATTTTTGTACAGTTTTTCTGTGTATTCTTGCCACCTCTTCTTAATATCTTCTGCTTCTGTTAGGTCTATACCATCTCTGTCCTTTATTTTGCCCATTTTTGCATGAAGTGTTCCCTTGAAGAGATCTTGAAGATCTTGAAGAGATGTTCCCTTGAAGAGATCTTGAAGATCTTGAAGAGATCTCTAGTCTTTTTCATTCTATTGTTTTCTTCTATTTCTTTGCACTGATCATTACCATGTGGTAAAACCTGCTCTTCTGGAACCAGAATAATTACCTTAATGGGTTTATAATGCGGATTGAGGTTGTGAAAGTTCTCAAAATCTCAGGCTTTTAACATGAGGGAGAAGGTGATAGCTTCAGGTGAAAGTTGTTTGTTATATACAAATACAAGAATCACTGGGAATATGAAGCAAGAAATAACATACACTTTGAAAGACTACTACTTAATCTTCAGCTGTCACTTTAAAGAGTAGGCAGTTTCAGTCTCTGGACCACTTTCTCCTTGAAACTTTCCTTTGTTGGTCTCCGCTGGCCTTTCCAGTGCTTGGTATCTCCCTTTCTGTCTCTGACTGCCTCGCCTTTCTTTTTCTAGTCTGAAATGCTGGTGTTGCCCCAGGGCACCCTTGGCTCATCCCTTATCTCTGCTCACTCTTCTGGGTGATCTTGCATTGGTTTCTATTGCTGCCATACCAAATTACCACCAAGGAGATTTAAAGCAGCACAGATTATTATCTCACAGTTCTGAAGGTCCGAACTCTTACATGGGTCTCACTGGGTTAAAATCAAATTATCTACATGGCTGCATTCCTTTCTGGAGGTTCTAGAGGAGAACTTGTTCCCTTACCTTTTTTGGTCTTCTAGAGGCTCCCCACATTCCTTGGCTTGTGGCCCCTTCCTCTTCATAGCCAGCAGTGTTGCATCTCTGACTCTTCCACCATCTCATCTCTTTCTGACCACAACCAAGAAAGGTTCTTTGCTTTTAAGGGCCCACTTGATTACACTGGGCTCATCTGGATAGTCCAGAATACTCCTCCATCTCAAGGTCTTTAGCCTTACTTACATCTTCAGAGTCCTTTTTGCTAGTGAGGTAAGATTCCCAGGTGCCAGGAATTAGGGTCTGTACGTTGAGGGGAGGGGCATCACTCTGCCTTAGACCTCAAACACTGTCATGGTGCACACTACTAACATGGGGTGAGGACTTTTTAAAAACTTGGAAATGTTATGGAAAACGTGGATCATTTACAATAGAATAGTATAGAGAATTCCTGTATCCCAGTTGCTCATGACATAGTCAGTCAGCCTAAAATCACTGGGAACAGACCTGTATTTTGGCAAAATCAGATTTATTAACTCACTCAAATGAAGGAACCCACATACCAGGGAAACTATGAGGTGTCTCACCAAATAGACAAAGAGTTAGCAGGATTTAGGGTAAGGATAGAATTTAGGTAAAATTTAAAGGAAGCCATGTTTTGATAGACTCAAAGCAAAGCAGGAGTCAACATCTGGTCTGAACTGCACACTAGAGCCAGGTTCATTTCCTTAGGAAGTGCAAAGTTAAGCTAAACGTGAAATGTGTTCAGAAGCCCCTTATCTGAGGCTTTGAACCTGGGTTGCAAATCAAGACTGCTTCCCTGTGTCAAAGTGACTTAGATCCTCCTGGCAACAGAAGGGTGTTTCATTTTTACTGATAAAATTTCAAACAGCAAAGTTTCTGATCCATCATTTTAGAGAACAAGGTTTCCCAGTGAATCAGAAAGCAGTAGTCCACACAAAGGAGGTTATGACACTTTAGCTGCAGCGTGCCCTTGGGGGGAATATTGTTTCATGGTAACTTTGTAGCTAGCCTTGCAGATGTCTGTCCTCCCAGCCTGATGAATGGCAGGGCAGCTTTTTTTTCCCTTAGTATGAGCTAATTTTTACTTTTTTACCCACTTCAGTTATCTACTAATAGCCAATTCTGTTTCACTTACAGCCTACCCACCTGGTTTGACACATGGTTGTAAAGCAAATTACAGGCAGGAAGAGGACTTCTAAAGCTACAGCTATTTTGACCTCTGGATATAATGACCTGGACATCCATCATGCTCAGTGTGTATGAGACAGCATCTCATCCCCACCCACACGCTACACCCACCCCCAACCTGAGCTAACCAAGTCCACTTCTCCTGCTCCTCCATTCACCTAGTTGACTCACCAGACTCTCTGGAGTCACCTTTGCCCCTTCCAACTATCATCATGCCCTCCTTTTTCACCGAAGTCTACCTGTTCATCTCTGAAATAGTGCAGATCTCTGCACCTTGGTTTGTTTCTCTAGTCACAGGTGTAGTGGATATTGCGGTGGACTCGTTCACTCTAGCTGCTCTGTCATGGCGCTTGCGTGGGCATGCCAGGAGTGGCTGGAACGCCCACTCCCTGCCCAGACCCTGCCCATCACTACTGCCAGTAATCATCTCTTGCCCAAGATACCTCAACTAAAGTGTGTGTGTGCGCGCTCAGTTGCTCAGTCGTATCTGACCTATTGCGATCCCCTGGACTGTAGCCCACCAGGCTCCTCTGTCCACGGGATTCCCCAGGCTAGAATACTGGAGTGGGTTGCCATTTCCTCCTCCAGGGGATCAAACCCGGGTCTCCTGTGTCTCTTGTATTGGCAGGCGGATTCTTTACCACTGAGCCACCTGGGAAGCCCTCCCCTCAGCTAAACCATGTGTTAAAAAAGCAGGTTCCAGTTGGGTCTCGGGCCCCACCCCCACACAGCTCTTCCTGTGCAGTATTCCAGCTGCCATGTTCTGATAATCTCATTTCCCACCACTCATTCCGTATAAGCCTAACATGGGTTCCACAATATGGCCTGTGTTTCCCACATAATGCAGTTCTCTCTCTCTCCTTCTCACTTTTTCCTCGCTTTTTTTACTGGAAGACCTACTTATTCTGCCAGTCCCAAGTCTCTTCCTCCTCTCTCTGTGAGCCTCTTCCCTCATCCCTCACACAAGTAGCCAGGCTTTGTACCTTAGGCCCTCTGCTTATTAAACTATGTCAGACTATGTATCAGACCTGAATAAAGTTCTCTCTCCCTCCTGGGCTTTGCCATTCTTGACGCAAACCGTCTTAGTCACTTAGCACAGAGCCTGGCAGTTACCTGTTTATTGATATTTAGTGAGTGACTAATAGAGACTTGCTCAATAAATGAATGCTGTGGTTGGAGTCATGATCTGCTCTTTCAGAAGTCATTGGGTTTCTGAGCTCCATATCACAATCATCAGTGTATGAATTGCTTTGCAAATGTTAAGCACTTTGAGGATATGCAAGAAAATTATGGGCTCAGCCCTCACCTTCCTGTTGTCAAGGGAGCCAATTGATTACTGAGTGCCTATTGTGTGCCAGGCCCCCTACTGAACACTTTGTAAATGTTAATCAATCCTCTAAATAATCTTATGAAGGAAGTTTAATATACCAGTGATTATCAGTGAGGAAACTGAAGCTCAGAGAAGTTCAGTAACTCGCACATGGTCCCAGAATAAGTGGTGGTGTCAAGACTCAAATCCTGGGCCATCCTGATCCTACAGCCTGTTCTCTTTCCACAACATCAAACTGAATTGTAAGGGAGACAAGTCTAGACTTTCAGAAAAGAAGCCAAACACGCATTTCTTTGGCTACCTGTCTGGGTTACCAGCCAACTTTGGGTGCTTAGGCAGGAAGACCTTCTAGCTTGCAGCACTGCTAGGCGGAAGCTCCCAGGTGTCTCTCTCTCTCTCTCTTTTTTTTTAGTTTTCCAACCAGGGATCGAACCTGGGCCCTCAGCAGTGAAAGCATGGTGTCCTAACTACTGGACTGCCAGAGAATTCCCAAGGAAGGAGTTTTCTTTTTTTTGGCTCCCAAGTGTATCCTAAATATATATTTGGCCACCTGGACCTTGAAGAGGCACAGAGATGCTTCCAAAGGCCCAGGTTTCCTCTTCCTGGCAACTGCACTTGTGGTGAGCCCCTGCAGATGCTGGGCAGTGGCATATATTTAGAAGTTTGAAGGTTCTGGAATGCTTTCCTCTCTCACTTACTGGACCATTGCTGTCAGATGGTTCTCCTAAAATGCCTTTAATAATGTTAATATTCTCCTTTAAAAAGGTTGGTGTCTAAATGCAGAATGGTATCCTGGAGAGGACTGTGGAATAGAAAAGAAAATTTTAGTGGAAAAACTGGTGAAATCTGAATTAAGTCTGGAGTTTGAATAATAGTAATGCACCAATGTCAGCTTCTGAGTTTTAACAAATGTGCCATACACTATAAGATGTTAGCACTAGGGAAAACTGGGTAAGGGATATATGGAAATTCTCTATGGCGTTTCTGAAACTTCTCTGTAAATCCAAAATTATTCCAAAGGAAAAGTTCATTTTTCAAAAATGTTGGTGCTCCTTACAAGATGATGACCAGGTTCCTTAACTGGGATTTTGAGGTCCTCCAACCTCATCTTCTCCTGCCTCTGTGAAAGAACTCTCTGTGCCAGCTCAATGGTTTTACTCACTGTCCTCTGAACAAAGCCACGCTCTCCTGGTCCCCACTTTTGCCATAGCCCAGCCCTCTGCTGGACTGATGGCAGCCGAAGACTCCATCATGGTCCTAAACTGCAGTGAGGAGCAAGTTACTGTGAACCTGATGAAGCCCTCCTCAGACAAGAAAGAAATGCTAAGTGACTGTCGTTTGGGACGTTATCACTGTGTACAGCTGTGACTCTGAACTTGTTGCAACATCCTCTCCTGTCTAATTTGGAGCCCTGTTGCCAGGCAGTTGTGTCAGATGGCTTGCAACTGGGGACCCCAGGGAATGTTACCTGGTATTAGGGACCACTGCAGCTGACAGATGGTTTCTGAGAGAGATGAGGAAAGCAGGTAGGAAGAAACTGTGTCACCTTGGGCAAGTCATGATACCTTAGGCTTCCTGCATTGAAAACAAAGATAATCTTCAAGGTCCTAACAGTCGTATGCTTAAAATATTTGCCCTGTGAATGAAGAAGTTGCATGGAATGGAAGGAAGGCTTGGGTTCCGGTGTCACACAAGCCTGGGTTCTAATCCTGGCTGGGCCACAAGGTAACAGTGCAACTCAGACACTTTCTTAACCTCTCGGAACTTCTTTTCTTACCTCTGAAAGTGAGACTCTGCACCTACTTTGCAGAGACGTTCCAAAGATTAGAAATACCAGAGAGAAACTTCTGGCACTGAGTAGCCACTCAAAAAACGGAGCCAGCATGTCTGTGGGTGAAGAGATGGGGAGAGCTGGAAGGTCCTTCACAGTCTGTTTCTGAGCTGAGCCTCAAAGGGTGAGGGGAGGGGTGTGATGGTGGCAGAACCTCGAAGATGTGTAGGCAGGTGGGCAGCACAGAGCTAGGAGGGAAGTCACATGATGCCATGGTGAGGAGTGGATATGATGCGATTCCAAACCCGGGCGAGACAACATGGCCCACCTGTGATGCAGAACAGACAGTAACAAGTGCTGCTTCCAGCTATGGGGGCTTCGTGGGTCACGTGGCTTTCTAGCTGGGCATTAAATGATAGTAGGATTTTCAGAGCAAAAGCTGTGATGAGAATGACTTCGGGGTAAACACCAATGGCAAAGACAGGGAGCTAAGAGAGAATCCTGTGTCTAGGGGAGGGAGGCCGTGAGGCTGGAGGAGGAAGCAGTGGGCGATGAACTCCCTAAGGCTTTCCGGAGATTGCTGCAAGAGGCCAAGGCTTGACCGGCCGGCACCGCCCGGGTGCTCGCACCTGCTTCTCCCAGCCCTCAGCACAGGCTGCGTCCACAAGGCTCGAGCCGGGTGGCCGGGGTCTGGAAGGAGCCTCCGAGGTTCCTGAGGCGCCCTGGCAAAGGGGCTGGCGCGAGACTCGTGTTCAGAAGGCGAAGGGCTGGGAGAGCAGGCGGGCATTCACTGCAGCTTCCTTCCCGCCTGGCGGCTGGCTGCGTTCCCTGAACTTGACCTCAGATGACCTGTGTATTCCCTTCTTGGAAACAGTTGCATTGCCAGGAGCAGTTGAGCTCTGTCTGGCTTGCTTTCTCCTTCAGAGCAGGGACTCCTCAGCAGAGTCTGCTCTTTTGCTCTTTCGGCAGCACCCAGCTTTCCCTCCACTGCCCTGCCAGCAGGGTGCCTGCTGTTAGCAACCTGCTTTCCTTGCTTCCTGCCCTCCTTGCTTCCTGCCCTCCTTCATTGTTCTTAGGATTGATGGCTTTTAGAGTGTGAGATCATTGATGGATAAAGACCAAGGGGGGGGAGGTGTGAAGTCCCCTCCACCCCCCAGGCCACACAGCTAGTTACCCGCTGAGCAAAACCAACTCAGGAGTTCTGACTCATAGGCAATGCTCTCAGTTCTGGCTGTGAGCTGCTTAATTCTGTACTTCTCAAATTCATTAGTGTGTCGAGGAGTGGACCTCGGCTAATCTGCAAGTCTTAATTTGGATTCATGTCAGTGTCTTGAAATTCTTTTGTGAAAAAGTATTTTGGGTATTGTCCTTATTGACAATACCACGTTTGTGTGTTTTATGGATTGGGTTGGCATGAAAAATAATTCCAAAACTGCCTGGATTTGCCCAGTGTTGCTGATTAGTGTTGTCTTAGGAGACTAAATCCAGTATTAGCCCCAATAAGGGGAAGGAACTGCACCATTTTCTGCTTAGTCAAATGCGTAAGGTATACCCACAGCATACTTATCAAAAGAAAGGGACAGATTTCTAATCAGCATACAATCTAGAAATTAATCCCAAACAGGCGGCTTTGTTCAAAACCTTTTTCAGACTTACCTATTGAGTCAGTTTCTGGGTCCCGGTGGAGAACCAGGCTCTATTCACCACTCAGAAGACTCTGTTGACTGCGCCATAGAGGGTGCTGGGAATAACAGTGGAGAGCGAGACAGACACACACTTACAAGTGACGGCTTCACTTAAAAAATAAACTGTCTTCACTCAAACTATTGTTCCTCTTTCTTCAAAAGCTGAATCTCCTTGTTTCTACAGTCACGCCCTCTCATTCACTGAAGTCTTGGCACTCCTCATCTTTCTCTTCAACCCTACTCTTACCATTTTTGTCCAAATAGTCTCCTACCTAACACCTCGGTTTCTCTAATCCACTGACCCCACTACTTTTTTAAAAAGTCTCTATAATGTTTTTCTTGCCTTCATTCTCCCCTTGTCTACCTTTGATTCCTTGATCCATCTTTATGAAAAGCAACTCTGTGTGTGCCCCGTCACTCAGTCGTGTCTGACTCTTTGTGATCGTGTGGTATTTTTCAGGCAAGAATACTGAAATGGGTTGCCATTTCCTCCTTCAGGGGATCTTCCTGATCCAGGGATTGAACCCACATCTCCTGAGTCTCCTGCATTGCAGTCTCCTGCATTGCAGGTGGATTCTTTATCACGGTACCACCTGGGAAACCTATGAAAAGCACCTCTAGTTCTTTTATATTCACTTACCCTGCTGGGTATAACTCCAGACCTTCTCTAGGTCTACAGCCAACTAGCTGAACACGGAAACAGTGCCTTAAATTTATGACAACAACATAATACTCCTGGATACAAGCAGCCAAATCCAGAATGTAACATTCTATAGGGAGAATGAGTTGATTTCATTAACAAATAAATGGTGATTGCTGCTGCTGCTAAGTCACTTCAGTCATGTCCGACTCTGTTCGACCTCATAGACGGTAGCCCACCAGGCTCCCCCATCCCTGGGATTCTCCAGGCAAGAACACTGGAGTGGGTTGCCATTTCCTTCTCCAATGCATGAAAGTGAAAAGTGAAAGTGAAGTACTCAGTCGTGTCCGACTCTTCCCGACCCCATGGACTGCAGCCTACCAAGCTCTTCCGTCCATGGGATTTTCCAGGCAAGCGTACTGGAGTGGGTCTCCAGTGAACCTGCAAATTAAAAGAAATTCAAGGATCATAAAAATAGTCTTACCTAGGCTTGAAAACCTTCTTACTTGTCAGGTTTGGTTCTGAATGATATTTCTGGCTGCTTTCTAAAGTTAAACTTATCTTTAAAGGATGGCGAATGAATTCACTGATTGAAAAATACTCAGAAAATAATGTATCTTAGACAAAACCAGTCTCAAAAGAGGAATTACTAAGACATTTAAGCAATAGCCATATAATCTCCCAAGGAGATGGTTTAGATAAGAACATTTATTTTGAGGTGACAGTCTGGGGTATTTGTGTAAGAGGTGCAGGCACATTTTAGCTTCCAGAGCCCAGCCACCTTTCCAAGCAAGGTGACCAAATGGTCTGAACCAACTCAAACCTATTGGCTACTGTCCATAGCCCATGAGCCCTCAGGCTAGGACTGCCCCAGGCATCCACATTTGACAACACCTGTCTATAGGATCTCTGAATCAAATCAAATTACAAGACTGATACAGCTTAGAAAAAAACCTGTCTATTTGCATGAGCTCCCGAGTTGCCAAGGATATTTCATTGATCAAAGATAATTGCTATCATCTGAGTTTCCAGGTTCTCACAGAGCACATTCTAATGTTTTCTATTTCACACAGCACTTTCTCATTTATTCCTTCCTTGAAGCCAGACTTCAAATATTACATTAAATATTCCCATTTTACAGACAAAGATGCAGTTAGATGACTCAGCTAATGCACACAGCTAGAGAGGCTACATGGGTCGTCCTGAGGAGGACCCGCAGCTCCTCCTCCACCAGGCCACAGTGGCCTAACTCTTGAGGAAACTTGTGATGACTTATGCAAGTGCATCCCAGCCTGGCTGCACATTATACGCCCACCCAAGAGCGACTAGATATTGCCAAGGGCATAAAGCCCAGGACCTGGCTCAGCCCCTCCCCCTGGAATCTCTGGGCCCAGGCAACGGCTTCCTTAAATTCTCTAGGGCAACTCCAGTGTGAAAGTCAAAACCATTCTGTTAATTGTCATTATTTGCATCCTGCTCTCTCAACAACTACTTTCAGGCAGGTTCACTTGTCCTTTTACAGAAATAGTTTTCTATCAATATTTCTCAATTATAGGATTAATATCCATTTGTTGTAGAAATTTTAGAAGTATGAAAAACAAAAATCATCCAGAGACCCATTGTTAATATTTTTATGTATTCCCTTCCAATCTTTATGCATATTTACTTACAAATTCTTAATAGTTCAATATATACTGATTATTTTGTTTTGACTTCATATGGTAAATATTTTCCCATGTTCCCAAATATTTTTCAAAACACTATTTTAATATTAAGATATAAAAAATTTTTTAAAGATACAGTCCACAATGTTAATGGTGATTAATATTGGACTAATGCAGGTTCTTCTTAGATTTTTCTTTTTGCTCATTTGTGTATTCTTATTTTTCTATAATTAACTTGTGTTTAATTTTAATTTTTTAAGTTAATGAAGTTATAATAGCTGCATCATGTTATACTGTGCTTATATCTTATGAATTAATCATTCTGTAATGTTGGACATTTAAGTTGTTCCTAATTTTGTTGTTATAAATAAGCCTTCCATGAAGACGCTTGTACCTTGATCTTTGTGCCCCACTTTCCTAGAAGTGGCATTATTGAGAGGGTGTAAACATTTTGAAGATTATTGATAAGCATGCTAAATTGTTTCCCAAAACACATGTGAGTTTATGATCCCATCAGTGACGTATCTTGGGGATGAAAACTATTAACAATATTTGCAAAATTGAGTACAGTTGACTTTTGAACTACATGGGCTGGGGGAGAGGTTAGGGTACTGACACCCTGGTAAGAAGTCCAAAATCAAAATATAGTGTAGTCAACCCTCTGTATCCTTGGTTCTGCATCCTCAGATTCAACTTACCACTGCTACTGCTAAGTCGCTTCAGTCGTGTCCGACTCTTCGACCCCAGAGACAGGAGCCCACCAGGCTTCCCCGTCCCTGGGATTCTCCAGGCAAGAACACTGGAGTGGGTTGCCATTTCCTTCTCCAATGCATGAAAGTGAAAAGTGAAGTCGCTCAGTCATCTCCGACTCCTAGCCACCCCATGCACTGCAGCCCACCATGCCCCTCCGTCCATGGGATTTTCCAGGCAAGAGTACTGGAGTGGGGTGCCATCGCCTTCTCCACAACCTACCACAGATGGCGCTATACTATAGTACTCTGCGTGTGTGTGTGTGCGCGCTCAGTTGCTCAGTCGTGTCCAACTCTTTGCGCTAGCATGGACTGTAACCCACCAGGCTCCTCTATCCATGGGATTTTCTTGGCAAGAATACTGGTGTGGGTTGGTATTTCCTCCTCCAGGGGGTCTTCCTGACCCAGGGATTGAACCTGGGTCTCCTGTATCTCCTGCATTGCAAGCAGATTCTTTACTGCTGAACCACTAGGGAAGCCCAAAACTGTAAAACTTACTACTGAAAAAAATATAGGTTAAGTGGACTTGCTTCATTCAAACCTCCTATATTTTCAAGGGTCAAATGTATTTTCATTTTGTGATCTGTCAGTTTGCTATAATTAATGATGCTGGACTTTTTATATCTTTACCGGTCATTTGCATTTCTTCTTTTGTGAGTGTTGCCTTCTCCCCATCCTTGTGGGTGTCTTTTTTATTATATATCAACACTATAACACTTTTTCTTTTCATTTGTTTTGTAATTATTTTCCCTGAGTTTATAATTTAACTTGGGTTGTTGACATGCAGAAGGAGTCGCTGATTTTATGCTTAGAAATACTTTTTGATTGCTTGATCAGGTAAATAGTTCCATTTTTCTGCTACAGGTCTCAATGAATAAATGCCTGCTTAAGTAAAAGCAATTTTTCTGGCTAAGCAGGATTTTATTGGTCTAGACTAAGAAGCAGCCTAGGATTCCTTGGTGGCTCAGACAGTAAAGAATCTGCCTCCAATTCGGGAGACCTGGGTTCAATCCCTGGGTGGGGAAGATTCCCCTGGAGAAGAGAATGGCTACCTACTCAATATTCTTGCCTGGAGAATTCCATGGACAGAGGAGCCTGGTGGGCTACAGTTCATGGGGATGACTCGAAACTAACACTTTCACACAAGAAACAGTCCATCTCCTATAGGAACCAGACTTGGAAGTATCAAAACTACTTTAATGGTATACATTCCTTGAACCATCTCACCAATACATGTAAAAAAAAAAAAAAAAAAACATGTTGGTAGTTCCTACTTTGTAGGAAAAAACTTCTAAAAAGCAAACTAAGACTGCCCCACCCCAAAACTAACAAAAGCCCATTTCCACTCTGTATTAAAAAACAGGGTGGGTCTTAGGATAGAAACTGGGCCTCAGGTAGAAACTTTCTTTCAGGCCAAGCCCTATACGTCTACCCTGCCCACTGCCCTGGCCCCATGCCTTGAGTACAGACTCTAATCCTGGGTAGAGTTGCTCTGGCATGTAATATGTATAACTTACTTCTTGTCTCTGACTTTTGAATTTAACTGGATGCTCTGTATTTTTATTTGCTAAATCTGGCAACCCTAATCCTGAGGTTTCCTTTTGGTGTTGATATTGGAGCCCAACTCCCAGGAGAGCCCACAGAAAACAGTAGATGAACCTGGCATCTCTGGCATACACATGAAGGAATTTACCCGCCTGTGTCCAAAGAGGGCTCTCACAGCCAAGAGGCACCAGAGATGTTCTCCAGAAACCCTACTCATTGACTTTTCTGCAGAGATCAGCTGCTGCTGCTGCTGCTGCCAAGTCGCTTCAGTCGTGTCCGACTCTGTGCGACCCCATAGACGGCAGCCCACCAGGCTCCCCCATCCCTGGGATTCTCCAGGCAAGAACACTGGAGTGGGTTGCCATTTCCTTCTCCAATGCATGAAAGTGAAAAGTCAAAGTGAAGTCGCTCAGTCGTGTCTGACTCTTTGCGACTCCATGGACTGCAGCCCACCAGGCTCCTCCGTCCATGGGATTTTCCAGGCAAGAGTACTGGAGTGGGGTGCCACTGCCTTCTCCAACAGAGATCAGCATCTGCTTGTAAATCTGTGCTCTAAGCCAGGCCTCTGGGGTGGGGATGGGGGGGGTGTCCATACTTCCCGTCCTGAATTGTTCTTCTTCCTCCTTTTTCCAGCAGCTCTGAGGCTCCTCTTGGGCCTGTGGTTCTGGGCAGGCCCTGTTGAGTGCCCACCACTGCCTCACTCAGGTGCCCTTCACCCGCTGCACGTCCCTGTTTGAATGGGCAATCTGTTTGCTCCCTGTGGCTTCTTTTGCCTTAATGTTCATATTCTCTCTTACAGGCTTTTGAGTCACTATAAATAATTTGATTGCTTTCCAAAGGCTGGATATTTAAATTCAAGCTTTATTGTGCTTTGAGGTGGCTGAATATCATCAGGTGGACGTAGGTGATGACCTAGTCATGCCGCCATTAGGACGGTCCTGGAGACTGGCAAGAAGACTGAGGAATAAGCTGATACCCCTTGCCTGGTTTAGCAGATAAATAGTGCAATGTTGGGGACGCAGAATAGCTCCCCAGGAGCAAGGCCAGAGTGACCCGGAATGACCGGATCCATTAGTGCAGGTGTTTCTAAGAATGCCTCGCCCAGCTCGAGGGCCACCTGTGTCCTTTTCCTCTCTAACCTTCTTATCCCTAGTCCTTGCAGACTTCTATTAATAAGGCAGAGCTTCTCAATCTTTAGAGCACCTATGAATTGCAGTGGCTGAGTGGGAAGAATGCAGTCTCTGGTAGGGGTTTTGAGGATTTGTCCCCCTGCATTGCACAGTTCAAGCAAATGGGGCTTGACTTTCACCCCTGAGAGGATTTGGGGAAGGGGAGTCTCAAGGACAAAAGGAGTTGATATCAAGTTCAGGTCTCAAATGGGACAAGTAGGCCCCTGCTCAGCAGGAAGTGGGATGGGAGGAACATACAGAAATAGTTAATGAGACAAACTGGTGGAAGCTGAGCCAGCTCAGCTCCTTCTGTGAAACCTTTGCTCTTCTCTAACTAGATTCTCAGGATCTGTAGTTCAGGAATTTCATGATTTTTATGCCACACATATATTCTGTGGCTTCCTCCCCTGTTCGAGGATTCGATGTTGATATTTCACCAAAAGGTAGAGCTAGGAGCTGGGTGCAGCCACTCTCTACTCCTGAAGCCTGGCCCCTCTGTGCACTGCTTCCAGGTCTCTCCGTGGACTAGTCCCACAGGGGCCCCAAAGGGAACATGTCCTTGCTGACCTGATGTAGCAACCTGCTCCCCCTCTGGGCCCCTTGATGCTACCGTCTACCCTGCTACTCTTCCAGAAACTTCCTTGCCACCTCTCCTCCAATCAGTCCCTTCCTGTTATTTGATTCCCTAAATCTCTCCTATACATACTTCTCTTTACCCCACTCCCACTACCCTAAGGGAGACCATTGTTTTTTTGTCACCTGGGATCCTGCAACGGCCTTCCAGCTCATTTCTCTGCCTCTGTTCCAAGACCCCAGACTGCAGCTGGTACTGGGCAAGATATGGTCCCTGTCCACTGCACTGTGGATGGGACAGACCGACTCATGATGTGATTGGTGGGCTCAGTCTTGAAAGATCAAAGGCTTCCTGGAGTGCCACCTGAGTTTAGCCAGGAAGGATGAGGGGGAGTGAATGGCAAGAAGCAGGAAATGCTTCTGCTAAAGCTATGCTGTCTTAGTAGTTTTATGAGGCAGGCCCTTAATGACACATATACCCTGAATCTCTTCCTTTTCTGGATTCTTTTTCTATTTACACACTAATTTCTACTGAGTTTGCCCCACTGTCACTTACCTCTCCCACCATGCTTCCCTCAACTCAGGTTTCTTTCACCCTAGCCTAAATCTCTGAACATTCGTAGTGGGAGAAATGACAAAGCATTAGAGTGGAAATCTCAAATATATGTCCCTAGGAGGCAGAAATGCTCTAGAAATGGGCAGCACTCATTGCATTAACACATACCTCAAAGGCACGCACATCTATCTCACACATCGCACACATACTTTTCCCCATGTATTAGCTATTAGTGTTATTAACCAAGTATTTCTCCTTCCAGGCACACGAAAGCATTGCACCTACGGCGTTCCCCTGCCCCCTTGTGCGTTGGCCAATGAAATCAGAGCAAAAGTGATCTATGTTACTTCCAGGTAAGTGCTTTAAGAGTTCACGCTCAATTTGCCCCACCCTCATTTCCTGCCTTCTGAGTTAAGGAGGCAGCAGGTCTAGTTGCAGCAGCCAGAGTCCCTAAGTGGCTATGGAAAACAGAGCTCCTGTTGATCTCCAGAAGATATATTTCATGATGGAGACAGAAAACTGTGTCAGACCAGTGAGACCTGGGGATTGCTTGTTACTCTACCACAATCTAACTGATCCTGATTGATACATACAGTCAAACCAAGGTTTGGGGGCACCAAGGCCTTTATTCCTGTTGGGTATTCAGCATCTAGAGTCTCTGAGTCAATCAAAGTTCCCATTCTCCTGCCCAGTTCCCTTAGGTTGGAATATTTTTAGGTTATTTAATCTCTTTTCCATTATGAAGGGGACCCTTGCATGCTCCTTGTAAGAGTAGAACAAGGAGTCTCTTTGACTGAACCTAAATTCAAAATGAAGTCACAGAAATAGCTGTAAAATACAAAAGCAGGGTTTCCCTGGTGGCACAGTGGATAAGAGTTCGCCCGCCAATGCAGGGAACATGGGTTCGATTCTTGGTCCAGGAAGATTCCCCATGTCGTGTGGCAGCTAAGCCCATTTACCACTGAGCCGCTCTAGAGCCTGGACTCTGCAACAAGAGACGCCATGCAATGAGAAGCCCGTGCACCGAAACCAAGAGTAGGCTCCACAACCAGAGAAAGCACGCACAAAGCAATGAAGACCCAGCGCAGCCATTAATTAAAAAAAAAACACGAAAGCATTCGCTGAGTTATCCAAAAGCAGAGTCTAGACACTCTACATATGTCACACTAACTAGTGCACACCTAAAAGCAATCCACTAACAAATCTCCCTTTCACCAAGAGCAAAATGCCAGTTTCTTCCCCCAGAATAGCCCTAGCACTAGTAGGCTAATTTCAAAGGTCCCAGATTGTAGGCCTAATTCTGCCATTTAGTAGTGGATGACCTTGGAAAAATTACCTCTTTGAGGCCTAGTTCCCTTATCTGAAAACGGTTATAGTAACAACTGGCTTCTCTGGTAGCTCAGATAGTAAAGCATCTGCCTGCAATTTAGGAGACTAGGGTTGGACCCCTGGGTTGGGAAGATCCTCTGGCGAAAGGAATGGCTACCCACTCCAGTATTTTTGCCTGGAGAATTCCATGGACAGAGGAGCCTGGCGGGCTACAGTCTGTAGGGTTGCAAAGGGTCAGATAAGACTGAGTGACTAAAACACACACATAATAATAATAACTATGTCACAGAAAGAGAAGGAAAGTTACATTTACACATTTGGTATACTCTTCAAACAGACTGAGAAAGGGTATGGAAAGGAAAGCTCTATGCAAATGTAAGTTGATAATGTTTTTAACCAACACATGACCAAAGAAGAAACATAAAATGAACTCCCCAGTGCCTTCAGTCTTTAAAACCAAGCCAAAGTGTGGACATTGGAGTGTATTTACATTTCTGCAAAAGGGCCCATAATACAAAGCTCATTCTTCAAATAGGACAAATTGCTTATTACCTAAAAGGGAAGGAGTGGTGTCAAATGCCTCAGAGGAGGTCAGTCACATTCAATCATTTGCTGGTTGGGCAAACACCCAGCAGTGGCGCTTCCACGCGTTGACTTCCGGAAGACCCTCGCGCGCACATCCAATTATACCTCTTGTGCCCTTTGCTCAGTGCTGAATTAAGTTCAGCTCATCAATGGTGGCCCTACTTATTCCCCAGCCCCACTTTCATCCCCCTCCAGGAAACGCCCCCTGCCAATTCTGTAGTGCCAGTAGTCCTTTAGGCTTTTCCCTCTCCAGAAGGTATTTCCCTTTCTAGCCCTCGGGCCCGCGGCGCAACCAGGTGCTGACCATATCTGAGCGGTTGCCTAGAAGGCTCAGCCCTCGGCCCCTAGGGGTGGGGCCCGCCAAGTCGGTTTGTAAATGGAGCCTCCTTGGGTCCGCCTCCTCCAGGCGCCTCGGGCGTGATCTTGGCCGGCGCCTGGGTGCTGAAGTAGCTTCTCGTCCGCTTCGCAAAGTTAAGGGTGCAACACCTGAAGGGCTTGTTAAAACAGAGCGCTGCACCCCGCCCCCAGAGTTTCTGCCTGAGTAGGTTTGGGGTGGGGTCCAAGAGCTGGCATTTCTAACAAGTGCCCAGCTGTCGGTGACGCTGCGCATCAGGGACCGCACTTAGCTTCTAGGCTGCCTGGAGACGGAGAGGCTCGCCGGCCACCTCCACGCCGGTCCCAGCTGCTCTACTGCCCTGGGCGCTGTCTAGCAGGAATAACCCGGCAGCACAGGAGGCTGCAGCCCTGGGTTGGCAGGGCCTGAGAAATTTGGATTTTATCTTAGGGGCCCCTGAAGGGTTCCTGCAGGTAGCAAAGCAAGCAGGAATAAACCTCGGAGCCTGTGGGTGTTCGGCGTTACCAGGATATTTCATTCATCAGGTTCTCCTGACCTCCTTTCTGCATTGAACAAATATTGATTGTCTAAGTTTAGGGTCACAACGGTGAAAAGACAGGGTCCTAACCCTCCAAGGGCTCATAGTAACTAGGAGGGAAATGTGCAAACGATTACAGTACAGTAAGATAACTGTTTCTAGGGAGGCAGCGACAAACTTCTGGGGAGGGAGAGTGGGTTGGACTCAGAGTCTGAGGAGCCGGAAGCCGTTTCCTGTAAGAACGGGCATTTATGCAGAGACCTGCAGAATGAATGGGAATTTGGCAGGTAGAAGGAGAAACTGGGAAGGAGTTAAAGCGGGAAGGGTTAGGCAGATGGAATGAGCGACGAGACTGCTCAGATAGAAGATTCCAGAGGGAGACTGGGAGCTTGTCTGGTGGGCGGCCGGTTTCCCTCCCACCTCTCTGGTTGCGCCTCTGTCTCCTTTCTTTGCTGGCCTCTCCTCTGCTGCTGTCCCTCACGAGCTGGTGTTTGCCAGGGCTCTGGCCTGGCTGCGTTTCCCTCTCACTCTCCATGTCCACTCCTCCAAACGTGAGGCCTCCTGAGCTGCTCCCTGCTGGGGCCCACGTGTGTTTCCAGCCCAGGCCTAGCCTCCTCAGCGCCACAGAGATGTCCCCGGTGCCTCCTGTACTCTATCTTGGTGAGTGGGGCCCTCATCCACCTTGTTACCTAAGCCAGAGGATTTTGTGAAATGCCTCTCCCATATAGAGCTGGTGAAGAGTGAACTGGCACAGTGAATTGCTGGTGCCATTCACCAAGACAGAAAACAAGAGGAAAGATGCCGGGCTCAAATTCTGTCTACAATTCACTAGCTGAATGACCTTGAGCAAATTAATCTATTTCCTTACCTGTAAAGTGGGTTTCAAGATAGGACCTACCTCACAAGGTTGTTATACGGATTTAACAATAATTGTTATTTATTAAGCACTGTGTTAAGTATTTTATATGGATTCCTTCAGAGTTGATGAGTCCAAGGTCACTCTGCTATTACGTGCCACCTGAGTTTAGCCAGAGCCAGGTCTGGAACCCACAGTTCGCCACCTTCTTCAATGTCACACTATCTGGAGATTGTCTATCAAATAGGGAAATAACTTACAATATAATGTTAAGTAAAAAGTGGACAACAAATTGCATAACCAATGTGAGTGCAGCCATCTTTTAAAAAAGGAAATACTCTCAAGACAGAAAATGCTAGAAGGAAATATAGCAAACGGCTAAATGTTGTATTGAAGTTATTTTTGTCTTCTAGTTTTCTATTTCCTGTGTTTTCTTTAATATATATAATTTTTACTAAAAATAAAATAGTTAAAACATTAAACATTCATTACATTAAAAACAATTACAAGTCCACAAACTGTTCTGTTTGACTGGAAATTACACTCCACTGGTATCTCTTCTCAGTTCCAGTCTTAACTTCCCTGAACAGAAATTTTTTCCCACTCTCAAAGGCCAGAGTAGGAAGTAGGTATTGCAGCCGTGTTCACCACCCTCCCCACAGCTGACAACTTGGCCCCTCGGGGAGGCTGTCAAAATCAGGTCTGTGGGGAGGGAAGTTCCAGACAGAACGCGGGCTTCTCCTACTGCCTAGGGCTTTCTGGACAGCGCTGCTTGAGATCAATTACTTTTTTCTTCTTCTAAATAAGCGGCCGAATGCTCTTTTTCCAGTTCTGGCTGAGTTGTTAGCTTCAGCCCAGTGGTGACGCCTGCCAGGTACCTGGCTCAGTGAACACCGCCCAAACTGGTCAGGCCAGTCCTCCCGTGGATGTTTCTGCCAGGACTTGCCTGTGTGTGTGTGTGTGTGTGTGTGTGTGTGTGTGTTGTGTTAGAGACCCACCCTTCTCCCCAGCAACCCAGGTAGGTGGAAGGTAGCTTCGGGGACCAGCCTGGCAGTGTGGCCAGATGGGTGGAGCTGAATTAATCTAACCTGGAATTTCAACTTGGCCTGCACAACAGGTGAGAGGAAAAAAGCAGCAGAAAGAACGGGCAGTTCGGCAACTTAGAAATACTCTTATGCCTTGCCCCTTGCCCCCTGGCTGGAAAACAGCCCGGGGTGACTTTTCAAAGTCTTTGCGCTGGGTTATAGGGCTCGACCCCTCGGAGGCTGTCCGAGCCCCTCCTGAACGCTGTCCTCCTCGGTTACCCTCCGCGACGCGCCCGTTCCCCCTCCTCTGGGAGGCAGGGCGGGGGTATCGGATTAGTCTTTGTTTTCGACGCGAAAGAGCCGAGAGCGGCGCAGGGGAGGCTCGCGATGGCAGGGCCCCGGGGTCCGCCTGGGTAGGGCGCTGGGCTGCGATCCCGGCGAAGGTTTCTGCCGGCTGGCCCTTGGCCTCTGCTCGCGGGGTATCCCCTCCTTGCCCGCTAGGCTGACTCGGTACGCAAACGCGCGATGTCCCCCATTGTCCTGCCTCGGAATGAGCGAGCGGCGGCCAAGAGAGGGGGGTCAGTGGGGCCCGGAGTTCAGGACTCCCAGGGGCACCGGGGCCGTCCCAGGCCGCTCGGCCCGCAGGGAGTGGCAGGAAGTGGGGACACCGAGGCCGGCTCGGCCGAGGGCCTAGGCTGGGAGCTCCGCGTGCCCCACCCCGCGCCGCCCGCCGCGCCCGCTCGGCTGCAGAAGCGCCGGAGGGCGGGGGCGGCCAACCCGAGGAGGGCGGCCGGGTCCCGGGAGGACCGACCGCGGGGGAGGGGAGGTACTGCAGGTGCAAAGGCGCGGCGTCCGGGCCGGGCCCTGCCCCCATCCGCTTCAGGACCGCCCGCGCCGTCCCCTCCCCCTCCATGGAACTCCCCCCTCGCGCAGCCCCGAGCCCGGCGGAGGGGGCGGCGGCGGGGCCGGCGGGGCTCGGCGGGGCCGCACGTGCGCGCCCTCCCGGGCGGGGGAGTCCCCGGGCGAGCACGTGCCGCGGCGCGCGGGGGGCGGGGAGTCCCGCGGACGCCTTCATTGCTGCTGCTGCTGCCGCCGCGGCCGCCGCTGCCTCTTCCTTCCTCCTGCGCCGTCCCCTCATCGGCCCGGGCGGGGGGCTCCGTGCGCCGAGCTCGGTCGGGCCAGGCGCTCCAGGAGGCGGGCGCCCCAGGCGGCGGCGGCGGCGGCCGCGACGGTGGTGGCGGCGGCGCGGGCCGGGAAACTTTGCCCCTTTGTGCGCTCCGCCCCGGAGGCGGCGGGCAGGTCGGTGCAGTCGGTGCCTTTCCGGCTCCGGGGTGGGGGAGGGGAGGCCGGGGGGAGGGCCCGCAGGGGAGGGGACGGTCTAGGGGGGCTCCGCTACTTTGTTGCGGGAGACGAGGCGGGAGTGCTGCGGGTCACAGTGTAGCTGAGCCGGGCGGGGGCGGCGGGGCGGGGCGGGGGCTGCGGAGCCGCTGAAGCCGAGCGGCCGAGGCCCCAGAACAAAGGAGCCCGAGCGGCTGCGCGCGCGCGGCCGGGCCTGAGCCGGAGCGCGCCCCCCTCCCCGCGCCCCCTCGTTGGAGCGGGCCGCCCTCCAGGGTCCGGCCCGCTGGCTGGGCGGCCGGCGCGGGCTACCCCGGGCGCGCCCCACTCCAGGCCGCCTCAGTGCCCGGGGCGCCCGGGCAGCCCCGCCGAGTGAAGCTCTCGGCAAACTTTATTTTGAAAGCTGTGCTCCCTTGGGGAAGGCCCAGCGACCTCCAGTGAGGGGCGTGTGGGAATTTAGGCAAAACTCTCCCAAGCCCGTGGGGGTGGGGAAAAGGACAACTTTCTTAGACATCTCACCTTGACCGCCCCCTTAAATTCGCCGTCCAGGTTTCCTTAACACCCCGTCAGGCCCTCGTCCTGCTCCATCAGGGAGCGGGTGCCAGTGTGCCCTGCCAGAGNATCTGATTATGCTGTACATAAGAAAGCATACCCTATGAGAGAAAAAAAGGAATTCCAAGCCTATGACAGTAGAGCATTAAAGCAAGTGCCAGGCCCTCCTGATCTGAGGCCTCTGTGCATGAGTTGTACACCCACGATGACTTTAAATAGAGCACACGAAGAAACAAAGTGGGAAACACAAATGAGGGCATTGCCATCTCACAAGGAATGTTACAAATGCTGTCCCTTCATTTATTCTCCAGATGTACCTCTGACATAACCTTTAGCATGTGAAATACTTACCAATATATACTACATATTAGTTTGAAAATAGCTTTAGGACTTAGTTTAAACAACTGAGCTAAAAATGTTCCCAGCCCATCTGTCATTTTCTTTAGGCTCAATGCTGGAAACTTTTGATCCATTAATGGAACAGTTCATTCATCTTTTAATGCATGCAGTATCATAGCTCCTCTTCCTCCTTCTCATGCTGAAATCACATTTTGATTCAAGTCATTCTTTGTTGCCTTCTTTCTTTCAACTGCTGCCACATTCTGTGTGTATCAAATCCTTGTCTTTCAGAAAGATTAAAATCTAGAGTAATGAAGTACCCTGACTGCCAAAATCAATTGAAAACTAATGCACAAAAAGCACAAAGCCAACAAGTCTACTAGTAATTCTGACACCCCATGAGCTGTATCTTAGGGTCTGGTTACTCCTACATAATTTCTTGTAGCCAATATAGTCCTTGTTCTGCTCAAGATGTATTGTTTTCCTTTAGTGCAAAATAACTTAGAAAAAAAATTTTGTAAGTAACATGGCAAAAACGATGCTGCCTATAGCAGTATACACGCCAAAAAAAGTTGCTTCCAGCACATTCATTTTACCACCCTACCTATTTCATTGACTTTCTGCCCTATTCAGATACATGCATTGTAACTGATGAGGAATATGCAGCATTTTGACAGACAGATCATGTAAGTGTACTGTAAACCTGGTGCCTGCCTGCATTGTAGTAGAAGTCGTATCACCAAATGCCTAACAAGAAGCATTATGATGCTGGAAAGTGTTAAAAACATGAATGAAAAAAGACCCCTTTACACAGAGCCCAAAGAACTAGTTCAAGCAACAAAACCCTATTTTCCATCTTTTATGTAAAGCAAATGGATTAACAACTGGCACGAAGCTGAACTGACACCCTGACTCTCTGTGCCAGGCAAGCTCTCTATTGAATTGTCTGCACCAGCCATTTCTTGTGTGCAAACAGGAGGAACTTGTTCAGGCAGCAGCCACTCTGAATGGTATGTGAGGATTTAGTGAAATACATGCTTAGGGCAGCTTTCTTAATCCTTGCAAGTCTGTCCAACAGAGGGAATTCCCGGGGAACAGATGAAGGAAGCCTCTGAGTCTTTCATTGCATACAGTCAAGTCCAGGAAAAAAAAGTTTGTGGAGCTTTGTTCTATATTCACTTTCTTCTCACCCAACAAACATCACTGTTAGGAGAAAAAGTTCAATGAATGATGGTAATAAACAGGCTAGTACTACCCACTGATTAAAGTGTCATGATTCCTCTTTAGAAATCAAAGGAGTTATCCTGTTAATGAACTAAATCAGACTGAACTAACATTCATATTAATAATTATTACTTACAGAGCTAGCTGTGTTAGGAGTTATAATGATCACGTGAGAACTGAATATATTTCTCAGGTGCATATCTTCCCATTTAAAGCAGATTCAACAGAAACGTGCAAGTAACCCAGCAGCCCAGTTTTTAAGACTGGAGCAAGTTTTTTCAGAGTAAGGATGGTAGATTAGGTCCTAGGTGAGTAATGAAAAGAGGAGTGAAAAACAAAATTCTTTATTAGAACCAGAAGTGTTAACCTGACAAACACATTCATTCAAACTCTTTAATACTATATATGGAGTACATATGGTACTCATTTTCCCTTAAAATGAGCCATGATAAAACACAATTTTATATTCTCAAGGCTAGAACAAGAGAAGATATGCATTGGTGCTAATATTGATTTTTTTAAAAAATTCTACTGAAAGGCCATTATTAGACATAGGTTATAGTTACAGTGAAAACTGAGAGTTGCTTTTAATCCCCTGGGGGGAAAAGTTATGTTGGCTCCTTTTTGTCATTGTCAAGGTGTAGAAAGAATGAAAAATACTTTGGTGTATTTCATTATTAGTACACATGAACAGTTTGAACTCTCCATTATTGGATTGTCTTTTTTCATAGTCAGTGCCTTTTTCAGGCTCCTTTCAAAAAACTGTTTGACAAGGAAAAAATAGCTTTCTTGGTTTGATATGTGAGTATATACAAGTTCACACAAGTTTTCAGAAGAAAGTAAATGAAGAGCATGCCCTGCAAGCTTAATCATATTAACTCTGAATATAATCAGAGCTTCAAATTTTGACTGTATATTAGTGCTAAATGTGAATGGTATACAAAGACTATCTGGAGATACTTCTTGATCTTGGACAAAAAATTTTAATAAATAAAAATCTATCCCTACCCCTCAAGGTAAAATTTATATTGTATCTAAAAAAAATATGAAACATCTCAGCTACATACAGATACTATCACTAGACCATTTGAACATAGAATAAACCCATCCTGAAATAAGTAGTTATAGGCAATCAAAATGCTACCACTACCTTGAGGATACTGTATCTCTTTTCAGCTAAGACCACAACAAAAGAAGACCACAGACTTTTTAATACACAGACAATTCAGGAGCTTTAGGATGGTTTCTTTAATATTTCAGTTCTCTAAAATTGTTGCTGTTAATAATTATAGGTAGCTAGCACCTTTATCTTCTTTTAGGGAAAAGGAGGTGACCAGAGGGTTTTTAAAAATTAATAGTCTCACTTTTCCCACCAAAATTTAGTTATTTTAATATGATTATAATTTCCATATGTTTCTTCTATGTTGCTTTGTATTGTAACATAGGCAAGGTGAGCCAAAACGAAAACATGTTTATGTGAATATTTGACTTTGGCAATATTTGGGCCAAATTATAGAGAAAAAGATGTCCTAGAAATGACTATTTTTGTTAAACTTATGAAATGTCAGGATAGACCTTAGCAAATCATGCAATCATATTTTTTAAATTACTTCAGGAAAGGATAGGGAGTCGGAAAAACTGCTTTTTAGATCTCAACATTTTCTAATAGCTTTTTCCATTTTTTCATAGGTGAATGCTATCTCTTTAATATGCAGGTGTTTGTTCATGATGTAAGCCTATGTGAACTTAGTGTGAGTTTTGCTTCATCATGCTAAATGAGCAAACCAAGTGATTTTTAAAAACATCTACATTGTAATTCATGAGCCCACAGCTTGCTGTGTGTAGTCTTCAATGCTTTATAGTGTGATGTTTCCACATCAATTAAACAGATGAGAGAATGGGTTATTTGAAGAGTTTGTTTCCCAGTAATCAACTGTAAAGAGACCAAGGTCATGTAACAGATTTCTTCTTCTTTCTTTCTTAGCCAGGAAGACTATGTGAATGCAAATTGCTTTATTGGTGAAGGGAATTAAAATTATAAAAAGCCAGGCTGAAAGAAGTGCAAAATCAGGACTGTGTCAGAGCAGGGACAATATAATTGTGGTATGGATTCCCATATGGGACGAAATTATCTAGATTTTAGTAACATCAGCAGTTCTGTGTAGTTGCTGGAATGCAGCCAATGTGCCATATTTGCTTCATTTTTACGATGGTTCTGATTCTACACAACTTTAAATATGTAGAAACCTAAAATTGCTCTTTATTTTGGCGACACTCCTCAGATACATGTCTTCTCATGTCAGGAATTTTATTTGACTATTAAATAGGAAACACTAATGTGGCTTTATTTTTCTAAGCAAAATGCCATTTATTATCATTTCTATCTAGGCTATAAGATCTTCCCACTAAGGAAAAAAAAGTGAGTACATATCAAGGTTGTCTTCCTTTACAGTGTACCATACACTAATACTGTTTTGTAGCAACTCAATAAAGCTGATAGTTTTTCTGGGTTATTACCCACAGCCCCCTGCAGGACAAATTAGCATTCATGACCTGAATAATGCTTACTAGAAAGAGTTCAATGGAATTTACTTAATCAGAATCATTGCTTTCTCTTGACTAATTTTTTTTTTTTACATAGTCCCCAATGTCTGCTAATAGCATATATCTTTCATATATGTTAAGCCAGTGTTTAATACCTGAGAGAGAAAAAAAAATATGAATCTTCAAGTTTTGTAATGTCTCTGTGGTCTTGAAAAAATATACTTTTATACATAGTGAATGAAAAGTAAGATGTCTATGTTCCTTAAGGTTTTCTAATTGTATTTATGTTTTTTCTCTTTTTAATGCTTATTGATTTTAGAAAGGAAAAGAGAGATTATTCATTTTTTAAGTATTCCCCAACAGTTTCTTAATCTTTTGAGGATGAACCTAAATAATTAGTCATGGTTTTGAAGTGGATGCTCTATAATATCTCTGCATTTCTTTACATCAGAAATTAGACAATTTTATAACAGACAAAGGGTACTCTTTTTGATAATTTGTTTTTATTTTGTTTGCTTTTGGTGCTTTATTTGATTATTTGAACCAAAATACCAAGCAATGTACTTGTTAGGATATTAAAGAAATGAGGAGAAAGTATTGTTATTTAGTATGTACAAAACACTTTGCCAAGCAAACTGTTTATTTTATCTCACTAATTCTTGAAATGGTGCAATGAGGGAAGTGCTAATGTCTCCATATTTACAGAAGAGGAAAATGAATTTCAAAATTTAAAGTACTTACTCCAGTTTATATATCCACTAACCAAAATATAATACAAAGTCTGCCTGAATAGAAAGCTTACACTTTTTTGTTTCTATGTAATGATTTTACATTTTTAGAAAGGCAAGAAAAGGAAGTCCTAAATCAATTCCACTTATTGAATCTCTAATTTGGAAAACACGTCTAATCTGGAAGAGGAAATGTTCCTAAAATGAAGTTGTGAGTGAATGTCTTCAAGGAACCATCCAATAGACTATCAACCATAGTCTCATAGGAGAAGGGAATGGCAACCCACTCTAGTATTCTTGCCTGGGAAATCCCATGCACAGAGGAGCCTGGTGGGCTACAGTCCACAGGGTCACAAAGAGTCTGACACAACTGAAGCGACTAAGTTAGCATAGTCTGATAAAAGTAGAGTAGTCCATAGCAATGAAACCTTTCTCTAAAAGGTGTTTTAGCCCATTTCTCCTTCTTTCTGTCATCTTTCATAAATCCCCACAATCCAGCAGAGTAAAAGACAGGTGTGAATTGCTGGAACAAAGAGTTCCTGAATGGACTTTTAATGAAGGTTGGGAAGTGGTCCAGTCAAATGAAGCTAAAGGGCAAAGGTATACAATAAGAGTTTACCTATTGTGTTTGCTTATTGTTTATTTATTGCATGTTTTTTGGAGGTGACTTGAGGGGAAGCTGATGTAGTTTACATAGGGTAGTTAGAAACCTCTTGGCTACTTCACTGATTAGATTCTATACTTACAATTAAAATATTTTAATACAACTTAAAAGGGGGATTCACTCTTCCAGGCCCCTATGCATGCAGTGCTGAACTCAAATTCATACATAAATTAGGTTTCCTGGGGTGCAAAATGGTTATCTCATTTCTAAATCTAAATAAATCAAAATGTTTTTCCAACTTTGGGGGTTTCAGAAAACCCACACACATTTTTGCACAGATTTTCCTTCCAAACACTAGAATATTGCTAGGAAAATTCAGTCCATATGTTTCAGATTTACTTAGAGTTGTATCAGAATCTTGTGTTGCAATTGACATTTGATGTTCATGAAGTTTTCTGAAAGCTTTTTATTTTCCTTTAACTTAAGAACAGAAAGTTGATTTGTCAAGCTTATATGTACCAAAACCCCAAAATATTAAATTTGGGTTGAAAACAACAAACTTAAAATTCTGCATCAGGCATAAAATTTAATAAAGCATTTGTCTTGCCATGTCTACAACGTTGTATAGTTGAAGACATCCATATTCCTGGCAACATGGAATACATAGATATGGATTTTTTTATATATATATACATGGTGAATAGAAAATGGGACAATTAATAGAAACAATGTCAATTTTTTTAAATTCTGGGACTCCTTCCTGATTTAAATGTTAACAGTATATTGTTTATAATTCAATACAAAAGACATGTGCAGTGACAGCCTATATTTAATTTTTTTTCCATCCCTCAACAATCTCAGTTCAGTCTCTGATTGGCATTTGAGCTCTTCCTCTCCTTCCAGTGTGCAGCAGATGATACATTTTCAGATCAGTGGTGTCCCTCCTCATCACAACCCAGACAGATAACACTAGGAAGGACAGCAGAAGTCAAATAATTTCAATTACAGCATTAGTGTCTTAAGGGTGGAACTATAAGATGATATTCATTTGTTTCTGTTAGTGCTATCTTAAGGGGCTGTAAAATGACTATCTCCCTTTACTCGTGGCTAATAATATGGTTCTGCCTCTTCTTAGATCATGACAATGGTGTTTTCCAACCAGAATCTGTTCAGAGAGAGGCATTGCTTTTCCAAGGAACCAAGCACCTTGGAGGGGTGGAGGGGAAGTATTGTCTCTTAGCACAAAATAACTAACAATCTTCTAGCCTTTGTGGCAATGTCTGCAGACAGTGTAGGAGTGGGCCATTTACTTTGTTATGTGATTTGCGTGTTGCAGTCTCTTGTGTAGTTTTCACTATTTTTACTTTCAATGTCTCTTATTTAGAACAAAAATGATATGTAAAAAATAATATTGCAATGTAGAAAAATAAGAAAATGTATGTAACCAGGAGAAAATAAAAAATTCCTGAAACCTCCCTTTCTAAAGATAACTGTCATTTACATTTGTCATATATATGTATCTCCACTGTATTTTCTATTCATAAGCATGCATGTATTATAATTTTTACCAAAAAAGATGAGATCATACAGCACATACTACCTTATACAGCCCAGATTACTGTACCCAGCAAGGATCTCATTCAAATACAAAGGAGAAATCAAAAGCTTTACAGACAAGCAAAAGTTGAGAGAATTCAGCACTACCAAACCAGCTCTCCATCAAATGCTAAAAGATATTCTCTAGACAGGAAACACAAAAAGGATGTATAAACCTGAATCCAAAACAATAAAGTAAATGGTAACAGGATCATACTTATCAATAATTACCTTAAATGTAAATGGGTTGAATGCCCCAACTAAAAGGCAAAGATTGGTTGAATGGATACAAAAACAAGACCCCTCTATATGCTGCTTACAAGAGACCCACCTCAAAACAAGGGACACATACAGACTGAAAGTAAAGGGCTGGAAAAAGATATTCCATGCAAATAGAGACCAAAAGAAAGCAGGAGTGGCAATACTCATATCTGATAAAATAGACTTTAAAACAAAGGCTGTGAAAAGAGACAAAGAAGGCCACTACATAATGATCAAAGGATCAATCCAAGAAGAAGATATAACAATTATAAATATATATGCACCCAACATAGGAGCACCGCAATATGTAAGACAAATGCTAACAAGTATGAAAG
>SJYQ01004923.1:148052-159464 GCA_006410935.1 Redunca redunca
CAAGACAGAGCATCCCAGGAGCCTCCTGGGGATCAGGCCCTCTCCTTGCATCCATGCTTCTCAGTGTCTCTTTGGGCATCCTTTCTTCCTGTCCACCCTGTCTCCACCTCCTCCAGCTTCCTTTGGGACTTCCGCAGAGCTGTCTGCTGACAGCTGCTTTGTGTCATCCTGTAAGAGGGGGAACGTGATCTTGATTTTCTTGTCTCCTTCCCTTCTCGTCACTTTTTTACCCAGTGTGGGTAGGTGGTGCAGAGGCCCCCCCCCCACCCCAGTCAGAGACATTCCATATTTTAATACTAGAGGCGACTCCCAGGCCTGTTCCTGTCCACCACAGAGGTAAGTGACTACTTACTCCTCTGGGCCCTAAGGAGTGGTATCACACCTAGAGGAGTTCATTTCTGCAGCTGTGGTCTTCCTTCCTAGTTCCGGGAAGGATGAAATCCTAGGCTGATGGCAGAGGCTGTTTGAATTCCACATCCTTTTTTACCTGAGTGGTGGCTTGTAGCGCAGTGAAGGTGGCTGATTAGAAAAGTAGGATTTGGTGAGTGTGGAGGTACAGAGCCCAAAGTAAGTTCTGTGCTGCTTATTCTCTTGAGCATTGGTTTTTTTTTTTTTCTCTCACATGTCAGATCCCTTCTTTGTGAGGATTGAGATAAAATATGCAGAATGTCTAGTACATGGTAGGTAATCAGTGCATGGTGACAAAACATTCCTAGAGCATCTAGAAGAGAATTAATCTTTATGCATAAAAATTATATATGTTAGTCTCTGAGCTGTAACTGTTTACTAAATGTTTATTTCAAGACATCCCAGCTTACTCATAGAACTGTGGGGCCAGGCAAGAGGAGGGACGAGTTTGCCAGCCTCTTTCCTTGGGGAGGAGGCTGGACATCCAGGAGCAAGGAGCCGGTGTGGCCCAGGGCCTGACCGAAAAGTTGCCCATGGGTGAGGGAAGTGAAGGTTTGATAAAGAGGGTAGGAGAAAAACTCCTTGTAAAAAAAAACTTCCTGGAAGTATGTATACATGAGGTTAGAAGCGTGAGTGAGAAATAGAAATATATATGGTGTGTCTAGCCCTCAGCCAGATGGATTTCGTGGCTGAAACAAAGCTCCATGCCTGTGTTGAGAAAAGATACTTTGGAATTTGGGATCTCTCAACAGTATTGGAACACCTGACCAATTCTTGCCTCACCTGCTCCTGGTTCTGTCTTCCTGAAGATGGGCTGTGGGTGGGGTGGGGTGGGGGATGCTATCAGGAGGGTAGCGGTTCCCACCAGCGAAGGGAGAATTGATTGGTAAGTAGAAGTGATGAGACTTTAGAGATAGGGAGCCCATCTCAGCATTTGTGAATCCAGGGAGACTCCTGGGCAAAGAGAGATGTTGACCATAGACCTCAGAGGATTGTTTTTCAGATGTAAACAGTTTTAAACCCCATGGCTACAGAGTCTAAAAGGGAAGTTAGCTGGAGGGATAGAATTGCTTTTTAAAAAGAAAATGCTGATTCAGCAGTCCTAAATGGGGCCCTAAGGAGGAAGGTGGTGGGGGCCAAGAGCTGGACCATCTGTGTGGCTGCTTGGGCAGACGTCTAGTGAGTGCAGATGGTGAAAGATCATGCTTTTTACATGGAAAGGGGGTGCGAGTCAAGGGTAGTCTGACCGTTTAAGAAGAATATTAGTCCAGTGGCCAGAATGTGTTGAGGTGGTGGAAGATGCTCAAGACAATAATAGTGTTTTACATGTTCCCAGTAAGAACACAGAAGGAAAGAAAGGGTGGTCTTACAGCTTTGGAGCAGAACTGGTGACAGAGAGAAGCCTCTAGGTCCCTGTTGTGCCATGGAGTATAAACTGGGGAAAGGAATAACGGTGGCAGGTGTGGTTAGGGAGGGAGAGCCAGCTACCCTACCTGAATCTGAGTCATCAGCTCCCTACTACGCACCTTCCGGTATGCCCATGGAATGGCATCGTTGTGGAATTAGAGGATGACTGGGAGAGAGGCAGAAGACCAGAGACAGGTAGAAAGTTCAATTTTTCAAAGATATGCTGGAAATTGAAAACCAGTGTCAGTTTTTGCCCATCCTAGAGCAGACTTCTAAATTAGCCATCTTTCATTTCTGGCTGTGCTGGGTCTTTGCTGCTGCACGCGGGCTCCTCTCTAGTGGTGGGCGGGGGCTGCTCTCCAGTCGCGATGCATGGGCTTCTGACTGCAGTGGCTTGCTTTGTTGTGCAGCACGGGCTCCAGGGCCCGTGGGCTCAGTAGTTGTGTCGCATGGGCTTAGTTGCTCTGTGGCATATGGAATCTTCCCAGATCAGGGATCAAACCCCTGTCCCCTGCATTGGCAGGCAGACTCTTAACCACTGGACCACCAGGTCCTAGAGCAGATTTTTAAAAAGGTGGTTCATGAGATCTAGAAAGACAAACGGTGGGCTCGGGGATACCTGTGGTTCTCTACAAAGCAACTCAAGTCAAACCAGTGGGCCTGGATTTCTGCAAATAAATGATAGTGCTTCCTTCCAGCGTCATAGATCGGCGGGCCAGTTTTTTATTTAAAGTCATTCTGAAGAGGCGGAGAAGGCAATGGCACCCCACTCCAGTACTCTTGCCTGGAAAATCCCACCGACAGAGGAGCCTGGTAGGCTGCAGTCCATGGGGTCGCAAAGAGTCAGACACAACTGAGCGACTTCACTTTCACTTTTCACTTTCATGCATTGGAGAAAGAAATGGCAACCCACTCCAGTGTTCTTGCCTGGAGAATCCCAGGGACGGGGGAGCCTGGTGGGCTGCCGTCTCTGGGGTCGCACAGAATCGGACACGACTGAAGCAACTTAGCAGCAACCGCAGCATTCTGAAGAGGACACAGGTATAATTACCCTGTTTAGAATTGGATTCCATGTTGAGATCACCTGGATCCCACTCCCAGGGATTCTGTCAGTAGTTTGATTGTTCTGGGGAGGACTCCAATTGGGGCTGGCGCTCCCCAGGTATATCTAATGTGTGGTTAGAGTGGATCTCCTCTGATACAGATGAGAGCTGATTTGATGGGCACTCACTTGGATTGCACATTGCTCACCTGAATCTTAGGGGACCTGAATGGATTACAACCATATTTCCACCTTGCTGATCAGTGGCCTGGCAGAATCAGCATCACCTGGGAGCTTGTTAGAAACACAGAGTCTCAGACCTTACATCAGACTTACTGAATGAGAGCCTGCACTTGAAGCACATTCCCAGGTGATTTGTATGTCCTTGAGAGTTTGAGGAGCCAGTCTGTGGCACTTCTGTGAGTGGAGAAGGGGGTGAGGCGTGGAAAGGGGGACAGAAATAAGTCTTGATGTACACAGGTAGAGTACTCCCATTGCCAACAAGAGTAAGGAGGGTGACCCAACCTATTTTTCACCCTGTAGGCCAGGGAGACAAGAACATCTTGAGATTTACTCCATGTTTATTCTTATTTTTCTGGAGTCCATTTCAGTCTAGTCTTATGAGCTATCAGTAACCCCTTTAAGAACTTGTGTGTGTGTGTGTGTGTATGAGTGTGTATATCTGTGTGTTCTGAGAACAGTTGGGAAAGGGCTCTCAGAAGGTGTTTGCTGCTCAGCAGCCTGGCTTGGGACGTGGGAGCCCCATGAGGGCGTGGTAGGTGGTGGTAGTTGTGAATAGCAGGAGCACAACCATAGAACTCTGGGTTTCATGGAAGGGCCTGGAGGGTTAGGAGCAGAAGAGATGTGTGCCCTCTCCCTCGGATGTAGGTGGGAGCAGGTATGATCAGTGGGTAGGTGTGTGGTAGTTGCAGTAGCAGTGGTGATGCGATATTGAAGTTGAATGGTGAAACACAGGTAAAGGAGATTGGGGCAGTCTGGAACGGTGGGATTCAGCAAAACTCAATGGAATTGAATCGGGGTAAATCCAAAGTCCTGCACATATTTTTAAAAAAGAAAGAAATGTACAAGTAAGGATCCCTGGCTTCCCAGCAGGTAGGAAGAGCTCAAACTCTAAAAGGTGTGTTGAAAGCCTGTCTCTAGGAGCTCTGTCAAAGTGGTCACATGCAAGGCAACTGAAAAAGATGGTTGTTCAGCTTGGAAATGAATAAGTAGGGGAATTCAGGCTAAGAAGAATCCTGTGTGGAAGAGGGAGTTAGTTCCTTCGTGTCGGGAAATGTGCAGAACTTTTATTCAGTTCAGTTCAGTTGCTCAGTCGTGTCCGACTCTGCGACCCCATGAATCACAGCTCGCCAGGCCTCCCTGTCCATCACCAACTCCTGGAGTTCACTCAGACTCACGTCTGTCGAGTCGATGATGCCATCCAGCCATCTCATCCTCTGTCATCCCCTTTTCCTCCTGCCCCCAATCCCTCCCAGCATCAGGGTCTTTTCCAGTGAGTCAACTCTTCGCATGAGGTGGCCAAAGTATTGGAGCTTCACCTTTAGCATCATTCCTTCCAAAGAAATCCCAGGGCTGATCTCCTTCAGAATAGACTGGTTGGATCTCCCTGCAGTCCAAGGACTCTCAAGAGTCTTCTCCAACACCACAGTTCAAAAGCATCAATTCTTTGGTGCTCAGCTTTCTTCACAGTCCAACTCTGACATCCATACCTGACCACTAGAAAAACCATAGCCTTGACTAGATGGACCTTTGTTGGCAAAGTGATGTCTCTGCTTTTGAATATGCTATCTAGGTTGGTCATAACTTTTCTTCCAAGGAGTAAGCGTCTTTTAATTTCATGGCTGCAGTCACCATCTGCAGTGATTTTGGAGCCCCCCAAAAATAACGTTTGACATTGTTTCCCCATCTATTTCCCATGAAGTGATGGTACCAGATGCCATGATCTTCGTTTTCTGAATGTTGAGCTTTAAGCCAACTTTTTCACTCTCTTTCACTTTGATCAAGAGGCTTTTTAGTTCCTCTTCACTTTCTGCCATAAGGGTGGTGTCATCTGCATATCTGAGGTTATTGATATTTCTCCCGGCAATCTTGATTCCAGCTTGTGCTTCCTCCAGCCCAGCGTTTCTCATGATGTACTCTGCACAGAAGTTAAATAAGCAGGGTGACAATATTAGAGCATAGCAATTATAAGCAGGTAGACTGAGTGCATGTTTGAAAAAAAGAGTTGTCTAATGTTTATAACTGTTCCAAGGCTGAAGAACCAGTCTTGTGCCTGCATGGGTCTTTGTAGAGGCTGGGATGTTATGAAGACCTCCTCTATCAGGTGGGGGCTTCCTCGTGTGGTGGTCTCTTGCTCAAACTATGTCAAGTGTAGCATATCCCTTAGACAACTACATTGCAGATAAAACCTTGTTCTTAGGCCATGAAGATTTTGGTCAATCTCTAGACCTAATCTCAAGAGCTGGGTGGGAATATGGTCTGTGAACTTTCTGAAAATTTCAGCCGAGTGTGTGAATGTGCAGGGGTGTTTTTTTCTCAGGGGAGAGGGTTCGTGGTTTTCAACAAATTCTCAGGAGTGTTTATGACATCCCAAATTTAAAAAGTATGCTCTACCTGTGCTCTCTGATATGGATGCCATTAGTCATGTGTTGCTACAAAAATTAAATTTAATTAACATGAAATTCAGTAACTCAGTCACATTGGCTGCCTTTCAAGTGGCTTGTGTGTTTTATTTATTTTTATATATATGTGTGTGTGTGTTTTACCTGTGTGGGTAATTCTATTGGACATGTAGTTGTCCTCCATGGTCTCTAAACCCTCACTGAAGCCTGTTTCTGGGTTGGGGAAGTAGCTGTCCTGGTTGGCTATTCTTGGGAGGATTTTTTGGATTAGGGTCCTTGTTCCCCCCGCAAGGTAAGTGGTGAGAGGGATAAGGAAGTTGGGTTAGGGTCCCTGTTCCCCCAGGGGCAGTGCTTTCTTTTTTTTGGTTCTAATCCAAAGCAAAGCTTATTGCTTCTCATTGAAGGCTTGAGCCATGTTTAAATTATCTGCCGTGGGGAAAACAATAGGAATGAGGGGTGGCTTCCTATTCAAAGACACTTTCTGAAACTCCCTGGGGGGAGTGACTCTCCCGCCCTCACTAGTGCCCAGTAGCCCTGGTGAACCTTGCCTGAGTGTTCTTGCCCTGGCGCGGACCCCGCTCTGAGTCAGCAGCTGCCTCTCTGCCTTGGGCCTCTCATTCTGGAGGAGGCAGTGTGGGGACTGGGTGAGATGAAAGACCACTCTGCGGGGCGGGGGTCTCAGGAGTTGTCACTGATTCCCCTCCCCGATTCCTTCTTTACAGCTCCCTTGTGGATTGAGGGCAGCATGCTCAGCAGGACAGAAGGTGTTGGAAAGGAATAGGACTCCTTTATGTGCCTTGAGCCCTGCTGCACTTTGGCTGGGAGAGTCCTTTAGGGTGGCATTAGGCCTCAGCCTGAGTGTGTCTGTGCAGGGCCCAGCCTGCTGGCACACCTGGGGTGGACGCACCCCCTTGTGGCCTTGTCTCCTGTCATTTGCCTAAGAGATCTGATAACCTGAGTTTTTATTAGTCACTGAGGGAGGGGAAAATAAAAGTTGGCACTCAGTGTGGTGTAACTGGCCAGGCCTCCCGTAACCACTGGGGGGTTGCTTGCTTGCTTCAGGGCGCACGAGCTCTGTTCCTGAACTGCTGGTTCTGACCTGTACGCATTCCAACTCTATTGTGCCCACCTCCCCACAGCCGGCCAGGGCGTCCGTGGACGGAATGGTGCGCCTCCCACTACTGGTACAGAGCAATTCGTGATGCTCCACATGAAAAGGGAGTTGCATGTGGTAGACTCATTTGGGCCCATGTGTCAGAATGCATGTACCCCCTAGCCCCCCACCCCATTTAATTACTGCCAGAGGAATCCTCAGGAAGGGGTGTGGAGATCCTGCATCAGGAATAAGTGACAACGTACCAGACTAGAGTCTGTCCCCTTCTGAGTCTTTCTTGTGGGAAGGACACTGATTGGCGCTCTCTGGCCTCATTTTGGTTTTTTTATTGTTTTTATTTTATTGTATTCTTTTGGCTGTGCTGCATGGCATGTGGGATCTTAGTTCCCAGACCAGGGGTGGAACCTGTACCCCTTTCATGGCAAGCACAGAGTCTTAACTGCTGGACTGCCGGGGGAGTCCCAGTCTTTTGACTGACTGCTCTGCTCTTTAAGGGTAAGCTCTGGGTGTCCTGGTTCCCTGTTGATGCTGGGAATGACCCTGGAGTCCTGGAGAAGAGAGAGAATGGCATCTTCTCATGGGGAGGCTGGGTCCAGTCTGGACGGTTGACAGTGCAGGATGGGGTGGGGCGCTGAGAGCCAGTGAGAGCAGAGCTGAGGGATATGGAGGAGAGGCGGCTTCCCGGAGTGTCTCCTGGGTCCCTGGACCTCCTGTGTCCCCTGTGCCGGGGGAGGGCACTGGCGTCACTTCAGTTTCTGGAGGCAGGTTGTCACCTGCTTTGACTGCTGGACCTGCAAGTTGCCTTCCCAGCCTCCCACTGCATGTCTCACTTGGGACCGGCTGTGTGTGAGGCGCTGCGCTGAGCCTGAGTTGGCGGTAAAGGGGAGGCAGCATTTACTCTGTCCTTAATGAGCTCACAGTCTGGGCAGGGAGACAAGCGTGGCAACAAATAATTACAGAGCAGTCTGGTAGGGCTACAAGGGAGGGATGCCTTGAGGGCAGAGACCAGTCTTAGTCACTGTTAGGCCAAGAGAGCCCGTCATGGAAGGAAAGGGACCTGTTTTGAGAGTTTCAGCAGAGTGATATGTGAAGGATGAGGTGGGGCTTCCGGGAGGAGGGAGGCATCTCCCCTGAAGCTGAGTTGTACAGAGATGGTACTCACATGCTCGAGACTGGTGGCAGGGGTGTGAAAGGACATAGACCACAGGGCACCAGCTGAGGGTGTTCATGAATCGTCAAGGTGGAAGGTAAGACGCTTTGTGTTAATTACTCTTAGAAGGCTTCCCCTGGAGCTGTCCCCAGGTTTCTAAACCACTCAGTATTCCTGTCTCACCTTCTCAATAACCAATTGAGTTTCTGTTATTCTGTCATTCCAATTATTTGCTTGGATCCTGGGACATTTGATGGTCCAAAACTGTTGAATATGGAGTGGGGAGACCCTGACGAAGTTCACAGAATGTAAGATCTTCTTAGAAGCATTTAGCGCAGCATGGGGGGTTGTGGGCAGAGGCACGGCTGCTGCCTGGCCAGCCTGGGGGGGTCTGAGTGCGTCCTGTTTGTTGGCATGGAAGTGTGCAGGTAGAGTTGCTGGCTGGCTGTGCTTTCCCCTGTGACATCACAGGGTGCCCGAGTTCAGTCTGGTTCTCCTGCATCTCCAAGGAGGAGCACCTTTTCTTTCCTTGCTGCTGTTCTTCCACCTCCTCGGCTTTCTCCTCCCCGCAATTGCCGTTGACACAGACTTCCGCTGCCAAAGCTAATTGTGAGGCCTGATCAGTGAATGAAGGCAAAGGCAGTTCCCATGACAACCGCAAAGAGTTTCAAATATAGGGGATGATGTGTGTGTGATGGGCTGCAATTACTTGGGTGGAAATTGATGCGTGGACACCAGTGACTTCAAACATAGGCTCCGAAGGTGGAGGGGGTGTTGGGTTTCTTTGGCAGGATCCTTTATGCGGTGGAGAGGGAAGGGAAGGTCACAGACTTCTCCCACATTGGATTCCAAGTGCCTTCAGTGTGTGGAATGCTGGGCAAAGAAAAAAAAACCCAGGGCTTTGAAGAGGCACGATTCTAGCCATTCTGGTTGGAGAGGCAAGGATACACAGACAAATAGCAGTACCAAGTGTCAAATGAGAAACATTGGAAGTGTTGTCAGCTGGCAGAGGACTCGGGTAACCTGAGAAGGCTTCCTGGAGGAAGTGGGGCTTGAACTGAGCTTTGAAGTAAAGCCCTGTGGCGAGTGACCTTGTTCAGGACACAGCCATGGCAAGGGAAGAGAAGTCGTCCGTCTACCCCCTGCCAACTCTAGAAGAGGTAGGTTGGTGAAATCATAGCGCTACACAGAGCAGCACCAGTACTGCCAGTGAGGGAGTGAAGAGGGCCCAACTCGGTCTCCCAATTTCTCCATCTGTAAAATGGGCATTAATAATTCCTATGTGATTGGTTTGTTTTGAGGGGTAAATAAGATACGGTACATCATGCTTCAGTTACAGGGCTTGGCATGGGGTTGCTGCTTGGTTGATCCTCCTATAAAGCCCCCCAAATCTGTGTTTGGATGCATCCCCATTTCTTAGTCTTTATATATCTGTGTGAGTTCTGGCCTGTGAGGATCTGTATTTCTGAGGTTCTCTGTGTTGGGGTATTTAGTGGGTTCTGAGAATGAGTTAATGCATTCACCTCTTCCCTAGTGGAGAGGGCTGTGACTCCATTTCTCCTGCTGGGAGTGCAGTGGGGTCTAGGGGTCATGATGGAAAGTGGGGAGAGACCTTCAGCCCCTATGAGAGGGGTCCCAGTTACCTTTGGGTTGGTCACTGTGAAGCCCCAAATACAGAAAGAGGGGCGATAGAGAGGAGAGGGGGTCAGGTGTGAAGTGTGGAGAGTGTCCCTGCTGGAGGCAGGGCGGTCCCGGTATGTGCTTCTGCGACTCCTTGGAGCCCTAGCATTCCAGGTGCTTCAGAACAGGGCAGGAGGCCAGCGTGGGATGGAGGTGGTTGCAGGTGCGCTGCCTCAGGGGCCATGGGCTCTGCTAGTGGGTCTGCAGGCTGCCAGGGGGTGGGCTGGGACCTGCAGTTGGGGTGGGATTTAGTTAGCCCTGGGAGGGGGATGGTTCAAGCAGAGAGTCAGGGTGGCTTGCTGCCTTGTGAGGAAAACGCGTGCTGGCTGAACAAGGCTGGCTCTTGGCTATAGTTCAGGTGGCAGGTCCTCTCCCAGGAGAGCAAGTTTTCCTCTGATCTCTGGAGACCTCAGAGAACAGACCGACCTGGAAAGTGGCTTCTGCGTCTCAGTGCCCAGCCCCCTGCCCTTCCACCCTCCTTGTATAGAAACTCAGCTCAGCACATTCCAGCCCTGTGCAGAGCCTAGTGAGTGGGGAAGATAGGGCCCCTGCCCACGTGGGAGAGACGGCCGTGTAAATAAATAACTGTACTTGGTGTGACTGCTCTAGAAGAGGCCCTGGGAGGAGTAGGGTGAAGTTCATGGGGGCTAGATGAGCTGGGAAGGCAGCAGTGGGAGGTGACATTTGGATTAAGCCTTGTACCGTATTAGCTTGCCAGGTGGGGGAGAGGCAGGGGAACCTTGGGCAGGAGCAGCATTGCCAAGTCTCTGAGGCGTGAAAATATTACTATTCTCAGACCCATAGCTTAAAGGGAAGTAGTGTGGTTCAAGTGACCCCATCCCTCTTTACATTTCCCTGAGGTAGGCTGGGAGAGAGGGCTTAAAGAACTGGAATGAGACATGCCTGGCTTGGAATTCTAGCTAACCACTCACCAGCTGTGTGTTGGCGGGCAAGTAACTTAACATCTCTAAGCCCATTTCCCCATAAGGTCGTGTGTGGAGTAAGTCAGATGAGATGCTCCCACAGTGTGCTGGCACAGGGCCTGGTACGTAGCAGGGGCTTGATAAACTGTGGCAGCCGGAGCAGCAAGAGTATTGATCGTTATTATCCAAGCAGTGTTAGTTGCTCTTATCCAGCAGCAGACTGTGTTTGCGTTGGGTGGGTGGGGCAGGGGTTTTGGGGACCAGGATAAAGGCGGGGACCTCGCTTGGCCTGGCCAAGGTCAGAGCTAAGGGGAGCGGAAGCACATGGCTCAGGACAGTGCCCCTTGGCCTGCTTTGTCACCTGCCTTCCTCCCTGCCCTAGGGAGGAGCCCAGCAGGGCTGCCCTTTGTCCCCAGAGGTGAGGCAGGTGTGGTCCCTGGTGCCTCCTGGAGTCTCCTCACCAGAGACCAGCTTTGCTGTCTCTCCTAGGACAGCTTGTCCCATTCTGAGCGTCCCCTCGGAGCTTCAGGGATGGGCGTAATTGGGCGACGTGGTGGAGTTGGTTGCAGAGCACAACGCTGAACGCTCTCACACATCCTGGCTAGTCCTGCAAGCCACCTCTGCGAGTCAGAAGTAGCACACCACAAGCGCTCAGAAACAAAGCGTGGTAGTGGGGCACCTTTAGTGTGGCAGGCGCTGTGAGGCATTTTTGCAGACTCCTCATAACTGTGTAATGAGGTAGCTGCTATTGCTCACGAGCAGCTAATCTATAAAATAGAACTACAAATAGGCTGAGAGAGATAAGGTACCACCACCAAGGTCCTGCAGCTGGATAGCGGAGCCAGGAACTGACCCAGATGCATGAGTACCAGAGTCCATATGACGGTTCCCCTCCTAGAAGGCGGAAACTCTGGGGTGTTGGCTATAGGGAGGGCTTGGGGTGAAGCAGGATGTCTCTTGGGTTGCCTAGGAATTGCAGGGCTTCCTCTCCCCATTCTGTTCTCCTTCAGTCTCCTGGGCGTTGCAGCCTTCAAAGGCTCAGAGTC
>SJYQ01004923.1:160374-175856 GCA_006410935.1 Redunca redunca
TAACAAAGTAGAAGAAGATGCGCTAATATTTTAAATATCCTTTCTTTTTCTTTGTAGAGTGTTGTACTGACTGGTGTCATTCGGGTCTCCTCCTCCTCACGTGTCAGGCAGTGTAGCATTCTCCTTCCTGGATTCTAGGACTGCATTGCTCCTTTTTGTCAGATTGCTCAATTTGGAGAGCTGTTGACTTGTTTACCATCTCTCATTAGGAACTTGGGAAGTGGATGTATCTTTGAAAATGGATTCACAATTTGCAAGATGCCTATACTCATGCAGAGCATAAGAAGGGAAAAGATGACAGTCAAAATCATTTTTCCTCATAATTTCCCATAATATGTAGTTAACACTTGATGCTTTTGTGTTTGATACGTGTTCTTTTATATGCAGAATATGTTCAGCCTAATACTGCTCTTTATTCTGTTAAAATACTGACAATACTTACACAGAATTCCTCTCACTTTAGGAATTAATGTATTCAACAATAACCCCCCCCCCCCCAAAAAAAAGGAATGAAGCAAATGTATGCATGGTGGACTTTCTTCCCCTTGAGTTCCATAGTAGTAGTGGGGCTGTTTCTGTTCAAATAAGTCATTTAGAAACACATTTTTGGTAAGAATTTAAATTAGAAGTTCCCATTTTACTATGGTTTGGCCACTGGGTTATTGATCTAGAAAACATGTCTTCTTTTTCAAAATTTTTGCACTTTTTAATATTTGCCTTGAGTGGGTGGGGTTCTGGGGGGAGGAAGTGTCAGGGAAGGGAGGGCAGAGGGTATTACAGGGCTGCGTTTGTCTGAATTGCAGCCTTAGCATCAGGCTTGATGAGAGGAGCTGGGGCTGGGCTTCCGCCTCTGCTGGTTCTCTCCTGTCCGTGCCCTTCTGAATCGCCCTCCAACCAGCTGTGGTGGCCTTGCATGTATCACCTTTCAGTGTAATATTAATACCTCTTCTCTCCTAATCATTTCTGCTGCTAGACTGTAATCATGCTTGGGAATTCTTTGCTCTGCGTTTAAAAAGCATGGAATTTTCTTTGTTTCTCCTGGGCATTTACAAAGTCATGTTCAGATTTGCTGCAGAATTTTATTTCTAGTAGATGCAACTGTCTAATGTATTGTGTTTTTAAAATCGCAGAAAAGATTACATATTGTATAAGATGAATTAAAGGCCAAATTTCTTAATTCTGTTAACTTTATTTTTTTACAATAAGAGACACGTGTAAAAATCAGACCACAACTGCTTGTAATATCAGTATTTCCCACAGTTATTTAATAGAATTTAGTTTTCATAATATCATCAATTGTTAAATATGATCCCTTTGAGTATGCTTTATTCACTTGCACCAAGGAGCATGTCATGGTGAATTTTCTGCTATTTTTTTTATTAGCGTTGTGTGAAAAGTGCCCTGAGTTCTGTCCTAGCATTGGGTATTAATGGTGCCATAGAAATATAGCAGTCTATTTAAAATTGCTTCTAAAATAGATGTGCCCATGGGGACTGTGGAAGTGCCTCTGGGGTCCTTGAATCCACAGAAACTGAAAAAATTTAAGCTTGTGTGTGTTACTTTCTAGAAGAGGGTCAAATAGCTTATATTTAGATTTCAAAGGACTTTATAATTCGAAAAACAGCCAAGGCCTAGTCTAAAAATTAGCTCAGCTTGGTTTTGTGCCTTTCTTGAAAGTTCATAGGTTTTGTTTTGCTTAACTAGATGACTGATTATTAAATTCACCCCAGTATTTGCTAAAGTTTATTTTCCAGAATACGGTGTACCTGTAGAAAGTTTTGCAAAAGAACCATTTTGTAGCCAAATCTAGTTTGGGAAATGTCACAGGCCGTACTTCTGGGAGATTCACAGTGATTAATTAGAGGCTCTGAGAAATCCTGTAATAAAGACATTCAGCCTCAGTGGGGAGAGAATGCAGCCACGTGACGCAGGCATTCCTGAGGGTGCTTGCAGAATGTGCGCAGGAGATGCAGGAGATCTCCGGGGCTTCCCTGGGGCCCAGTGTTGGGGTGCAGCGCTCCCACTGCGCGGGTGTCGGTCCCGTTTCTGCTCGGAAGCCACACTGCACAGTGGGGGGGGGCGGCCCTCGGAGAGCAGGTCACTCATACGCCGTGTTATCATAGGTCTAAGGAAGCAAATCCTGTGGTGTTTATAATTCACTTTGTTACAGTAACAGGAGAGATTTGAAAAGTGTATCCTCTCGGGAGGTACTTTGGAAGCAACATGAAGGGGCCCTGATTGAATAAATTATGCTCCATCCACACAGCTATGAAAAATGAGTGAGGAGGAGCTTTTTGTACTGTTGTTGTTGTGGAGGGATCTCAAAAATAAATTGATTTTAAAAAATCAGGGTGTGGGTCAGAAGATGCTATCTCAGGCCTTTTCTCTAAGGAGCGTAATAAAAGATGTATATTGTACTTATGGGCTCCCCTGGTGGCTCAGCTGGTAAAGGATCCGCCTGCAGTGCCGGAGACCTGGGTTCGATCCCTGGGTTGGGAAGATCCCCTGGAGAAGGGAAAGGCTACCCACTCCAGTGTTTTGACCTGGAGAATCCCATGGACTGTATATAGTCCATGGAGTTGCAAAGAGTGACAGGACTGAGCGACTTTCACTTCATTTGTACTTACTAGTGTTTGTATAAATACACTGGAAAGATTATCAAAAAACTAGTAAAAATGACTGCCGTTCAGGGTATGAAGGAACAGGACTTGAGACCAGAGTGGGAACAAAGCTTCATTGTGTACCTTTCAATGTAGTTTTGATTTTTGAACCATGCAAACATATTCAGGAAAATAGGATGATTTCTTATATTGTTTTATGTCATGGGTTGACATTCCTATCTAGTTATTTCATGAGAAAGAGTTGTATATCTGTTGTATAGTGTAATACATTACGAACTACTTAATTTTTCATGTTTTAAAGGCACCGCTTAACAGTAAATGTCTATCAGTAAAATCACACACTACATGCCCAGTTATGATATTGAATGCTCGAGTCCCTTGGAATTTTTGAGTTTGTTTGTTACTGATGTCCTAATCCTTTCTCCCTTTCAGCTTCTTATACAAAGAAGGGATTTAAATCAGTGAGGAGTCAGTGGAAGGTAGGAAGTGGGGAGAGACTGAGAGTGTTGCTGTTACAAATGAATGTGCCTTACATGTAAGCAAGTAGCTGTATGGTTTTTTAATATATACACACATGTGAAGTGAAATGAAGTTGCTCAGTCGTGTCCAGCTCTTTGCGACCCCATGGACTGTGGCCCACCAGGCTCCGCTGTCCACGTGATTCTCCAGGCAAGAGCACTCGAGTGGGTTGCCATTCCCTTCTCCAGGGGGTTGAACGCGGGACTCCCGCACTGTAGTCAGATGCAATGTGTGTCTTTAAACTTAGGCTTTTCCTTTGTGGTTTTTATACTTCCCTTCGATTGAAGATCACATATGTTAAAAAAAAATTGTTTAGTTCTCTTTCTTGAGTTGGAGCTTAGGAGGGTCTAAGCCAGCTAGAGGCTCCACCATAGAAGCCAGATGACTTAGTCCCCTGTGACTCCAGAGGGAAGAGGAAAAATGGGAAGAAAAGTGGGTGAGAATAAAGAAGAAGACAATACCCAGATGACGTCCGCTGAGCTTCCTGTGGCCCAGTCGCAGGGGCCGCTCACACTGCTGTCCTGAGTCTGCTGTGGGTGCTGGGCGGCCCGCATCTCCCGGGCTGTGCCACGTGGCCGTGCCCTGGGAGAACGCCTCTGTACCTGCGGTTCCTCCCCGTGTTGTGTGTGAAATCTCTAGCCCTACATTTAAAACCTTAGTTAAACATAAGACCCAAGGAATGATTTCCACTTAGCTAGCTTTCAGAAGCCAGTAATTTGGAAAGGAGAGTACCACCCCTGAAGGTATTTTTATATTTCCATTTGAGTGTATACCTCAGTGATGTTCTGACACTATAGCACCTCAGATGAAGCAGGGAAACCCCACTGAAGCTTCTGCTCTCTCTCCCTTCAGTTGCAGCACGGGTGGGGAAGGATGTCATTTTTGTCACATTGATGTAAATCTCTCATCTGGGACTTCTGGTTTTGTTTTTGCTGTGGCTAAGTTGGTGAAGAACTGGTCACTGACTTTTTCGAGAAAGCCTACTTTGAGCCATGCATTTTTGGGGGCATCTTTAAATCACTTACTGTTCCCATTAAGTCAAGTGGACCTTAGAAAGCATTGCTACCAACAAAGCTAGTGGAGCTGATGGAATTCCAGTTGAGCTATTTCAAATCCTGAAAGATGAGGCTGTGAAAGTGCTGCACTCAATATGCCAGCAAATTTGGAAAACTCAGCAGTGGCCACAGGGCTGGAAAAGGTCAGTTTTCATTCCAATCCCAAAGAAAGGCAATGCCAAAGAATGTTCAAACTACCACACAATTGCACTCATCTCACATGCTAGAAAGTAATGGTCAAAATTCTCCAAGTGAGGCTTCAACAGTACGAGAACCGAGAACTTGCATATGTTCAAGCTGGATTTAGAAAAGGCAGAGGAACCAGAGATCAAATTGCCAGCATCCATTGGATCATAGAAAAAGCAAGAGAATTCCAGAAAAACATCTATTTTTGCTTTATTGACTATACCAAAGCCTTTGACTGTGTGGATCACAACAAACTGTGGAAAATTCTGAAAGAGATGAACCACCTGACCTGTCTCCTGAGAAATCTGTATGCAGGTCAAGAAGCAACAGTTAGAACCGAACATGGAACATCGGACGGATTCCAAATCAGGAAAGCAGTATGTTAAGGCTGTATATTGCCACCCTGCTTATTTAACTCATGCAGAGTACATCATGAGAAATGCCAGGCTGGATGAAGCAAGAGCTGTAATCAAGATTGCCGGGAGAAATATCAATAACCTCAGATATGCAGATAACACCACCCTTATGGCAGACAGTGAAGAGGAACTAAAGAGCCTCTTGATGAAAGTGAAAAAGGAGAGTGAAGAAGCTGACTTGAAACTCAACATTCAAAAACCGAAGATCACGGCATCCGGTCCCATCACTTCATGGCAAATAGATGGGAAAACAGTGGAAACAGTGACAGACTATTTTATTGGGCTACAAAATCACTGCAGATGGTGACTGTAGCCATGAAATTAAAAGATGCTTGCTCCTTGGAAGAAAAGCTATGACCGAGCTAGACAGCATATTAAAAAGCAGAGACATTATTTTGCTGACAAATGTTGTCTAGTCAAAGCTATGGTTTCTGGAGTAGTCAGGTATGGTTGTGAGAGCTGGACCATAAAGAAAGCTGAGCACAGAAGAATTGATGCTTTTGAACTGTGGTGTTGGAAAAGACTCTTGAGAGTCCCTTGGACTGCAAGGAGATCCAGCCAGTCCATCTTAAAGGAAATCAGTCCTGAATATTCACTGGAAGGACTGATGCTGATGCTGAAGCTCCAATACTTTGGCCACCTGATGCGAAGAACTGACTCTTTGGAAAAGACCCTGATGCTGGGAAAGATTGAAGGCAGGAGGAGAAAAGGACGACAGAGAGATGTTTGAGCAAGCTCCAGGAGTTGGTGATGAACAGGGAGTCCTGGCATGCTGTAGTCCGTGGGGTCACAAAGAGTTAGATACGACTGAGTGACTGAACGGAAGTGATTCCTGTTATATATGCGAACTCATAGGCAGAGAGGGTTTCTGTAGAAGGCCATCAATGAATATTTGTTCAATGAATGAATGTTAGGATAATACCATGAACTCATAGATTTGAAGCTGAATATATTTCTAGTTAATTGTTTAATCAGTAGATTAATAAATTGTTTACTTTACTTACGGTGTTACCATTAAGAAAAAGGCTCCTGCTTTGCTTTATGCAACTACCAGTAGAAGAGAATAGAATGTTCCTTTCCTTTGTTCTGTTGAGTGGGAATACTGAATAAATAGTTTGGCTTGATCTCAGAGTAAGAGTGCGTACCATTTTTTTAAAACCTGAGCTAGGGTTTTTGGCAAGTATGCATTAAGCATCATTAAAATGAAAGTTTTATGACTCTTAGGATATTTTTAGAAGTTTGAAATACATTTATATTGATTATTAGAAAACAGTCTGTTACTTGTATATTATTTCTTTCAATATTTGCTTTATGAAAACAGTGACTTTCAAAGTGTAAGATCATAGCCACTAGCAAGAAAAGGGATCGCACCCAGATATGAAATTAGCTGCTTCATATACTCATATGTAGGAGAAGGCAATGGCACCCCACTCCAGTACTCTTGCCTGGAAAATCCCATGGACGGAGGAGCCTGGAAGGCTGCAGTCCATGGGGTCACTGAGGGTCACACACGACTGAGCGACTTCCCTTTCACTTTTCACTTTCATGCATTGGAGAAGGAAATGGCAACCCGCTCCAGTGCTCTTGCCTGGAGAATCCCAGGGACGGGGGAGCCTGGTGGGCTGCCGTCTGTGGGGTCGCACAGAGTCGGACACGCCTGAAGCGACTCAGCAGCAGCAGCAGCAGCATACTCACATGTGCCGCGCAGCTCTGCGACCCCGGGGACTGAACCCCGCCAGGCTCCGCTGTCCCTGGATCTCCCAGGCAAGGATACTGGAGTGGGCTGCTGTGCCTTCTCCAGGGGACCTTCCTGGCCCGGGGTTGAGCCCATAGTCTTGCGTCTCCTGCTTTAGCAGGCGGATTCTTCGCCGCAGTGCCCCCGGAAGCCCAGCTACTCCGTAGCAGTGGTCGGGCCGCTCAGTCGTGTCCGACTCTGTGCGACCCCAGGGGCTGTGGCCCGCCCGGCTCCTCTCTGTCCATGGGGTTCTCCCGGGAAGAATACTGGAGCGCGGTGCCCTTCTCCAGAGGATTTTCTGACCCAGGGATCGAACCCGGGTCTCCTGCATTGCAGGCAGATTCTTTACCGTCTGAGCTACAGGGAAGATCCCAACTACTGTATGTATTGGTATAAAATTGGCTACTTGTGTGAATTCTTTACTACTTACGTTAATAGAATTTTTTCTTCATGTGCTTTTTTTTGGTAATTTCGAGGCTCATGGACCCTCAGTGGACCTTCCTCTTTTCCGGGCTCTGTCTCCTAACTTTGCAGTCCATGGATTACTGTTTATACAGGTGCTGTAACTAACCAGTGCGTTGACTCAGAGTCCTTTATATTCTGTATTTATTTTTGTTTTCCTTTAATTGTTCCCAGATGACCTCATAATATGTTCAGGAGGAACTTCCTTTTCCATTGCTGCACGTGCCATTAGCAGTATCCTCAGGATAACGTTCTGTTATGAGCCTATTTATATTTGGCCAACTTCAAATAAGGGATTCATTCAGACTAAAGTTGGCCTTCATTTGGTCTTTCATTTTATTTTATTGAGTTGTTTTTATTCAGTAATAGAAAAGTCACTAAATAACCACAAGCCCCAAACCTCTTTTTCAGAACAAGATAAAATTTGGAAGTGGCTTAACTTTAGTAACAGGTACTGCTTGTGGTTCAGACACACGTGGGTTACCTGTCCCTGACCTGCCACCAGGTGGGCTTGGGTCAGCTGCCATCTCTGAATCTCATTTTTCTCATCTGTAAAATTGATATTATGATACTTAGAGGGGTTGTTCATGATTAGAGATAAGAATGTACTATATAGAATGCTAAATGTGACCTTGGAAACTTGTTGTGAATAATTATCCCGTGTTTTTAAAAAATATCTCATGTAACAGTATTGTAAGAGACTTAGTGTACAGACTGAAGACATAGAATGTCTTAGCTCTCCTTAAACCCTGGCGTTGAGAGGTTCTCTCTGGCTCTGTGGGGAGGGGTTATGTGTTAGGAGAAGCTTGGTTTTCCTCCCACGCTCCCTGTGAGCGTGTGTCCGCCCCCGCAGCAGGGCTGGCCTCCGATGTGTGCGGCTCTCCCTGCGCAGCCGCTGTGGCGGCAGCTCAGCGTCCCCCGCTCGCCCGGTTGGTTCTGCGCCCCTGGAGATCTTCAGGCCCCATAGTGGAGTACAAGGCTGCTCCCCCGCCCCAGGCCCCCTGGGCTTCTGTCACCTGTAAATCACAAGGTCCCTCTTTGGAGCTGATTAATTTGCTGGAGTGGCTCACAGAATTCAGGAAATCTCTTTACTTACCATTTACCAATTGATTATGAAAGCATGTGATAAACCAATGGTCCCCGACATTTTTGGCACCAGGGACTGGTTTCATGGAAGACAGTTTTTCCATGGACAGGGAAGGTGGGATGGCTTTGGGATGATTCAAGGACATTAGATTTATTATGCTGCCACTGATCTGATAGGAGGCGGAGCTCAGGCGAGTGATGGGGAGTGGCTGTAAATACTGATGAGAGAGAGGGATGAAGAACCTTCCCCACTCCACCTCCTGCTGTGCACCCGGTTCTCACCCAGCAAATTCCAAGGGACTTAGGAGACTTGTGTCAGAAACCAGGGTCAGAGACCAAATATTAGAACAAAAGATGTGTTCCTAGTGCTCTTATCAGTTAGGAAAGTACAAGAGTTTTAGGAGTTCTTTGTCATGAACCTGGGACAGAAACCTATATGTATCTATCTACATCTATATGTATATCTATATCTATATATGTATACATTTTTTTTCCCCTCTTAACTCACAAGTTGCCTTAAGTCACAAATTTGAAGAATATAATTATATCTTGGCAAAATGTTGAGACAAGTTTAAAGCATAATATAGCTGTTTTTCTTTAAATAATTTTAACCATTTGACAAAACATTTAAAAGGTGATATATGGCTGTCCTTTTAAAAATAGACTACTAGGACTTCCCTGGTGGTTCAGTGCTTAAGAATCCACCTGCTGGTGCAGGGGACACAGGTTCAATCCCTAGTCCGGGAAGATTCCACATGCCGTGGGGCAGCTGAGCCCATGCTCCACAACTTCTGAGGCACAGGTGCCGTAGAGGTCATGCTGTACAAGAGAGGCCCCAGCAGTGAGAATGCCGTGCACCACAGCTAGAGAGTAGCCCCTGATCAACATGACTAGAGAAAGCCTTCGATCAGCAGTGAAAACCCAGTGCAGCCAAAAAAAAATAGACTGTATCAATGACTTAAGATATGCAGATGACTCCACCCTTATGGCAGAAAGTGAAGAGGAACTAAAAAGCCTCTTGATGAAAGTGAAAGAGGAGAGTGAAAAAGTTGGCTTAAAGCTCAACATTCAGAAAACGAAGATCATGGCATCTGGTCCCATCACTTCATGGGAGATAGATGGGGAAACAGTGGAAACAAGTGTCAGACTTTATTTTTGGGGGCTCCAAAATCACTGTAGATGGTGATTGCACCCATGAAATTAAAAGATGCTTACTCCTTGGAAGGAAAGTTATGATCAATCTAGACAGCATATTCAAAAGCGAGACATTACTTTGCCAACAAAGGTCCATCTAGTCAAGGCTGTGGTTTTTCCAGTGGTCATGTATGGTTGAGAGTTGAAGAACTGTGGTGTTGGAGAAGGCTCTTGACAGTCTCTTGGACTGCAAGGAGGTTCAGCCAGTCCATCCTAAAGGAGATCAGTCCTGGGTGTTTCATTGGAAGGACTGATGCTAAAGCTGAAACTCCAATATTTTGGCCACCTCATGCGAAGAGTTGACTCATTGGAAAAGACCCTGATGCTGGGAGAGATTGGGGGCAGGAGGAAAAGGGGACAACTGAGGATGAGATGGCTGGATGGCATCACTGACTCGATGGATGTGAGTCTGAGTGAACTCTGGGAGTTGGTGATGGACAGGGAGGCCTGGCGTGCAGTGATTCATGGGGTCGCAAAGAGTCGGACACGACTGAGCGACTGAATTGATTGATTGACAGACTGATCATTAACTAGCTTTAGGCTTGTGGGTATTTTTAATCTTATCTTTTAAAAATTACTTTCTTTTGTCCTTGAATTTCTTATCTACTGTAGATTTGTTATAGATAACAAGGTAAATGTCCCGTAATTTTTAAATGGGATAGGGAAGGTCTTTCTGCTGTGTCATTCTGGCACAGAGTTTACCACCTGAGATGGATGGTCTTCTGATTCTTGGCTTGCTGTTGATTGCAGGGGTTGCTAGATAGCTTAATTCTGCCTTGAAGAGATTTTACTGTATTTTCTTGTTACTTAGGATTTCAGAATTTAGTCTGCAGGGGATTACAGTGCAAAAGAAAATTGCATCTGCTTGGCAGAGTAACTATAAGATGGCTCCTAGTTTGTCTACTGAAGCATAATAATAAGAAATTATACTATATTAAGAGTTCATAGTTTCTTCTTAAATTGAATTGTCATTTTTCTTTAAACTGAAATAATAGGAATATATTTTAACTAATGTGAATGTTCTGAATTTTGTTTTGCATGTACATAGGCACACATATGGTCTTCCCAGGTGGCTCAGATGGTAAAGAATCTGCCTGCGATGTGGGAGACCTGGGTTCAGTCTTTGGGCTGGGAAGACCCCCTGGAGGAGGGCATGGCAACCCTCCCCCCCAGTTTTCTTGCCTGGAGAATCCCCGTGGACAGAGGAGCCTGGTGGCTACAGTCTATGGGGTCGCAAAAGTTGGACGCGACTGAGCGACTTAAGCACAGCACAGCTTGCACATATATACATACAAGTGTATGCACACGTTCATTTTTATATGTGTTTGTGTATTTATTTAAATTATTGGGTAATTAAACAACTTTGAGATATTTAGGAATTTTCACATTAGCTATGTAACATTGAATTTTATTGAGTTTAAACAGCCAGGTTTCCATTCTGTTTTACAAATGTGTGAATTCTCATGGGAGTTTTAAAGTATAACACAGTTTGTTTTAAGGATGTCACTGTGGACTTTTAAGTTAATTGTTCTTTGCTGAGACTGATGTTTCCTTACCTATATTTTCCAAGCTACTTCGGATCTTTTTTAAAGACAGTTTTCATAGAGGTAAGATGTAAATACATACAAGTAACTTTATTGACTAGAAATCAAAGGTGTGATGAGGAGAGGATGGGCAATAAGGTGGGGGAAGGATTTTTAGATTAAATTGCATTGTTTCAAATCACAGTTAAAAATTACCAGTTGTGTGTTTTACATAATTGCATCTACTCAGTTTTTATATGGTAATTTACTTTGCTGTTATTGCTGATCAAATTGATTTAGCACTAAATGGGTTTAAAAGGCTAAGTGCTGAAATATTGAGTGGATTAGCCATGAGGAATTGTTTTATCTGTGTTTTATCTCTTGCTACTGCAGTTACGCTGTGAACCTCAAATAGGGACGGTCTGAGGCGACAGTCGGGTGGCAGTGAATTTCAGCAGATCACTGGGGGCAGCGTCATCACCCTATTCCTAGACTAGGCCGAGAGAGGCATCTGATGGAGGAGTTCATCATGGTCACTGAGAAGATTTTTGTAGAAAGACAAAATGATAACATTTTCCATGCAGCCTCCAGAGAATTACCTGTTACACTGTAATGGGTGAGCACCAGTGGACTAGCTTTGTTTGGCCTGTGGGTGGGGCCAGTTATTGCTTAAGGGCCTTGAACCACTGTGGTATCACAGCTCTTACCTTAGTTTGTTGTCTGAAGTAAAAAAGGACCTGTGATTTACAGAGTGCAGGTCTGGAGTCTTCAGTGAGAGTATTTTACTCACTTCGTGGGTCGTGAAGCACGGCTTTAACTTGCTTTAACTCCTGTTTCTTGTCATCCTCTTTTCAAAGTAGCCATGGAGTTAAAGCTCTGATGAATGTGTGCTTGTCCAGCTTTGAAAGAACAGATAGATCTTCCTTGACTTACGATGGGTCAGTGTTTCAGTGAACCCATCATAAGATCAAAATATCCTCAGCTGGAAACACATTTAACGCAGAGCTTGACCCTGCCCCCCTGAGGTGTGCCCAGGACACTTCACAGTTAGTCTACAGTTGGGCACAGTCATCTGTCTCAAACCTAATTTGAAAACTATCTCATGTAGTTTATTGAGTCCCATGCTGAAGGTGGAAAGTGTAGTGGTTGTCTGGATGCAGAACGGTTTTAAGTATGTTGAGCAGGATCCCGTGGATGATGGGGAGCTGTGGCCACGCACCCTCAGCAGGGAGGCTGATCTCTTGCTTGGGAAAAGATCAAAACTCAAAAGCGCAAGTATGGTTTCTTCCAGATGTGTCTTGTTTAGTACCACGGTGAAATGGAACTGTTACACTGAACTGTTAAATTGAACCATTCTAAGTGGGGGAACATCTGAAATTTAGGGCAGGTGGGCTGCGTATTCATTGCCTTTGAATGGTCTCACTGTTTTCCAAACTGTAGGTTGTGACTTCTTGCTGCTGCTGCTGCTGCTAAGTCACTTCAGTCTTGTCTGGCTCTGTGTGACCCATAGACGGCAGCCCACCAGGCTCCCTCGTCCCTGGGATTCTCCAGGCAAGAACTCTGGAGTGGGTTGCCATTTCCTTCTCCAGTGCATGAAAGTGAAAAGTGAAAGTAAAGTCGCTCAGTTGTGTCCAACCCTCAGCGACCCCATGGATTGCAGTCTTCCAGGGTCTTCCGTCCATGGGATTTTCCAGGCAGGAGTACTGGAGTGGGGTGCCATTGCCGCCTTCTGTGACTTCTTAGTGGTTTGCAAAAAACAACTAGTGGATTAACACAGCATTAAAAAAGAAAAGAGGAATAGAAAATAACAATGCCGTAGTAAGGGCAAATATTGTTTTGTGGAACTTTTGTTTTTATGTATACAGTATGTAGACATGAAAAGAGATACATGTGTATACTGGTGAAGAAAAATGTGTTTCTTCCCAGCGGTTGTTATGAAAAGTTTTTAAAAGAAAATCCCCCCCAAAAAAGAACATCCATTCCTGGGACTTGCCTGCCGGTGCGGTGGACGCAGGCTCAGTCTCTGGTCTGGAGGATCCCACAGCCGTGGAGCACCGGGGCCCAGGTGCCACTGCTGAGCCCCCACGCGGTGCCTGCCGAACCCAGGGGCCCGGAGCCCAGCTCCGCAGCGAGACGCCCGCCCAGCACAGTCGCTGCAGCCAGAGAGGGCCGGTGCCGAGCAGTAAAGACCTGCTGCCGCTGCTGCTGAGTCGCTTCAGTCGTGACCGACCCTGTGCGACCCCATAGACGGCAGCCCACCAGGCTCCACCGTCCCTGGGACTCTCCAGGCAAGAACCCTGGAGTGAGTTGCCATGTCCTTCTCCATTGCATGAAAGTGAAAAGTGAACGTGAAGTCGCTCAGTTGTGTCCGACTCTTCTCGACCCCATGGACTGCAGCCCACCAGGCTCCTCCATCCATGGGGTTTTCCAGGCAAGGGTACTGGAGTGGGGTGCCATTGCCTTCTCTGAGTAAAGACCTAGGGCACCAAAAATTAGTAAATAAATTTAAAAAATCCATTACTATAAAGTAGCACTCGGTTGCATTCCTTTAGGAATAACATTTACTCTTTCCTCATTTAAAATTTTAACATATGCAAGTAAATATTTAGATTAAACACTTATTTGACTTATTTAAATTAATGCTACATCAGCAGTTGTTGTATTGGAGAAGTTAGCCTCATATCTCGCTTGTAATAGCCTACTGGTTGGTTCTGCATATGATAAATTGAGTGTAATGAGAAGGAGGAGCTGCCAGCAGATTCTCTGCTCATTCTCAGGCTGTCACCAACTAATGCTTTAGGCTCCTGAGCAAAAATAAATTCATACTGTTGTAATTAGAAAGACTTTGTTTAGTTGGTTTGATTCAGAAGTACCTGAAATACGGCAATATATTTAATGAGAAGAACACTTGGAAAGGACCTATATGGAAGATGCTATTGAGATCTTGCCTAAGCTACTGACTCAGGACTCTGTTAATACAGCAGATTAACTGCTCTGAGGTTTTATAAGAGGCGACATGAGAAGCATGGATGCTTAATGACATTGACTTAAAAGCGGCTTTTGTGTTCGATAATCCTTAGAGACGACTATAATGTAAAACTGAGTATATCTGCAGATTAAGTATCTGACAGTGAAAAGCGTAGAATATGTTCCTGTATGATTTATTTTTTTGTGTTTATTTAATGGAATAAAAATTTAATATTCAGCATTATTAATCTAATATTGTTAATATTCAGTATTGAAATAGAGTAAATATTGAGTATATCTTGGAGATGGAATTTGAAGGTAGACAGATTCTTATATTTTAGTTTTCAAAATTTTTACATAGAGTATACATTATTTTTGTAATAAAAATACAATAAAAATTCTAAATATCTGAAGTTACTCTCTTATAACTCTTTCCCATACAAATCAGTCGAATGATTATCTCTAAAAAAAGTTAAATTATTTTTGGGGATTGCATAAGTACTCATCTTTTTCAGAGACTGTCAGTTGGGTCTTCATTTTTGGCACCATAGCAATGACTTTAAATCGCTGACCACATTAATTGTTTTTAATGTGAAGGTGGTTGTAGTGAAAGCCATTTTCACATAATTGAAGTTTGGGTTTTTGAAAAGTTTAAGTGTGTTTAGGCATGTCTATCATCTTATCAGAAGTCCTCTAAAATTATGTAGGCCATTCTAGAAATGAGTCCCCTTAGAGGTTTTCAAGGCAGTTTTTGATGACTGTTAGAGAAGTTGTCAGTGAAGGTATAACAGGAATTTATGCCCGTTTCTAATTTGTAGGGTCATTCATGTGATTTGTAACCCGTATACTCAATCATTCTTATCCTTTGAACTTTGAGGCTTTTTAGTTGCTTATCATCCCCACCACCCTTTTTCCCCCTCTTTCTACTGTTGCACTTTCTTTCATATTTAGTTAGGGCCTTTGGCCCATATTTATTTCATTTAAATACCTAAGCTGTTATCTGCTTTTTTCCTTCAAAAACTTTTGAAAGGTATTTATTCACATACTTTGCAGAGCTTTTGAAAATAAAATCATGAAGATGCTGGTTGTCCTTCCCTTTTCTTTCTGTGCTGTTAACTGCTGGGTCTGCGGCCCCTGCCCCAGACTTGCCCCACTGTGAACAGTCTCTCCATCTCTCATTCTGTAGGTGGACGCCTTCACTGGTGCCTGAGAAGCTTAAGACAGGTTCTCCATAGAGACCGACTTTATGAGAGTTCATTTCACAGGATATGTATTTGTAAAGTATAAAAGTTTAAAAATAGCATCTGTATAGAGATATCTAAAAGTGTTAGTCGCTTTACAAATTGATTTTGTGTAAGTTTCAGTTTTTATTACACATTAGGGTGATGTCCATATTGCTGTTATTCTGAACAGCTTTTTATGATGTTTAAGCTTTTTGTTTATTGCTGATAGTTCAGCTGGATATGTGTGCATGTGCTGTGAGCACTGTTAGAGCATAACGCTGTCACCGCACGTGGTCAGGTAGCGGCATTCCTGTTGTGCAGGTGAGGAAGATGAGGCCTCTGGGTGCGTTCATGGTGCTGGTGAGTTTAGACCAGGATGTCTGGCTCTCAAGCTGGTACAGTACGTGCCCTTAATATCCATCTTAGTGCTGTGGAAAATGCTCACAGAACAAACATAGGATGCCTTTTATTTTGTGCTCAACAGTGTCATTTTCT
>SJYQ01004923.1:175886-186980 GCA_006410935.1 Redunca redunca
CCCCCGCCAGCCCCCAGCCCCCCATTTGCATGGCCTGTAGCCAGCCTCTGTCTTACTTGAGGGAGAATACTATCATGTCTGAGAGTATTAAATATTTTGATAAATCCCTAATTCTCAATCAGTTTAACTGTGTTCGGTTGCTCAAAGCAAGTTGATAACCATTCTCTGGTTCCTTAAAGACAGAAAATGCCTCCTGTCTTTCTAACGGCCTGCTGTTCTCTGCATCGGGTACACTGAATGTTTCCTGCTCTCAGACTGCACCCTCTCTCCCCTCAGTCCTAGGAAATGCTACTACTTTCTCTGTGGAGTGCGTAGAAGATGCCAGAAGGGAGCCCTGTCCACTGCTATTTCCGCTCGGATAACTCAGCTGAGACCTCACATGTTTGGAACTTCACGACGTTCCTGCTCTCTGCATTTCTTGTCTCGGTGCATGGTGCCACTCTCTGGCTACATTGATCTGAAAATGTGAGCATGATCTGTGACTTTCCAGTCCCTCTCCACACACCAAATCCAGCGTCCTAACCATCTCTACTAAGTCTGTTTCTTTCCATATTTCTTTCATCACCATATTTCTATTATCTGGAATAATGCAGAACCTTTTTAGCTGGCTTCCAGTGTTAAAAAAAATCTTCTGTTACAGAAAAAATCATTCAGTGACACTTGTTAAAGAATGGTAAAGCAGACTTCTATTTAATGGAGGCCGTCGTGGGGGTGTAGGGGACTACTGAAATTTGGCCAAAGGAGAGAGTCTTTGTTACCGGTTCTTCTGGTGAGGCAAAACTAAAGATGATCCTGTGGTAGGATGGTATTAGTAATATTTAGCTGAGGACTTCTCTATGCACATTGCATTCATCTTGTTTGTATGCACATTGCATTGTGCCAGGAACTTTTCTATGCACATTGCATTCATCTTCTTTAATTTCTATAACCTATTAGTTGAAAGCACTGTCATTAGCCACATTCTCCAAATGAGGGTATTGAGCAACAATGAGGTTATAACTTGCCCATCTAGTGAGTAGACGAACTAGGATTTGAATTTAGGCGATCTGGATCTAGAACCTATACCCATTAATGTTTTATCTTCAGCTAAAATAAACTAGTTGACAAATTGTATTATATTTGTATAGGTATAGTTTTCAATAAACTTTATGCTAATACAATTTGTAGAGATTGTTTCCTGGTTTAGGTTATTAATTAGAAACTGTTTTTCACTTTAGTATGTAATATTTAGTTACAGTTTAATATGTAAATTAACCTACTTATGAATTTTTATGCAGTGTTTAATTGAACATGTTTTGCTTTCTGCGGCCTACCTTATTTCTTCCATCACTATGTTTAGGTTACTGCCTGTTTTCCAGACGAAATAACCATTCCTACATCCACTTTCCATCTTCTAGAACTTGTATGAAATCTCTCACTTGGTGCAGTTTCTCCTGTGGTCTTTATCCTTCAGTTTATCCTTTTAAAAATCAGATTGCTGTGCATGTTAGTTATGTGGGAAGAAGAGATAATCCAAACCCAAGTCTTTGATTCCTTATGTTATCTTGATGACCTCCACGTTGTTTTCCTTTGCCTTCTGTGAGCAGAGAGTGAGTTACTACTGTAAGGAAGTTCTGTTTTTACTCCGTAAAATGTTTCTCTTACTAGAGAACAAATACGGACAACATTGGGAGAATACGAAACAAAATGCCAGACCATGGGTTTGTTTGAAGGAGTTACTAAAAATGATTAAAGTTGGATTATATTTTATTGAGCGTGAGTACGACTGGTGAATTGATTTTCATTCAGAGTTTGGTAATTTGAAAGGTAAACATTATCTTGACTCTTTAAAAAGAGCTAATACCAAGGAGTACCCACCAGGCCTCTCCATGAAATTCTCCAGGCAGGAATACTGGAATGGGTTGCCATTCCCTTCTCCAGCGCGGATCTTCCCAACCCAGGGACTGAACTACAACTCTTGCGTTGTAGGCAGATTCTTTACCATCTGAGCCACCAGGAAAGTCCCTGATACCAACGAGTAAATGGCAAGAGCCATTTGTTGTAGTTGGTAAAGACCTGTCAGTTTACCTGCGTAACAAACATTTGGCAGTGTCTAAATTTTAAAACCTTAAATTACTGCTGTTTAGTAAATGACGGCTATTACCTGAGTAAGTAAAACAAGTAGGAGGAATTGCGTGTGTTCCAGGCAGGGTTCTTTTGGTTGCCTGGTGTCAGAGATATATCTAAACTTGGGGTCTTCACAAGCTTAAGTAAGTCTTAGATGCTTATTCTGAGTTTGTAGAGTTTTTGCTGGGATCCAGGGAAAAGCTGAAGCAGAGCTTCAGAGAAAGGACAGAAAACAGCTGCCTTTAGTCTTTATTTTTCATTCTCTGACATATGGCTTCTTTGTCAAGCACCACTGGAAACCACATATTATTTCTGCTTCGACTTCAACCGCCCTCCTTTTATTTTTCTGTCAAACTGACTGTCTAGTTCACATCCTTCCAAGCAGGCTAGGACTATGAATTTTAATTTAGCAGATTAACCAAAAAACTGTGTTGTGGTGAAATACAAACAGGACAAGTTACAATGATTTTTCCAGTGTATTTAGTCAGTATGGATGAGTCAGGGTGGACGTGCTCTGCATTTAAAAAACCTGAAGGTTCATTCTGTAAGCTTTCAAAATTATGCTTATAAAAACATGTCTATCCTGCATTTAGCTGAAAATGTCATATTGAAATTACAGTAGGAATATTTTTTTAAATAAAATTATCCACATGACATCGTTGGCTTGTCTGTAAACTGAGAACAGGTAGCTTTCAGTAAAACTGTAAATTCAAGTTCGAGATGCATTTCTTCCTATACATTTCATTGCTAACTGCAATTTTTATAAAAGGATGAGCCTTTGGATTGTGTCTGAGTTCATGGTGATTTACGAGGAAGGATCTGGTAATTTTTTTTTTTTCTTCACAACGTGTTGAAGTGCTGGGAGTAGCAATTCCCGGTTATCTCTGAAGCAGTGGTTCTCATTGGGGGTGTGTGTTGGGTGTGTTTCCACTTTTTAAGGGGCTTTTGGCAATTCCTGGGTGTATTATGTCTGTCACAGTGTGGGGCGTAGGGGTTACGTGCGCTGCTGGTGTGGAGAAGGCAGAGAGAGGCCAGACATGCTGCTGAGCATCCTGCAGCTCATGAGACTGCCCGCGGCAGAGAAGTGTCCAGCCCCAGACCCTGCAGCCCTGCCCACAGAGTCAAGGAGCAGAGCAAGAGGCCCCGAGATTCGAACGAGAGAGCAAGAGGCCCAGGATTCGAACGAGAGAGCAAGAGGCCCCGAGATTCGAACGAGAGAGCAAGAGGCCCAGGATTCGAACGAGAAGACAGAGATTTCGGAGGGAGAGAAGTTACCCTTCACTGGTTTTGAGTGTCTTAGAGGCAGTGAGAGAGGAGTTCACTTCTGCTGAAAGCATGAGTTTAAATATATCTGAATTTACTATTTTAAGCCATATTTTGACATTGGTAATTGTATATTTAAACCAATTTTAGTTTTATTTAAAGTCTTACCAATCAGATTATTTTTTAAATTTCTTAGATTAATACTCCTAGCTAATGGTCACCCAAGATGAGACCTACAAGAATGACTAATAATTAACATTTAGGAACATTCCAAGCTAGTGTTTTTTCCATGTAAATGTACATTGAACTATATAATTTTTGTTCCTAGCATTTAAATGTGGAGTANGTGCGCTGCTGGTGTGGAGAAGGCAGAGAGAGGCCAGACATGCTGCTGAGCATCCTGCAGCTCATGAGACTGCCCGCGGCAGAGAAGTGTCCAGCCCCAGACCCTGCAGCCCGGCCCACAGAGTCAAGGAGCAGAGCAAGAGGCCCCGAGATTCGAACGAGAGAGCAAGAGGCCCCGAGATTCGAACGAGAGAGCAAGAGGCCCAGGATTCGAACGAGAGAGCAAGAGGCCCCGAGATTCGAACGAGAGAGCAAGAGGCCCAGGATTCGAACGAGAAGACAGAGATTTCGGAGGGAGAGAAGTTACCCTTCGCTGGTTTTGAGTGTCTTAGAGGCAGTGAGAGAGGAGTTCACTTCTGCTGAAAGCATGAGTTTAAATATATCTGAATTTACTATTTTAAGCCATATTTTGACATTGGTAATTGTATATTTAAACCAATTTTAGTTTTATTTAAAGTCTTACCAATCAGATTATTTTTTAAATTTCTTAGATTAATACTCCTAGCTAATGGTCACCCAAGATGAGACCTACAAGAATGACTAATAATTAACATTTAGGAACATTCCAAGCTAGTGTTTTTTCCATGTAAATGTACATTGAACTATATAATTTTTGTTCCTAGCATTTAAATGTGGAGTATTATTAACAAAAGTAGAGATATACTTTGTCAGGTACACTTGCCAGTTTCTGTCACGATGTATTTGTTTCTGAAAAGTTTTTGATAAAACAATTTTTATCCTATGTTAAGTTTTTTCTGTGAATTAGAGTCTTCAACTATTCTTGTGAAATTACAGGTATACTTCAAAATGAGTTTAAAAATAAAACTCAGAAATGCTGTGTGTATTTGCAGGAATGTTAAACACATGACTAATTCTACTTCATGTAACACATTGACTATTCAGCGGTGGGTATAAATGCCCGCATGAAAAGTACAACTCTACTGAATCCTAATATAGAAACAGATTATTTATTCAGTGTTTTTTTTTTGCCTTCTCAGTATTTACATTTTTTTTGGAATGAAGTTAAATGTCCAAGTTTTAAAAAAAAATAGCTGTGTGGGAAGTTTTTCAGACTCTCTGCTTTTCATCATGAACACGTGGTGAGAAAAATGCTCCGCATGTCTACTGACGGCCACCAGGGGGCGAGCTAACATCACTCTGATGAAGGCTAGTGGTGATGGCGAGAACCAGCTGGTGTGAGCTGTGTGAGCTCCCCGGTGATTGTAGCAGTGGTGAAGAGCGCGGACGGGCAGTGCTCCTCTTGGAAACACATTTTAAAATTAGACCGCTTTCCGTTTGTCTTAAAGGAACTTTTATTTTTTTGGCTATTTGCTTCAAATGTATCTATGGAAACCAAATTAAAATGGTATCTGCATGTCTTTATTATAATATTGATCCTGATTTCATTGTGTTAAAGTTCTTGCTTTTTATGGTAGTTACTAGCTACTACTGAATTTCTAATACATTAAAATATTCAAAACTAATTCAGTGAATGTGTCTGTGATTGAATGCTGTTATCTTTTACTTAAAATTCCCTAAATAAAGCATACGAGCAAATAAAATTACACGTGGGGTAACTTAGGGGAAAGAGCCCAGGTTGTGAAGTCAGGCAGTCCTGGGGTGGAAAATGATCAGCTCGCTCACCTTACAGAGTTTCTTACAATGAGGATTGAAATAATGTTTGTGAGCGGCCTCCCGAAAAGTGCGTGTCCCTGTAGGGAGGCGTCATGGTTTTAAATTCCAGCTGATCCGCGTACCAGCTGTAGGACCTTCGGAGAACGACTTCTTTTAGAGTCTAAGTTTCTTTTGTATATTTAGGACAGTAATAACTTATCCCAGAACTGTTTTATCTTTTATAAAACATAAAAGTGTGATCGTGGTAAGCAGGTAACTCCATAACTCGCTTGTTCCTTAAAAATGTTCCTGATGTCTCCTGAGTGGGACTGTATGGTTCTGTCTCATTCTTTATATCTTTGTTATGTTACGAGGTAAATTCCCCTGTTTGTTTATTTTCAGGTCGTTTTTTCTGGTTTTTTTTATTTTTTTTTTTTGCCAGTTCGAACAGTAAACATACTTGGCCTTATCTTTATATTTTGGTGTTTTCATTTCTGTGGAGTAGATAGCCAAAAGTGATATTGCCCCGTAAAGGGCGTCCTCAGAATTGTAAGTTAGTTCTTGTTGGCCTCCTCTTCAGAAAGTCCTGAGCACTTGACACCCTCCCACTAAAAGCAGGAGCGTGTCTCTGTGTCCTGCTGCCTCTGCCAGCTTCAGACATTAATTAGACTTTTTTCCCCCACTAATCTAATGGTTGAACCACCAGTAAGAGTATTTGTTTCAATATGTGGTTATTTATTGGCCGTTTGTGTTTTCTCCAAAAGGAATTACTTGATTAACATTCTTGGTCCATTTTTATATCCCTTTATTTCCCGTAAGAAGTTTCTTGTGTTAGAAATACTCAGTGCCGTGTCTGTTACCCTGCATGTATTTCCTCATGTTCTATCTTGTCTCTTTATCGTCTGCTTTAGACGAGTGTTTTTTTAATAGAGTAAAAAATACCTACATCAGTCTTTTTCTTCAAGGCTTCTAGTTTTTTCATCTTGCTAAAGGATATGTCCGCACTCCAGTAATATAAAACTCTATTCCCAGTTTTAAATACCTATTCTTCGAATTGTCTTTAATCCATTGTCATTTATTTTTACCTGCCATTTGACATAGACAGCTTCACCAAATTAGAGAACCAAACAGTGCTTCCTGCATTACATATTTAATCTCTTACTTCATTCTGTTTTGTCTGGCAGATATTGACTGTATGGAATTGTTTCTGGTTTTGTATCATACTGTTCAGCTTACCATAGTTTCGTGCTATACTGAAATATTTGTTAGACAGAGTGCCCCCCCTGCCCCCGCCTTTTTTCCCCTTGACTTTACTGGAGATTCTAGTAAACTTCAGAATCATTTAGTTCAGTTAAAAAGATAACCCTTTGGGATTCTGATTCACTTTATAATTTCTATATTCATATAGAAAGCTTTATTATTATTATTTTTCTTGGTATATTTATTTAAAGCCTATCCACCCAGGAGAATAGAGTGTCAGATTCTATGTCAGTGTCTTTCAGTAAAATTTTATAGTTTTTAAGGAAATGGCAACCCACTCCAGTGTTCCTGCCTGGAGAATCCCAGGGACGGCGGAGCCTGGTGGGCTGCCGTCTGTGGGGTCGCACAGAGTCGGACACGACTGAAGCGACTTAGCGGCAGCAGCGGCAGATTACATTTATTCCTATGTAGTTTATCATTTTGTCCTTATATAGGGTCTTTTTCTACCTCTGTCTCTAGTTATTTATTGGTAGTTCAGAGAAAAGCTGTTGGTGTTTATTTGTCTTGTAACTGGCTGCTGTCAAATGAATCTTCTAATTTGTGCCAATTGGTGGAATCTGTTGTCTTTTAGATACACAGCGATACCATCTGCAAATAAATATTTATTTTGGGTTTTTAAAATTTGATTTCTTTGTTGCATTAGCTACAGCATACAAATTAATGGATTATCCTAGAGGTAGTAGAGACTTAAGACTCATGTAAAGAGTGAACTCTTCAGTATTTTGAGCTTTAATATGTTTGCTTTTGGTGTCTGGTCAATAATTTCATCATTTTTAGTCAGCTTCTTTTTATTCCTCTTTTTTATATTTTAAATGATGAAATTATCATAATGTGTTTACAGGGGATTTAGAAAACAGAATTATGTATTCCATTATATATTACAATTATTTTTTTAAGTGCATAAATTATGGTTTTTAGTTAGAGTTTCAATATCAAGCTCTCAAAAATTAATAGAGTGAATAGACAGAAAAGTAGAAGGGTATAGTAGACCTGAGAAGCACTATGAAGCAATTTACCGTAATTATGATTTATACAATTTTCACACCACAGCAGGGAACTCTAAGTTCCCATAGACTATAAGCCAGGAGACACGGGACCACGTCCAGGGTGCAAAACAAAGTGCACGAGTTTATGGTCTAAAGCGTTGAAATCTAGAGGATCTGTTCTATTATGTTAAAAATCAATATCAAAAGATACTTGAAAATAACCCACGTATTTTCAAGTGCCATGTGACGTTTACCAGAGATCTTGGACTTAGCCACTGAAAGCCTTTCAGTAAAAAGACTGAAAAAGCACAGAGCATGATTAGAGAAGAAAGCATTAAATTAATCAGAAATTAGTATCAAAGATACTTTAAAACCCACATGTAGGCAGATTCTTCTTATTCTCATTATACCTAAGTCATGAAGAGCTGGACTTGAGTAAATGTTTGAAAGCGTATTTTGAGTAATGGATCCTTTTCTGATGGTTCAGCCATTAATATTGATTGTGAATGAGATGTATTTAAGTAATCCTGATACTCCCAATTATTGTGATTATTGTTATTTTCAGTTAGGACTTCCGTGTAATGAATGAGGGGATACAATTCAGTCCATTATTAAAAGACAAGGAATGCAGAGCAAACAAAAGCAGAAAGAAGAGTGTGTGAGAAAATGTGTTCACGTCTCAGGCTTGATAGGCTGTGTCTTCCTGCTCCATGCTTAATACTGAAAAGGTCTTGTGCCAATGTCTGTCCTCTCTCTTCCTCCACTTCCTTCCATAACATTCATTTTTAAACGCACAGTTCCTTGGGATTCTAGTTATTAATCTAAGATTCTTGTCACTCAGGGCCCATTCATTTTGTTTTTTGTGTTTTTTTTTGGTGTTTTATTTGTTAGGGGCCATTCATTTTAAAGGCTCATATCTCTTATTTATTCTAGCAAATTCTCATAGTTTAATTTTTGATTATAATGTCCTTTAATCCGTTTTCTCTTTACCCTTTTTGGAACTCATATTATTTGGAAGTTGAACCTTCGGAATTCATTGCTTATCTCTCATCTTTAATGTTTTCCAGCTCTTCTTCTTGTTACACCGTTTGAGATATTTCATCTTCTGAGCCTTTTATACGTTGAAAGTCTTCAATTTTCCAGAGTTCGTTCGTTCTTGCTGTTTCTTGGTACTAATGTAGTTATTTATATTAGTCTTCTTTTAATTGAAGTAAAACATGAACATGTACCAATAGTAAGTGTGTCCAGTCAGTAGGAAGTAAACGAATGCTTGTAACTCTCACATTGGGAAAGAAATAGGACGCTGCTAGGACTCCAGTCACTCTTTCCTCCCTCCTGCTTTAAGATAACTCTGTCCTGACTGGGAACAAAGGATCGTTCTGCATGTTCGGCGTTTTTCTCTGGTCCATGTCTGTGAAATCGATCCCTGTTCTTCCCTGTGCCAGTGCTCCGAATAGATGCGCTGCTTCGCGGAATCACATTTTGTGACTATGCCACGGCCTGCCTGTCTGTGTGCTTGTTTCTGGATATGTGGATCATTCCCAGTCTCACACTAACTATGAACAGTGCTGCTCTGGACACCCCTTTGCGTGTCTTTGGTGCGTGTGTGTGTACATCTTTGTTGTATGTGTTGGCATGGATTTTCCCAAAAGTAGAGTCTGAGACGAAGTGTGCTGGTGGCGGTTTAGTTGCTAAGTTGTGTCCGACTCCACAGACCGTCGCCCGTCAGAGTCCTCTGTCCATGGGATTTCCCAGGCAAGGATAGTGGAGTAGGTTGCCGTTTCCTTCTCCAGGGGATCTTCCTGATCCAAGGATCGAGCCGAGGTCTCCTGCATTGCAGGCAGATTCTTTACTGCTGAGCCATTAGGGAAACCCTGCAGGTAATTTACTTGTAAACTGAGCCCATGAAGCAAGAGTGATGGACAGGGAATGAAAGAGGTGCAAGGGAGCCTCTGTGAGCATCAGTTAGAGACGGGCTGTTACAGTGAGGGGCTTACAGTGAGGGGCTGGCGCTCAGCCCTGCAGGCCCTCCGAGGAGCCTCGTGGACTGCCTGCCTGTCAGAGCTGCCTGCCCGAGGGATGGGGAGGGAGGCAGGGCATTTACCACTTCCCAGCACTCTTGCCTGGAAACTCCCGGAGACGGAGGAGCCTGGTGGGCTGCCATCTATGGGGTCGCACAGATTCCGGCGTGACTGAAGCGACTTAGCAGCAGCAGCAGGCCTCACTGGTTGGGGGCGGCCACCAGGGCATTACCTCCGTGTACTTTTGGGTAGTGCACGCATACACGCCTTTGAATGCTTTTTAACACAGGTGTTAAAATTTTAGAACTAACTAGAGGACACATCTTAGAAGGCTTCATTATAAATATAGAATAGAATGTAAGTGTAAGTATTATCAGTCTTGTTATAAAAACATTTAATTGAAATCAGGATGTGGAAGGGAGAATGTAAGTGAAAAAGCTATATGTGGGTGAAAAAAATTATTTTTTTTGTCGGATAAACAGATGACTGTCTCAAATGGTATGTTATTTAAAATTATGACGGCAACTCTAGCTACTAGGAAAAGTTACAAGGCAGAAACAGAAAGTAGTTGATGTCTGGTGAGTGTCAGTGGGTTGCAAGGAGTGCTTGTTCAGGAACAATTCAGTAAGACTTGATTTTCTACCATATACAGGTTAATTTAATAAATTATATTAAAATTTTAGTTTCCATATACTGATACAGAAGAATCTTTAGGATTTGTAAGTGGGAAAAAAGCAAGTTATATATCAGTGAGTTGTATGTAGCTCCAGTTTTGGTGAGTATTGCACGTACACACACCCACACACACACGCGCACACATGCTAAGTCGCTTCAGTTGTGTCTGACTCTTTGCGACCCTATGGACTGTCACTTGCCAGCCTCCTCTGTCTGTGGAATTCTCCAGGCAAGAATATAGGAGTATGTTGCCGATTCCTCTTCCAGGGATCTTCCTGACCCAGGGATTGAACCCGGGTCTCCCGTGGCTCCTGCATTGCAGATGGATTCTTTACCACTGAGCCACTGGGGAGGTCTGCATATGTGTACACACACACATACACACACACACACATGCATGTATACTTACATTTGTGTGATAAAGATGGAGAAAAGGTTGAAAATGGGACAGAGAAACCAAGGGAATAAGTGAGACTGTTTTGATTCATGCAGATATTTTTATTGCCAAGTGAAATAAGCCAGACACAGAATGACATAGCCTGTATGATTTCAACTTATCCTTGAAAATATAAATATATGAAAATATAAAGCAGTCAAAACCATAGAAGCAGAGTGGCATGGTGGCAGCCGGGGTCCAGGGGAAAGTGATGGTCAGGGGTGCAGAGTGTGTCAGTGGTGTGTGCAGCGTGTGTGTCAGTGGTGTGTGCAGCACGTGTGTGTCAGTGGAGTGTGCAGCGTGTGTCAGTGGTGTGTGCAGCGTGTGTCAGTGGTGTGTGCAGCGTGTGTCAGTGGTGTGCAGCGTGTGTGTCAGTGGTGTGTGCAGC
>SJYQ01004923.1:187850-233454 GCA_006410935.1 Redunca redunca
GCGTGTGTCAGTGGTGTGTGCAGCGTGTGTCAGTGGTGTGTGCAGCGTGTGTGTCAGTGGTGTGTGCAGAGCGCGTGTGTCAGTGGTGTGTGCAGAGCGCGTGTGTCAGTGGTGTGTGCAGCGTGTGTCAGTGGTGTGTGCAGTGTGTGTGTCAGTGGTGTGTGCAGCGTGTGTGTGTCAGTGGTGTGTGCAGGGTGTGTGCAGCGTCGCGCTTCCAGCTCTCAGCACCGCGCTGTGCTCGGCATTTTTTGAGGGTAGATCTTACGCGTTAGGTGTCCTTACCACAGGCGCACACAGCGGCACTTGCACGTAATAATGACAGAGCGGGGGTGAGAGGAGACTTTTAGAGGCTACAGATAATGGTGTGGCCTTGACGCTGGTGATGGCCTCACGAGTGTATGCGCTGCTGGGCTACGTCGGTTCAGTCGTGTCTGACGCTTTGCGGTCCTGTGGGCGGCAGCCCACCAGGCTCCGCTGTTGCAGGGGTTCTCCCGGCAGGAATCCTGGAGTGGGCTGCCATTCCCTTCTCCAGGGGCTCTTCCTGACCCAGGGATCCCGCGTCTCCTGCATCGGCAGGCAGGCCACCTGGCGCCACCTGGGAAGCCCTTCATGCGTGAATACTTATTCCCAAACCCATTGACTTGTATTTATTAAACATGTTAAGCTTTTCATGTGTCAATCATACCTCAATAGATTGGTTTAAAAGGAACATTAAGTATTCCTATAAGATAAAACTGAAAAATCTTTACTGGACCAGCCTGATTAAAATTTCTGAGTTTATATGTTGAATTTGTATCTTTATTTTGTCAAGAAAGTAGTAAACTAAAACTTACTTTACCTTTCTCTTTAACCTGTAAAACCTGATTTAAAACTTTTAATTTGAATATTGGTTTAGTAGTGTCCAGGATAGCATCATAACAGGTAACATATTGCAGAAATGGATCTTCTGTATTTTGAGGAAGAATAACATTTTGTTCTGCAATTTGGGAAGTTAAAAATATATGTGCACTTAATTCCTCCTTTTCTCCTGAGGCCTCTTAAGCTGCTTATTTCTCTCCCTCCCCTTCTCTGCCCGTGTCCCTGAGCTGAGGGCTCCCGTCACCCAGGGCAGTGAGACGCACACCGCACCGGAAGATGGAGCCCGTAGATCCTAGAGGGAGCACCTTTTACGGGTGGGAAGAGAGCTTGAGTCTGAAGGTCCGAGGGTGCTGCTTTTAGCTGTTATCCTTATGAATATTTAATTGGGGGGTAAAATGATAATTGAAGCCACAATAGGATTTATTATTCCCATTATTAATATATGATTACAATAAGTTGGTATAAATACAGTAATGGTGAAGAGGCAAAACTCTCTTCAGGTGAAAGCATATTTGGATCTTTCCTGAAAATTAGATGATATTAAAAGTTAGATTTAACTATGTTGTTGAAAATTAATTCTCTAAAACACACGTGAACACACATACACCCATTCCATATAGCGGTAGCATATGCTCTGTTCTTAATTAACGTGGAAAGGTTGAAGCTGAAAGCTGGTTGCTGCATTCCTCTTTCGGTGTTTTCAGTTATAGCTGCGTGTGTTTATTACCCGGCAGATCTCTTACGCTCTGACCCTGTGTGAGTTGCAGTCATTAGCAGGAAGATTAGGTGACTTAGAGGACGGTGATTGGCTGCAGCATGAAAGCAACTTAGAGGGGTGATTTGTGCAAAGCACAGTGACCTAAATTAGGTATGTCCTTACTGCCCCTGGGCTCTGCGAGGGACTTGCTGTAGTACGCTGTCAGAAACGAGGTGTTCACATACCACTATGGAAAGATTTCGCCTGAAGAAGTTACTTGTATGTACCTACTTACGATCTTGGGTTTTACTTACAAACCAGTTTGAATCTTTCAGAGTGTAATAGTGAAGCTAGAAGAAATGTCAGGCTTATTAGCACTGGCTTAGAATAGTGATCATCATTCTCTGTGTCTTTGGCTGTGCAAGTCATCTGCTGAAAAGTAAATCCTTGCGTGATGTTAGCAGTGTTGTAGCATTTTTATTAATTATTCTGTAAAATATATATTTTTGATTAGTTGGTATTACTTGAATGAGGCTTTAAGAGGTTTTATATGGCTAAGGTAGTAGGAAAGAAATTACTTTGTCTTAATGGTTAAATATGTTTTGAAGCTAAGCTGAAGTATTTGATAACTCTGAAATTGCTCTCCATGGTTCATAATCATACTTTATGGGAGATGTTCCCTTTTGGGCTCTAGCCATCTGTCTTACAGTGAAGAAATCACTTTGTGATGGGGATCATCTAATGCTGTTGTAATAGTGGATTTTGTAACCCTTAGGTGTCAAAAGAGGAAATAGGCCGAGTCTACAACTGTATGTTAAGTAACCTTTTAGCATTCTCTTTCCTTAATGTTATGCCTTTGGCATTTTGTTAAAAATCTCATTTTTGATCATTTGGCCAAAACAGTACAGATTGTGGATTTTGCCTAAGTAACTCTGAGAGGTAATAGTAAGGTCTGTTTGATAACAGTGCTTAGTTCTGTTTGCTGTTGCTGGGCATTCCTACTTGTAAATTGCCATTTGATTTTATGATGGGTTAATGCTGGGCTTTTTTGTTTGTAAACTGATGGATTAAATTCCACACTGTTAAGTGCCTTTCTGTGTTTGACTGTTAATTGTGCTCACAAGGAAGTGTATCCCATGTAAATTTTTCAGCCCAGTGTGTTGTCCTTTGGAACACACACAGCAGTCAATGCATTTAACCAAGGGCAGGCCCTGCTTGGTGCTGAACAGACAGCGGTGAGTGGGACAGACTTGATGCCCTTCTGCTTGGAGCTGATTGTTCAGACTGGAAAAGTTAAACAACTAGTTACATAAACATGTAATTACATGTTTAATAAATACTATAAAGGAGCACTGTGTGTTCTTGGCCTGTATAATAGTGACCTTGTGCTGTTGTCTCCTGGCTAAAGAACCACAAGTCCCTTAAGCTTTGTGTGTGTGTAAAACGAGAAGATTGAACTGGGAAAGTGCGCCATACCTGTGGCGCACTGTGGCGTATGGATGGCGCCCCGTCCATACCTGTGTAAGGCCTGGAATGGAGAAGATAATTCACTCACCCCTTGATGTCTTATCATGGGGAGCACCCCCCACCCCAAGCTGTAAATTAATTGATAAGCTGGCAATTTGATTATATTACAGTTTTTGATTCACTGATGTAGCCCCAGTATCTGGAATGATGCTTGGGCACATAGTGTCCACTCAGTAGGTATTTTTTGAATAAATGGGTGAATCCAGGCTCCTAGTCATTATTTAAGGAAATGAGACTTCTCTGTTATGTTTCCATCAGATCCATGGGATCAGAGTTAATAATGAGAGAAAGGGTAGGCAAATACACCATATTTGTGAGGCGGTTCCTGGCTCTTTCCCGTTGATTTTTCAGTGAAAAAAATCCAGTGAAATTCTAAAAATGCCTAACCCCTGGCTGACCGGAACTGGGCGATCTTGACGGAATACCCGCTGCGCCTGCTGCTGTCCAGCTTCTGCTGGGTCTTTGCATGCGTATTTTCATGTGTATTTTCTTTCTTTGCATGTGTATTTTCCTTCCTCCTCGTTTTCTGTGCATCTTAATTATTGATGGAGTTGACACAGTTTTTTTAAAAGCTCATTTCAGAATTAGATTTTATTATTCTCATTTCTGTTAATTTATGTATACTGAGTGGGCTCCCCATGTGGCGCTAGTGGTAAAGAACCCATCTGCCAACGCAGGAGACATAAGAGATGTGGGTTCGATCCCTGGGTCGGGAAGATCTCCTGGAGGAGGGGATGGCAGCCCGCTCCAGTCCTCTTGCCTGGAGAATCCCATGGACAGTGGAGCCTGGTGGGCTACAGTCCACGGGGTTGCAAAGAGTCCGACAGGACTGAAGCGACTTAGCACGCATGTATACTTGATAGCCTAAAGTAAGTTGCTCTGTGTGTTTTTGGTGCGTGTGCTGAATTAGAATTGGAATGAAGATCTCCTCATAGCAACAGTGCTGTAAGTATTTGTGATTTAGAATTTCAGATAGACCCTGAGGAGGCTTTCCATCTGTCCGTGACTCTTGTGCTTTGTATTGAAGTTTCTGACAACGAAGTATCGACTAACAATCTCCTTTATTATTGGAGGCTGTCACTTGCCAACTTTTATGCCTCGCACCTCTTTGAGTTCTCTTGCTCTTAGATTCTTTGACCTCTTCACTTCTTTCCTTTGTAACTTTCCTTAAAGCTCAGATTGTCTTTAGTGTTAATCATGGTATGTATTTGAAATAAAAATTTCTGAAGCTTTGTTCCAGTGTCGGAATCTACGCACTTCCTCCTCTGTCCATTGACAAAGCATTTTTTTCAGGGCTTCACAGTTTTTTCTGTGGGAATCATGTGATTGCCTGAGTTTAAGATTTGCCATGTTAAATTGCTTTAACTTTCCATATACCTTTTACTCCTCTTCCACTTATTTTAGAGTAATGCATTAATCAGAAATGCCAAGCATTAATCAAAAATGCCAAGTGAATTCTTGAGAAACTATGATTACCATTCTTTGGCTTTTTATTTTGTGAAATAGTAATCATTCATGATTTCCCCCCTTTAGATTAAGGAAGATTATTTGCTTACTCTTAAGGTTTTTGCCCATAAATTTAAAGTTTTTAAAATATTAAGTTCAACTCTTAGTGATGGATGGGATAAGTTTGGGACTATTTGGAAGACACTTGAGTTTTGTAGGACAACATTTCTATTTATATATACTTTGTTAGATTGCCCTAAGAATCCTGGGAAAATATTCTGACATACAAATCAGCCTTTAGAGCACTACTTAACAGATTTAGAGTTGCTTGTAATACAGTGAGAGTATATAGTAACTTCACTGTTTCCTTATGAATTGAAATGTATGTTTCCTTTTCTGAAGGATGAAAACAGTGTGAATGGAGTGAGAGTGGTCCCTATAAGGTCTCCTAAAGTGGTCGAGGGCAGGAAGCAGCACGATTGAAGCAGGAAGCAGAACGATTGAAATATGTGAGGCTAAAAAAAAAGAAATATGTGAGGCTGAGGTCTGTGGCGGAGAGGGCAGTGGCAGCCCAGTTCAGTGCTCTTGCCTGGAAAATCCCATGGACGGAGGAGCCTGGTGGGCTGCAGTCCATGGAGTTGTGAAGAGTCGGACACGACTGAGAGACTTCACTTTCCTGCATTGGAGAAGGAAATGGCAACGCACTCCAGTGTTCTTGCCTGGAGAATCCCAGGGACGGGGGAGCCTGGTGGGCTGCCTGCCATCTGTGGGGTTGCACAGAGTCGGACACGACTGAAGCGACTCAGCAGCAGCAGCAGAGGTCTGTGGCGTGACCAGGGGTGTGGTGGGCAGACTGGAAAACATGGCTGGGTGATTGGGCTCCACCTAAGCCACTGGGTCAGCATCTGCAAGACCGGGCACCGGAAGCTGAATGTTAGCAAGCCCTCTCGGTACGTCTGAATTTATAAGACTGCATAAATCCTGAACATTTCCTAACTAATACAGTTCTAGATCCTCGTGAGAGTTTCTTGCCTTCTCTTGGCATTTCATCCTAGGTACTTAGGAACGTACTTTCTATGAATAATTCTCCTAGACGGCCGTGATACTGTTTCAGGATACATGCTGAATCTTCACATCAGTTTTAGTGAGGAAATTAATAGATACTTGTTTCTGTAACTGTTAAGGTTTTCTAATTAATCTAGTTTTAAAGCTGAAGTGCGGGCTCCTCTGCGGCTGTGCCCTTGTGCTTGGCACTTCCGCGTGGCGCCTCGCCTCACAGCTCCTTCGGGGTGAGTGACACACCCACTTGTAGGTGACGGCAAGGTACGTACGTGACCTGGCTTTCAGAAGATTGCATATTTCAGTCTTCCTCTGTATTCACATGGCTAAAATAAATCAAAGCAATAAAAAAACAAAAACAGAACCCAGTAAGTTCAGAGGCCTGCTCTTCCTGCCAGAGGGCACCAGCTTTCCTGCTTGCTGTCTGTCCTTCCAGGGCCGTTGCGTGTATTCAGACAGCCCTCTTCTGGGGCCTTCCCGTGCCGAAGGTGTGACAGTGTGCGGTGCGCGCGGTTCTCTGCCTTGCGTGTGTTTCTCTGTATGGTGGGTCTTAAAGGCTTCTCGTGTCGGTGTATAGCGTCTTCGCTTTTTAGCAGCTCGGTGTTCCAGCGAGTGCACTGCCGTTCCTCTTTTAGGGACCGTGGGGGTGGTTTCCAGTGTTTTCCAGTTACAAGCTGCAGTAAGTAACCTTGTACACATGTCGTTTCATGTACAGAGAATTTAAACTGTCTGTGTGATCTTAGTTGGATAATTCTTAAAGCTGTTTTCTTCTATGTTATAGAGCAGATATATTCTGAATAATTACCTTGTTTTATAAATAAAAACTTGAAGCCATGGCAAAATAATTTTCTTAAGATTAGAGTCAGACAAGGTTGCATCGATACACTTATTCCTTTTTTATTCTTCATTTATTTGCGCTTTCCCAGTGCCTTGGATTTGTTCCATTCTAGGCAGGCTTTATAAGGACTGGCTTGTTGGCTTACTCGTCTGAGGTTAAGAATGAAAACATTTTGATGTCGAGGTGGCTCTTGGCTTTTGCTATTTTTAGTTTTCCACTATGTTCTTGAAGTTAAGAAATGAAGAAGCGTTCTTTTCCTAGATGCAGATTTAAAAGTAACTGACATGTTAGATTGAAACTTGAATTTATTCTTTTTAAAAATTACCAAAATTACATGTTTATTATAACGAAAAGTAAACACTATGGGGTTGTCTGTTTCTGCTTCCCCAGCCATCCGTGTGACACAGTGTCAGTGGCTTGATGTTTAACCTTTCAAATATTTGCTATTTACATGCATTTTTTGTATATATTTTTAAAAGGAACAAAGTAAAATTGTACTTCATATGGTATAGTAACTTAATCTGTCGTAAGCATTATCTGGCTTAAAGCATTATCCTAAGATGGTAGAATTTAAAATGCAGTATATTTGTTTCAGAAGTGCATTTCTACCTTGAAATATCAGTGATTTCATTCTGAGGGATTTTTAAGATACAGCCATGTGCACCCTGCATTTTTTAAGCAGTTTCATTGGTTTATTTATCTGGCCGCACCGGGTCTTGGTTGGGGCATGTGGGATCTTTGATTCTCACTGCAGCATGCGATGTTTTCGTTGTGGCGTATGAGCTCTGGTTCCCCAAGCAGGGACAGAGCCGGGGCCCCCTGTCCTGGGGGGCGCAGTCTTAGCCACTGGACCACCAGGAAAGTCCCTGGACCCTGCTGATTTTTTGAATTACTTGTACTATGTTGAGATAGGCAGTGTGTATGCCTACTTAATATTTGCCTTTATAACAAACTGCCTTTCTGACTTATATTTCACAGTTGTTGGAAAGGAGATAATGTTTTTAAGGGAAGGGAGAAATACAGCTCCCTGCTTTTTTTTTTTTAACAGTGGTAAGTGTTGTAATTTTTCCAGACCTCAAAAATTTTAACTTTAGTTTATTTTACAAGTTACCTGTGAAAGCATTCTCATTGAAAACCCAAACATTAACAATAAAATAATACTCTTACTTGGCTTTCAGCTGCTTACTCAAGGCTTCACAGAGTCTAAGGAAAGCAAAGTGGGTGAGCTGTGAGAAGATGAGTTTTCAGACATTCTCTGTGTAACATGCCCCCTTTTTCACACGTGGCGGTATTTTTCCATGATAGATGTTTAGAGGTCAAAGAATATGCGTATTTTAAATAAATAAATTCTGTAAGCTTGCCCAACCTGAGCTGTTTCTGTGTTAGCTAATTAGTAGTAGTACATCTAAACATGTAAATGCATCTTTGATAGAAATAAGAGGTTATTATTGTTGTTAGGGATGAGAGAAAAAGTGTATTGTTTTGCTTCCTTGGCAGTTGTTCTTGTGAAATGGAAGTTTGGAATGGGAGCAGTTAATCCCTTTTAGAATACACAGAGTGTTTGCTACCTCTTGGATCATACAACTCGTGTCTTTTGTTTAAGAATAGAGGTGGCTTCTTTTTTTGAATCTCCCTGCATGCTTAGTGGCTAAATCGCATGAGGTCATTGGGGGGAACGTAAAGGTTTCGTGAGTGTGGCGCGCCTAATGGATGGCTGACTTACTGGTTCTTCTTTCTTGTATGTGTTAGCCTCTGCTTTAGCCTGCTTTAGCCTCTGCTCATTTCTAGAGGAGTGTGACTGCTGTGAGTTAGTTTAATCACACATACAGTCTTCTTTCTTAGTTCACTACATGAAAATGTATCATGGTCTACACGGCCTGCCCCCCAATTCTTTACATATAAATCCTTAGCAAGTTATTTAACTTACGAGTTTCATGTATTGAATTGAATCCCAGTCCTTTAGAGTCATACACCTCTTGATATCCAGGTTTGTTTGATTCTGCAGTTTGGATATCTAGCCTCCCTCCAGAAATTAAGTTTGGATATTGAGATCTGCGTTTTCCTAATATACTGTGTCTGTTTCTGAGTTTTGAGTAGCAAATAGTGAGGGTTTGGATAGCAGTGAATTTATTTGAAAATTTAATCAAATTGATTCAGTTCCTGAGTTTTAAGATATGAGAATTAGGACACTGAGAGTTTAGATAGCCAGGAAATAGTTATATATGAATTTACTTTGCATGCACTGAAAAAAAAAAGCTATACCCCAAAGTAAGACATTTTAAGGTCAAGAGTTGGACTAGACCTTGAAAGATCATTTTATCCAAGCAAACTCCAGTTTTGGTCCTTTCTGAAACACGCTGATCCTTCAGGTGATGCTTAGACATGGAAAGTGATGAGAAGCTGACTATGTGACGTGTCCTTCTGATCTATTGTTCTAAGTGGAGAGGAGGCGCAGGGCAGTTGGAATAGCCACAAGGGCCATGGGGATGGTTGGGAGCTTGTCTTCCTGCAGAACTTGAAAAATATAATCTGATGGGTAAAATAATTTTCTTCTGGGAAACTAATAGTAAGTGGAATACTAACAGGGTTGTAATTAATATTATTTTATTCGTATTCAATTCTCTTATATTCATTTGCCTCTCTTGCCTACAAAGTGATCATTTAAAGCTTAAGAACCTTCAAAAAGAGCAGATTCCTTATTTCCTTCTTGAAAGCTTTTTGACCAGCCCTCCTGCTTTGGGCCGTGCTTAGTCACTCAGTCTGGTCGGACTCTGCGACCCCATGGGCTGTAGCCCGCCAGGCTCCTCTGTCCGTGGGGATGCTCCAGGCAAGAATACTGGGGTGGGTTGCCATGCCCTTCTCCAGGGGATCTCCCTGACCCAGAGATTGAACCCAGGTCTGCCACATTGCAGGCGGATTCTTTACCATCTGAGCCACAGGAAAGCCCAAGAATACTAGGGTGGGTAACCTGTCCCCGCTCCAGCCGATCTTGCCCTCTCAGGAGTTGGACTGGGGTCTCCTGCATTGCAGGTGCACTCTTTACCAGCCGAGCCACCAGGGAAGCCCGGGAGGAGTGTGGTGCTCTGATTTTGTCTGAACAGAAGCATCGTCCGTTTCCTGGTGCCCATCTTTCTCCTGATCATTGCCCTCTTAACTGCACCCAGCTCCCTTCGGCTCCTTTCGGCTCCTTTCGGCTCCCTTCGGCTCCCTTCGGCTCCTTTCTGGCCCCTTCTGGACGTCCTTTTCTTGCACCCGTCTCTTGCTCTGATGCTCTGACAGAGGCACTCTGGGACGGGGTCTCTCCAGCTGGGTCTGTGCTGAGTGGGGCTCCGTGGTCTGGATTCCTGCGCACTCCCCACGCGCATGCTCAGTGAAGGGAAGCAGGTCGCGCTCGGAGCTCAGACAGGCCTTGATGACGCCAGTCAGCTCCTCCTCAGAAGCGTCGTCTGCCTTTTCAAGACTTGAGTGCCATCCTCTCTCGTGTATCCCAGACCCAGGTTTGTTGAGCACAGGAGGTCCCTTGTCCCCCGTCCCTGCTCCTTGTACTCTGCTCTCCAGTCTCTGTTACCTAAGGTTGAGCAGATTCCCTGAGGTGCTAGAAGTGACAGGTGGTGACCCCCTTGTCGGCCTTCCTACAAGAGGGGGTGCACTGTGGCCTTCAGGAGCTGTGTCGGGAGGCCTGGGGGGCTGTGGAGAGGGGTGCACTGTGGGCCTCAGGAGCTGTGTCGGGAGGCCTGGGGGCCCGTGGAGAGGGGTGCACTGTGGGCCTCAGGAGCTGTGTCGGGAGGCCTGGGGGCCCGTGGAGTGGGGGTGCACTGAGGCCCTCAGGAGCTGTGCCGGGAGGCCTGNTACCTAAGGTTGAGCAGATTCCCTGAGGTGCTAGAAGTGACAGGTGGTGACCCCCTTGTCGGCCTTCCTACAAGAGGGGGTGCACTGTGGCCTTCAGGAGCTGTGTCGGGAGGCCTGGGGGGCTGTGGAGAGGGGTGCACTGTGGGCCTCAGGAGCTGTGTCGGGAGGCCTGGGGGCCCGTGGAGAGGGGTGCACTGTGGGCCTCAGGAGCTGTGTCGGGAGGCCTGGGGGCCCGTGGAGTGGGGGTGCACTGAGGCCCTCAGGAGCTGTGCCGGGAGGCCTGGGGGCCCGTGGAGAGGGGTGCACTGTGGGCCTCAGGAGCTGTGCCGGGAGGCCTGGGGGGCTGTGGAGCTCACCTGTGGGGGAAGCGGCTTCTGCCAACTGTCTCAGCCAGTGGCACAGAATCTTGTACATACTGAGTTCATGATAAGTTCTATCAGTTCCTTTGAAAGTTAAGTTACAAGTCGAGAAGTGACATTAAAGCTAAAATTTTCTTTTAAAAGTAGTCTGTGTAATGTATTACAGTAAATATGGTTATCTTTTTGTTGAGCGGAAAAGTGGAACAAAACTGTTCACGACTCAAAGGTGGACTGCCTTAGAGGTTAAATTTTGAGGATGGCTTTTCCTTTGTAGACAAATAAAAAGTTCTTATAACTTTGGTTCTTAGTAATTTACGATTGAAAGTGAAACATGTTAAGTCTGTGGACTTATTTTTGACCATTGTACATTTAACCATAATTCAGTATCCAGTACTAATACAGGTGAGTTAAGTGGGATTCTTTCTGTTTAGAATGCCTAAAAGCAAAAAAAAAAAAAAAAAGTGTTCTATATTGATATCTAAGGGTTTCCCCCAATCCCGATTCTCTGTAATTTCTGATTAACTTCTAATTTCTGAGAGTCGTTCCACTGAAGTGAATATGTGTACCAGTTACTTAGTAATTTCCATGGAAGCCCAGAAAATCTTTGTCATTTCAGTTCTTTCCATGAGACTTTAAATGGTCTTCTGTGGATTAAAAAAAATAAAAAAGCCTATAAACACACTTTTAAAAGAATGTAGTTAGCCATAGTATGAATTTGCTTCTTTGACAGGAAGGTCCTCTGTTACATATTTCTGACCATCTCAAATAACACACCTAGCAGTAGGCCCTCAGTGTATACTGATTTCATGAATGAATGAGAATAATTTCTTTTTAGGGTCCCGATGAAGAAGCTGTTGTGGATCTTGGCAAAACCAGCTCAACTGTGAACACCAAGTTTGAAAAAGAAGAACTAGAGAGTAAGTTTGTTTAAAGTAACTTTTGTTTAGCAGTATAAATTACTAGTGAGTGTCTGTTAGTGTCCTTTAAGTTTTACTTATTATTTGTTGAAACTGTTGTTGTTGTTATTCTAGAGCATTCATTTACAAGAGTGTTCAACACTTTTCTAAACATAGTTTAATTTTTCTAAACATAGTTTAAAGAATATATTGCAAAAATTTGTGCATCCACTATCCGTATCTACAAAGAGAACATTCCTTGAAACATAAATATCAGAATGATTTTCAAATTTTACTAATGGTCACCATTACTTACCTTGGAAATTGAATGCCACAATTATAAAATGAGTTAATTCTTTAATTTTTTTTCCTAACAACCTGCTGCTGCTGCTGCTAAGTCGCTTCAGTTGTGTCCGACTCTGTGCGACCCCATAGATGGCAGCCCACCAGGCTCCTCTGTCCCTGGGATTCTCCAGGCAAGAATACTGGAGTGGGTTGCCATTTCCTTTTCCAATGCATGAAAGTGAAAAGTGAAAGTGAAGTTGCTTAGTCGTGTCTGACTCGCAGCAACTCCATGGACTGCAGCCTACCAGGCTCCTCCGCCCATGGGATTTTCCAGGCAAGAGTACTGGAGTGGGGTGCCATTGCCTTCTCCGTCTAACAACCTGGGTAACTTGAATTAAGAGCAAAATACAATGTGCCAGAATAATAAGCCACAGTTATCACTGCTGTCATCTAAATGTTCATTTTATAGGTCTGTTCATCAGCCTTTTAAAATACTTGTAAAAACCTCAGCATAGAATTATGTAGCAAATCAGTTATTTGCCAGTCTGTTTTCCCTGAGCTTCCCTGATGGCTCAGAGGTTAAAGCGTCTGCCTGGAATGCAGGACACCCGGGTTAGATCCCTGGGTCGGGAAGATCCCCTGGAGAAGGAAATGGCGACCCACTCCAGTACTCTTGCCTGGAGAATCCCATGGAGGGAGGAGCCTGGCGGGCTACAGTCCATGGGGTCGCAAAGAGTCGGACACGACTGAGCGACTTCACACTTCACTTTCCCTGAGCAGGAAGAAGTCCTGACAAATGGTTTCAGTTTTCTTTCTTTCCTTTTTTCTGAAATAATTTTAAAAGGTACAGAAGACTTGCAAGGGCAGTACATGGTGTCCCCTGTATATACAGCTTTTTATAATGTTAACGTTTTATTTAGGCGTAAGTTTATGAAAATGAAGAAATTTCCCCGTTTTCCATAACCTTGCCACTTTGGAAGAGTGATAGTTACGGGTAGAGCATCCCGGAATGTGGGGTTGTGTAATGCGATCCTGTGACGTGATACTCTCACAGCGCAGATCATGGGGGTGTGGGCAGCGTGCTGGGTGTGATGGCCTCTCTCACCTGTGGACGGGTGACACCAGCGCGTTACTGTTGGTGATGTTAACCCTGAACACTTGCTATGGTGGTGATCATAGGTTTTTATGTAGGTCATAAATTTTGATAGATTTACTTTGGGGTCTTTGAGAGACCTACATTTAGAAAAAAAAAATTTGTAATGTAATCATTTCATTCAGATATTGAGACCTACATTTTTAGGTTGAAGTCTTCAGCTGAATGGAGCCATTGCTTTACAAAAAGAGTTGGAAAGAGACCCAGATAAGTGTTCTGTACGTTTACTTCCTGAGATGGACAAAACTCGTCTTTCAAAATTGACTTTAAAAGTTTAGGCTTACGAGGGCTTCTGCAGAGAATTTCATTTACCTAGCAGCTTGATTCTATAAATTGTAAGCACTGCAGAGGTTAACGTTTTCAGCAGTAATTTTGTTAGTTCAGATGTCCCGTGACCCATGAGGTCCGTCACTTTGTTGTTGTCCCTCGTGCAGGTGTGACCCAGAGCATGAAGAGAGCTGCTGGCTGCGGTCCTGGCTCCCTTTGGTTACCCAGGCCTCTCGCTCTTCATCCTTTGTGCATCTTTAAATTTCACTATGAAGCATGAGGGAGAGAGTAGTTCATCTCAGAGTCTCACTGAAAAGGGCTTTGATGAAATAAAGTTGTGATGGAGAACACGAAAGGAGACAATAAAAGCAGGAAAAATAGTAAGGCTCCATCTCCCAGTCTCTGGATTCTAGCATATTGTTACTTATTTTATCTAGTCTTTCTAAGTTTCAAACTCAGAATTCATTTTTATCTTGGGGTGCAGGGCCTTGTGTGCCAAAACCCATTAGAACTAATTGGAGTAACAACTTTGTAACTCACACTGCACAGTGATACTTTAATTTCCACTTTTGGACAGTGTTCAGAAGAAAATGGTTTCACTAAAATAAAACTGTGAGATCACTGAGTTTTATGCTTTTTTTTTTCATTTTCCTTAATTGCAGTATAATTCAACATAATGTAAAATTTGCCTTTTAAAAGTGTTTTTTTAGAATATTCACTATATTGTGCAACCATCAAACCTTTATTTCCAGAATATTTTCATCATCCCCAAAGAAGAAGCCCTCTGCAGTTTTTAAAATTAAGCTTCTGTTGACGCTTAGCTGGCCCACAGCACTGTTAGTGCCTGGTGCTCGCCACAGCGATTTGATGCGTCGCCAGATTCCGACGGAAATGGAGAAGGTGGGGAAAACCACGAGACCATTCAGGTATGCCCTGAGTCAGATCCCTTACGTCTGTACAGTGGGAGTGAGAAATGGGTTCCAGGAATGAGATCTGATAGAGTGCCTGAAGAACTATGGATGGAAGTCGTGACATTGTACAGGAGGCAGTGACCAAGCCCATCCCCAAGAAAAAGAAATGCAAAAAGGCAAAACAGTTGTCTGGGGAGGCCTTACAAACACCTGAGAAAAGAAGAGACGCTAAAGGCAAAGGAGAAAAGGAAAGATATACCCATTTGAATGCAGAGTTCCAAAGAATAGCAGGGAGAGAAAACAAAGCCTTCCTCAGTGATCAGTACAGAGAAATAGAGGAAAACAATAGAATGGGAAAGACTAGAGATCTCATCAAGAAAATTAGAGACACCAAGGGAACATTTCATACAAAGATGGGCACAATTAAGGACAGAAATGGTATGGACCTAACAGAAGCAGAAGATATTAAGAGTTGGCAAGAATACATAGAAGAAGTATACAAGAAAGATCTTAATGACCCAGATAACTATGATGGTGTGATCACTCACCTAGGGCCAGACATTCTGGAATGCAAAGTCAAGAGGGCCTTAGGAAGCATCACTACGACAAAGCTAGTGAAGGTGATGGAATTCCAGTTGAACTATTTCAAATGCTGAAAGATGATACCGTGAAAGTGCTGCACTCAATATGCTAGCAAACTTGGAAAATTCAGCAGTGGCCACAGGACTGGAAAAGGTCAGTTTTCATTCCAGTTGCAAAGAAAGGCAATATTCAAACTACCACCCAAGTAGCACTCATCTCACACGCTAGCAAAGTAATGTTTAAAATTCTCCAAGCCAGGCTTCAACAGTACATGAACCATGAACTGCCAGATGTTCAAGCTGGATTTAGAAAAGGCAGAGGAACCAGAGATCAAATTGCCAACATCCATTGGATCATTGAAAAAGCAAGAGAGTTCCAGAAAAACATCTACTTCTGCCCTATTGACTACACCAAAGCCTTTGACCCTATGGATCACAACAAGCTATGAAAAATTCTTCAAGAGATGGGAACACCAGGCCACCCATCTGCCTCCTGAGAAATCTGTATGCAGGTCAGGAAGCAACAGTTAGAACTGGACATGGAACGACAGACTGGTTCCAAATTGGGAAAGGAGTATGTCAAGGCTGTATATTGTCACCCTGCTTATTTAACTTCTATGCAGAGTACATCATGAGAAATGCTGGGCTGGAAGAAGCACAAGCTGGAATCAAGATTGCCGGGAGAAATATCAATAACCTCAGATATGCAGATAACACCACCCTTATGGCAGAAAGTAAACAGGAACTAAAGAGTCTTTTGATGAAAGTGAAAGAGGAGAGTGAAAAAGCTGGCTTAAAACTCAGTATCAAAAAACTAAGGTCATGGCATCCGGTCCCATCACTTCATGGCAAATAGATGGGGAAACAATGGAAACAGTTTATTTTGAGGGGCTCCAAAATCACTGCAGATGGTTTTTGCAGCCATGAAATTAAAAGACACTTGCTCCTTGGAAGGAAAGCTATGACCAACCTAGACAGCATATTAAAAAGCAGAGACATTACCTTGCCAACAAAAATCTGTCTAGTCAAAGCTATAGTTTTTCCAGTAGTCATGTGTGGAAGTGAGAGTTGGACTGTAAAGAAAGCTGAGTGCCGAAGAATTGATGCTTTTGAACTGTGGTGTTGGAAAAGATTCCTGAGAGTCCCTTGGACTGCAGGGAGATCCAACCAGTCAAACCTAAAGGAAATCAGCCCTGACTATTCACTGAAAGGACTGATGCTGAAGCTGAAACTAATACTTTGGCCACCTGATGCGAAGAACTCACTCTTTGGAAAAGACCCTGGTGCTGGGCAAGATTGAAGGCAGGAGGAAAAGGGGACGGCAGAGGATGAGATGGTTGGATGGCATCACTGACTTGATGGACATGAGTTTGAGTAAGCTTCTGGAGTTGGTGATGGACAGGGAAGCCTGGGGTCCATGGGGTTGCAAAGAGTCAGACATGACTGAGCGACTGAACTGACTCATTACAAAATGATCACCATGATAAGTTTAGTTACCATCTGTCATCATGCAGTCATTATATTTGTATGCTTTCATTTGGGATTTTTCTGATAATTTTTTTTATAATAATTGAACATGCGTGTCAAGCAACTCAAATTCTTCTTACTCTGTGCACATTTGTAAATGACTGAGAAATCACCATGAGTGTTGATTTTGGGATTACAAATAAACTTTAGTGGGTAGGCATATTTACAAATGCAGAATCCGTGAGTAATGAGAATTTATTACTTTCAAATCTCGTCTACAAATAAAGATCTTGAGTTTCTTGTTTTTTTTTTATGACCATCTTACAGAAATTATTAGAAAAAGAATGCCCTGAACAGTTTATATTTCAACATTCACTATTTTATGTTGTACATAGAGAAAGCAGCTCTCTGCCAGATGGGTTTTGCACAGCTGCAAATGAGTTAAATTTGTGGTCTCTATCCCCTTTCCCCTATCACAGCTTTACACAGGAACCTCATTTAAACAATTTAAGAAATCAAGTTTCTCCTTCTCAGTGTTGGATATAATGCTGTGAGCTGTCGACTGGCCTGATTGAGTTTCATTTAGTGTGCAAAGAGCAGAGACTGCCTTTCATTGCTTTTTTAAATTTAATTTTTTAATTGAAGTATACAGTTGATTTCCAGTGTTGTGCCTGCCAATCTCTGCTGTATAGCAGAGTGACTCAGTTGTACACATATATGCATTCTTCTTTAATGTATCTTCTGTTCCATTATGGTTTGTGACTGGATATTGTGTATAGTTCCTTGTGATATATAGGACCTTGTTGTTCATAACTGTTTTTTGGTCCGAATACAAAACTAGGATAATGCAACATCAGAAGTAGCTTTTTCTATTCTAATAGAATATTATAACCTTATTTTATTGCTTTTAAATCCAGTCTGACAATTTCCACCCTTTAATTAGAGTATTTGGATTGTTTAAACTTAATGTACCGCTCATTAATTTGGACCTTACTAATTTGAGATTTTCAAAACTTAATAAATATTTACAACTATCCATCTGTGAATAATCATTATTAAAGCATATATCTTAAGGGCCTCTGCTAAGTAGGATTGACTGTAAATGTAGATGGAAAACATTGATGTCTACATAGTATGATTTCAGGTGGGCCAAGTTCTTCTTTCTCAAAATTTCTTTTCAAACTTGTACATGAATACTTACAGAATATCTAGTATACTTATATGCATATCTAGTATACTTATATATGTATATCCAGTGTGCTTATTAGTCGATGGCATTGGCCTTTGATGTAATATTTTATGTAGTGCTCTGTAAAATGAGACAAGCAACAAGAGACTAGCATTGCTATTTACATGAACTTACATGAAATGCTTTTTCATCAAAGTAGAATTTGGTATTCTTCTGTTTATATTCCTTTTTCCTTTTTTGGAAACCTAATACTGGCAATACTTGAAGATATTGTAAGTTTGGTTCCAGACCACTGCAGCAAAGTGAGTCACAGTAACTTTTGGTTTCCCAGTGCCTATAAAGGTTATGTTCATGCTATATCATAGTTTATTAAATGTGCAATAACATTATGTCTAAAAAACAAAGTATCTGCCTTAACTTACTACTACTACTACTACTACTAAGTCACTTCAGTTGTGTCAGACTCTGTGCGACCCCATAGATGGCAGGCAGCCCACCAGGCCCCCCCGTCCCTGGGATTCTCCAGGCAAGAACACTGGAGTGGGTTGCCATTTCCTTCTCCAATGCATGAAAGTGAAAAGTGAAAGTGAAGTTGCTCAGTCGTATCTGACTCTTAGCGACGCCATGGACTGCAGCCCACCAGGCTCCTCCATCCATGGGATTTTCCAGGCAAGAGTGCTGGAGTGGGGTGCCATTGCCTTCTCCGGCCTTAACTTGAAAAACACTTTATTGCTAAAAAATGCTAACCATCACTTCAACCTTCAATGTGTCATAATCTTTTTGTTGGCAGAGGGTTTGGACTTGATGTTGGTGGCTGCTGGCTGATCAGAGTGGTGGTTGCTAAAGGTTGGGATGAATTTCTTAAAATGAGACAACAATAAAGTCTGCCACCTTGGTTATCCACAGATGATTTCTCTGTACCCTGCAGTACGGAGATAGCATCTGACCCATCGTAGAATGTCTTTCAAAATTAGAGTCAGTCCTCTCGAACCCTTTTACTTTTATCAAATAAGTTGATGTAGTCTGCTAATTCCTCTGTTGTCATTTCAACAAGCTTCACAGCAGCTTCACTGGAGTAGATTTCATCCAAAGAAACCACTCATTTTCCTCATCAGTAGGAAGCAGCTCCTTATCCATTGAGATTTTCTCAGGAGGTGCAGGGATTCATTCCCGTCCTCAGGCTCCACTTCTCAATCGAGCTCTTTTGCTGTTTCCACCACATCTGCAGTGGCTTCTTCCACTGAAGGCTTGAGCCCCTCAAAGTCACCCAGGAGGGTTGGAATCAACTTCTTTCCAAAACTCCTCTCTTAATGTTGATGCTTTGACCTCCTCCCATGAATCTTGAGTGTTCCTCATGGCAGCTAGAATGGTGAATCCTTTCCGGAAGGTTTTCAATTGATTTTGCCCAGCTCTATTGGAGGAAGGACTACCCATGGTGACTGTAGCCTTACAAAACATATTTCTTAAATAATAAGACTCGAAAGTTGAAATGACTGCCTGATTCGTGAGCTGCAGAATGGATGTTGTGTTACCAGGCATGAAAATACCGTTAACCTCTTTGTCCACCTCCACCAGAGCTCTTGGGCGTCCAGATGTCGTGTGAATGAGCAGTCATATTTTGAACGTGGTTTTTTTTCTGAGCAGTAGGTCTCCACAGTGGGCTTACAGTGTTCAGTAAAGTGTGTTGTCAACTGATGTGCTATCATCTGGGCTTCGTAAAACCTACGGTGGAAAAGAATCTAAAGCTATACAGCTGAAACTAACATACTGTTACAAATCAACTAGAGTTAAATCAATGAAAGAAAAAGCATCGTTCTTAAGGGCCCTAGGCTTTCAGATGGCAAAAGAGCATTGGTTTCAGCTTCATGTCACCAGCTGCATTAGAGTCAGCCAGTCCTCTGAAGCTTTGAAACCAAGTACTGACTCCTCTCTAGCTGTGAAAGTCCCAGTTGGCATCTTCTTCCAATAGAAAGCTGTTTCATCTACATTCTGTCCAGACCACTAAAACTTTCTCCATATCAATAGTAAGGTCATTTCAGTTTCTTATCATTTGTGTGTTCACTAGAGTAGCATTTTTAATTTCCTTCATGAACTTTCCTTTGTACCCACTTCTTGGCAGTTTGGCGTAAGAGGCCTGGCTTTAGGCCTCTCTTGGTTTTTGACATGCCTTCCTTACTGAGCTTAATTATTTCTGACTTCTGATTTAAAGTAAGAGACATGTGACTCTTTCACTTGGCTCCTTGGAGGCTGTTGAAAGGCTATTGCTTGGTCTGTTTTCAGCCTTGCTCTGTCTCAGGGAACAGGGAGGCCCGAGCAGAAGGAGAGAGGTGGGGGAATGGCCACCATGGAGCCATCAGGACACACATTTACCAAGTAAGGTTGCCATCCTGTGTGGGACATGGCTTGCGGTGCCCTCAAACAGTCGCAGCAACCACATCAAAGATCGCTGATCATAGACGACCATAATAAGTATAATACCAATGGAGAAGTCTGAACCGTTGCCAGAGTCACTGCCAAAGCACGACCGGAGAGCGAGTGAGCAGATGCTGTTGGGAAGATGGTGCCGATACGTTGGCTCTGTGCAAGGTTGCCACAAACCTTCAATTTGTAAAAAGCAGGGTGACTGTAAAATGAGGCCTGCTAGTAACGTTTCTGCACGTCTTACCAGGCCATCGAGCTGTGTACATCGGTGTTCACGTCCCGTTTAGTAAAGAGAGTCGCCGGCGTCACAGGCATCGCGGACACAAGCATCACCACCGGAGGAGGAAAGACAAGGACTCGGACAGGGAGGATGGACGGGAGTCTCCTTCTTATGGTAAGAGAAGTGGGAAGTTCTTTCCTGGGAAGTTCTCCACCAACGCTTTAAGGTTCTTTGCTGGGAATTTTGTTTTTAAATAAACATTTCCTTTTAAAAATCATATTTCTATAATAATTTAGACATTATATGCCTTGAGGAATAGTAATTGAAGTAAGAATATTTTTCTCTGTAAGAAAAATGCTTAGTTTATAGCTTAAGATCTACTTGAGATGGGTGAAAAAAGTAAGGGATTTTGGTTTCTTTATTGTATTCTAGCATTGGAACTGTAAATGTTGAGTGTTAGCGCTTCAAATTCCATTTAGGAGGGTTTCTGCTTCCTTTTCTCTGTTATATGTTTCGTTATTTACATATGCAGTGAACAAATATCTGGAGTCCTGAGGCTCCTGGAAGAGACTGAAATTTTTAAGAGTTTTCATTTTTAAGTACATTTTTTGACCAGAAGATTTTATCCTACGCTGGATTACTTGATTTTCTGTGGGGAAAAAAAAAAGAGTGCTTTGATTAGATAGTGTGTCTTTAGAAAGACAAGACTTTTTGTTTGAGAGCAGAGCAATTAAGAAGTGCCAGCAGACACAGTAAATGTTGGGAACCTTAGAAAGGAAGAAAGGCATACAGTAAAGAAAATTAATAACATCTGATAATAATGATTGCTAGTTATTTAAGTGGCCCTGAGAGCTGGAGAGGCGAGAACCAGAAAGAGTAGCCGTGCAGCTTGAGCAGGGGCCTCAGACGCGCGCTCAAGTCGAGAGCCAGGGCATCAGTGGCTTTTGAGGACATCATGGCCCTCGTGGCTGTGTACACCGTAGGTCCTGTGTGCTCTCAGGAGCCAAGGGAGCTGCACCCCACGGGCGCTTGTGTGCTGTGCTAGAAAAAGGTTTTGTCGAAGAGTGAAAGAATTACTGTGTGTTATACGGCTTATGTCATGACTGAGGAAGGGAAATACTGATGGCCTAGTAAAATGCTAACTGCTGTTTCTGTGAAGTATTCCACGAAGCCCTCGACATATGCCCTTTGATTTACTCTTCTCAACATTAAAAAAACTAAAGATTGGTATTATTGTTTTCATTGTATAGATGGATAAGCCTCAACTTAGAGAGGCTAGCTACATGATGGGAATCTCTTCACCAGTCCTAAGAGATACTGACAGCCTGATAAACTCTGTCAATATTAAGTGGTAGAATAGCCCCAAAAGATGACGTCACTAGCCAAGGGAAAGTCGAAGCTCATTTTAGAAAGGATCACTAGTGGACTCTGGTGCTCTTGGTAGTTGATAAGTATCTTGCTGGGCTTCCCGGGTGGCTCAATGGTAGAGAATCTACCTGCCAAGCAGGAGACAAGGGTTCAATCCCTGGGTCGGAACATTCCCCTGGAGAAGGAAATGGCAACCCACTCCAATATTCTCATCTGGAGAATCCAGTGGACAGAGGAGCGTGGCAGGCTCCATACAGTCCTTGGGGTGGCAAAGAGTCAGATGTGACTGAGCAAGTATTCTGCTATTCCATGTGATGATCCCTCCAGTTTAGAATATTTTACTTTGTGAGTAGATGAACATGCTTTTTTATTTCATTCTGAGTAAAAAGGTACACAATATTTTTTAATAGAAAAAATTTTTTACTAAATTATGTTTATATGTTCACCTTGGCTAGGCGATTTAATAAACTTTCAAGCTGAGGTCTGACATTTGAAGTCTAAATATAGTGGTTTGAAAAATACATTTGGTAGAGAAAATATTTGTGACTTTTTCATGGAGTTATTATGCCTAGAAAAGTTTTATGTCACAGAAGTGGGTTTATTTTGGCTTCAACTGCCAGTCTGCATCCTAGAAAGGGCTGTGAATGAAGTGGCTTCTTTGCTCCCCTGACTCTCTGAAAAGAGAGTCTGGTCTGCTGCTTCTGGACATGATGGAATAATAGGAATTGAATTTGCATTCCAATTTTAAATAGCTAGAAAACTGCACAAAGTGCTTGAAATAGTAATTTTCAGACAGTGGACAGCAGGCAGCAAAGGACACTGAGCTCCGTGAGAGGGGAAGCAGTGAGATGGGCCCTGTGGTCCTGAGATAGTCAGGCGAGGTGGTTCCCAGGCTGCAACATGGGGCGCCGGGACAGAGCCTCGTAGCCCTCAGGGTTGAGGAGGTAGGCTGGGACTGGGGAGGCCTCCAATGTTAGCATTTAAGAAGCAGAGTGCCAGAGAATAGATAGCTGCACGTAGAGGGCTCCAAAGGTCTGAAGAAGGGCTCTGTTCAGTCTTCGGCCGAGTACTCACGTGGGTGTGTGTGACGGAAAGCTGTCTGGGGCTTGCCGACGGCCAGCAGAAGCAGGCGCGGGAAGTAGACCCTGGATTCCACACGAAGACTGGGCACAGGTGTGTTCCCACCTCTCTGAGGGCAGAGGCCTCAGAAGGGCACTGACTGAGCTTTACACTCAAGACTGCAGTGAATCTACTATAAAAAAAAATTAAAAGCAAGATTTGAAAGAATTGCATTGACCCTAAGTTTCTGCATGTCAGAACAAGCTCTAGTATTACTAAAAGAAATACAGTAGAACCTAGCATTTAACCGTGTGAAGCGCACAGTATCTGACATTCACAACTTATTTGAAATATAGTGAAGTAGGAAAGTAGGCATAACCAAGAGAAAACTGAATCCGTAGGAACAGATACAGAAATGACAGACTTAATGGAATTCTACAGCAAGCATGGTAAAGCAGTGTAATAAACGCTCTTTATATGATCAGAGGGAGAGAGAAAAATAGACTGATGAGGAGGGAGGCTGAAAATGTATGAAAGCCCCAAATGGAACTTCTGCACATGAAAAATATAGTATTTGAAATGAATAGTACAGCAGATAAGATTAACAGATGATTTGACATTACAGAACAAGAAAGATTAGTGATTTTTGAAGAGATTGTGATAGAAACTAATCAAAAGAAACAGAAAAAAAGCTGAAAAACCAATAAACAGCATCCGTAATTTGTCAGACAATATCAGTTCAGGTAGTCTAACATATATATAATTGGAGTGCCAGAAAAATTTCCAAACGTAGTTAAAACTCTGAACTCACAGGTCCAAGGAGTTCAGCAAAGCCCAAGGAGAAGAAACATGAAGAAAACCACCCAAAGTCACAAATATCAGACTGCTGAAACCAAGATGTAACAGTCCTACATAGCTTCAAAATCCATGAAGCAAAAGCTGGTAAAATCGGAAAGCGAGAAACCGACAAGTGTAGTTGGAAGTAACAACTCTCCTTCCTCAGTAATGGATAGAACAAGTGAACAAAAAGTCAGTAAGGGTGTAGAAAACCTAAGTAACACTGTCAGGCTGATAGTCACATGCACAGAACTCAACCACAGCAGAATACATGTTCTCTACAAGTGCATATTGAAGATTTACCAGGATCATATTCTAGGCCACAAATCAAGTCAGTACATTTGAAAAGACTGAAAGTATATTCTCTGACCGCAGTAGAATTAAACTAGAAACATACTGAGGTAAATACCCAGATATTTGGAAATTAAATGCAAAGCTTCTCAGTAACTCATGGGTTAAATGCAATCACAATAGAAGTTAGAAAGTATCTTGAATTCATGAAAATGAAAACCCAGTATAGGCAGTAACTAAAGGACATTCTTCAAGGTGAGGACATAGTTTCGACATGCACAGGTTTCATTTAGCATGGCTCTCTGCAAAGTGAGGATGTCTATATTTTGAAATTTGTCAGGTGTAGCTGAAGCAGTGCTTAGAGAAAAATGTATAGCATTTTATCTTTATATTAGAAAAAAGGAAAGACCTAATCAGTGATTTAAGCTTGTAACTTAAGAAATTGAAGGAACAAATAGAGCAAATTAAACCAAAACAAGGAAAAGAAATCATTGAAATGAGAGTAAAAATGAATTAAATAAAAATTAGATCCATATTAGCAAAAATCAATCAGACTGAAATCTGGTTCTTTGAAAAGATCAATAAAATTGATAAATCTAAATAGCCAGATCAGTCATGTCAGGGGAAAAAAGATACAAATGACCAGCAGTAGAAAATTTCAGTACAGAGTCTACAGATTAGGGAATATTATGAATGATTCTATGCCAACAAAATTGATACTTCAGATGAAATGAAGAAGTTTCTTAGGATTACATGCTATTAAGCAGAAATGAGTAACTTGAATTACCCTACATGTAGAAAAAGAAATTGAATTTGTAGTCTCAGACATTCCCATGATGAAAATTTTCTCCCCCATACATAGCAACATATAAAAGTAAGGAATAACACAAACTCTGCCTGATTATTAAAGATGACAAAACCAGGAATCGCAAACTAGGAATTTTAGAAAACTTCCTCACTTCCCAGTCATCTTGTGAAGCCAGCATTACCCTGGTACCAAAACTTGATAAAGATGTTATAAGAGAATAAAACTGCACACTGATTGTTTCTCACAAATGTAGATTCGGAAGTCCTTAAGAAAATAAACACGTCTTTTCCCACCAGTATTTAAGAGAGCTAGTCCACCATGACAGTAGTGTGCTGAGGAGCGGCCCCCACCTTGTCTGCGTCCCTAATGTCCGGAATCTGTGAGTGTCAACCTTATTTAGCAAAGGCGAGTTTACAGATGTGACTAAATTAAAGGATTCTGAGTAGCGGAGATCATGCTGGATTAATGGACATGGGCCAGATTTAATCACAAGGAGTCAGAAGATCAAAGGAGACAGTGGTGGTGGTGATACAGTGGGGAGGGGTCCAGACCCCGGGAATGTAGGCAGCCTCCAGAACCTGGAGCCTCCAGGAAGAACCATCCCTATGGTTTTAGCCTTGCATAGAACCCATTTTGGACTTATGGTCTCCAAAACTGTAAGAGAATAAATTTATGTTAAGGCACCGAATTTGTAGCAATTGACTATAGCAGCAATAGGAAAGCAATAAACAAGTGGAAATTCAGGGTCGTTTTTAAAATTTAAACATCTGTATCAATGTAAACTTATTAACAGTATAAAGCAGAAAAACCCCATGTAATCATATCAATGACAGAAAAATTCCACCCCCCATTCATGATAAAATTCCCCTAACATACTAGGGATATTAGGAAACTTCCTCAGTGTGATAGGAGATTCTAGAAATGCAGGTGGGAGACTGAATTTTCTCCCCATGAATTGGGAAAAAGCAGGCTGTCCTCTCTTGCCACTTCTGTTCAGCATGGTACTGGCACACGTCTCCAGCGGAATAAGGCAAGATAGAAATGAAATATATCTAGAAGATAACCGAAGATGTAAAATTGTCTTTATTCACAATTACAGAATCACATATGTAGCAAATCCTAAGCAATCTACAAAGCTACAGAAATACATGAGTTTAGCAAGGTTGCAGGATACAAAATCAGGGTACAGAATCAACTACATGTCTATATAAGAGCAATGAGCAATCAGAAAATGAACTAAATACTGACACAGTAGCACCAGAAAAACTCTTTGGGGATAAATTTACAAAAGATATGTGAGACCTAACTGTCGGCAGATTCAGGTGCTGGGAAGCCCAGTCGCACCACGGTTTTGCCATGTGTTGGCCCCAGGATATTCCTTCACGGTGAAGAACCGTGCCATGTGCACACTGTACGGGTTTGCGCTTCGTACTCCTCTTCCCCGGTTCTTATATTTTCCTCTTTCTGGTATTTTTCCTGTTTGACTAGCTTATTCTGTTTTCTGTATCTCTTAACCTTGTGTGTTTTTGTCTTGTTATTAATGCATATCGTATAACCTCTTTCTTGCATCTGACTTTTCCTTTAACAGTTCTACTTCCAATCTGCGTTGTAACCTGTTTTAATTTCCCTGTTGGGGTTTTAAGTTCCTGGACGTTTGTTTACTTAGATGTAAAATTTGAATTTGACATCCGCTCTCATATTTGGAAGAATTTGATCTTGTTTTTAATTGATGCTTGTTGTTGTATGCTTATGTGTTTTTTCTGGGGCCCCTGGGCTTTCAGCTGTTGTGGGCTAGAATGTATGTTAATTTCTTGGTTGGGAATCCTGTACCACACAGATAAACTCAGAGGTCATGAGTGGCAGTGACCTGTCCTACATCTCTGGCCTCAGAGACAGACTTGCTTTTCCATAATAGTAAGAAAAGGAGTTTTGCGTTTTCTCTTTTTTTTTGGAACTTGGGGATTTTTGTTTTTTTTTCTTTTGAACTTTCATTAACTTTTAAATGTTGTATGTTGTCTAACATTTCTATCTGTTTTTGGTGAGGGAAAAGTCCTGTTTTTATGCACAGTGTTTTCTTGGTTTTGGATGTTGCTTACTTTGTTTTTACAGAAGTTTGCTGAAGATTAGTGTGAGTTATCTTTAACATATGGTTTTTCTTTTCCATGTGTAGAGGTGATCTTTCTGTGAAGTTCTTTTGTTCCAGATTGTTGGCCCTTATTTCCTTTCAGAATTGTATTATTTTAATAATAATCAGAAGAAATTTGTTTTAATGGAATATATTTGTAACAAAAGAGTGAGTAGAGAATTTCCTTACTTCTGGAAGTTCTGTATTTAATTTACCTTTGTATTAATTGAGGAAGATTTTTGAGTGTGTGTCTTTAAATTCTGGTTTTTGTCAAGATACGCCATCCCAGAGAGTCCAGTTCATCCTCGGCACCGAGGACGATGATGAAGAGCACATCCCCCACGACCTCTTCACGGAGATGGACGAGCTCTGCTACAGAGACGGAGAAGAGTGTGAATGGAAGGAGACTGCCAGGTGGTGACGCTCTCGACGCTCTCAACTGCTGCTACTTGGCTTCTTTTAGTAATGGAAGCATAAAATTGAACTTAGGAGACACACAACGCTTTAAAACAATGAGCAGAGAATTTCCTTGTGTCTAGAAACTCAGTATTTAATTTTTCTCTTTATTCTCATAATTTGTTTCATTAAATAATTCTTAATACCATAATAGAACACGAAAGGAATTACATTAACTGTAGATTTTCATGTCTTTAATTAGAGAAAAAATCTGAGAAGACATTTTGCATCTTTAAAGTTTAAAATAAGATTGGAAGTTGACACGATGGAATTCCAGAGTTTGTTTCTATAGACTTACTGTTGTGACAGCTGGAATAGAAAGAGGAACTGCCAAGATGTAGTGACTCTCAACATTACAGACCATTAGCTTAATTTGTAAAAGTGTGTAGAAAAATTTTATTTTGGTGATGGTGATCTTTTTTTCTCTTTATAAGAATATGCTTGCATTTATCATATTTAACATAATCATCACTATCTGTAACATATTTGTATACATTATACATTTCAGATGGCTGAAATTTGAAGAGGATGTTGAAGATGGTGGTGACCGGTGGAGTAAACCTTACGTGGCGACTCTCTCTTTACATAGTCTTTTCGAGCTGAGAAGTTGCATCTTAAATGGAACAGTCATGCTGGATATGAGAGCAAGCACTCTCGATGAAATAGCAGGTGACCGCAAAGTGACTTCTTTATGTTTAAATTGCAGTGAAGTTGAGATAAATAAGGAAAATAAAGTGGAATTCTAGACCGTTGATTTGATGGTTACATGTTGAGCTTCCATTCTGTGCAGGGCAGTATGAAGAGTTAGACGTAAATAACCCTTTTTATCCTTGATAAGTTTGGAGTCTGAAAGATGGACTGAGACAGACGTAGCTACAGTGTCAAGAAGACTGTGACTCGTGCCATAAGCAAGATCCGGAGTCTGTTCTTTGGCGGTGCAGAGGAAGGAGCTTTTCGTTTCCTTGTTTCTGGACCATGGTATCTGGGGAGACCTAGAAGGTACATTAACTGTATAACGTATCCATAGAAGGTGAACACGTGGCAGCCAGGGGAAGGTGGTGTGAGAGGAAAGAAAGTGTTCTGAGGAGGAAGAGAAAGAAGAGAAGGCTGGAAAGTACCAACAGGTATGATCTCAGGAAGGTCAGTTCTCTGTGAGTATACAGATTTCTTGAGATTTGCAGGAAAATAAATTAGAGGTGAGTTACGACTATCCTTGAATTGCTGGGTTAAGAAATTGAGTTTGATTTGATAAGCATTTTTGTTCTTAGTGAGTTTTAAGTACAAGAATATTACCTGGAACAACTGACTGGTTCAGTATTGGGAATAGGATACAACAAGGCTGTATATTCTCACCTTGTTTATTTAGCTTAACATGCAGAGTACAACATGTGAAATGCTGGGCTGGATGAATCACAAGTTGAATTTAAGATCACCAAGAGAAATATCAATAACCTCAGATATGCAGACGGAGAAGGCAGTGGCACCCCACTCCAGTACTCTCGCCTGGTGAATCCCATGGACAGAGGAGCCTGGTGGGCTGCAGTCCATGGAGTCGCGAAGAGTCGGACATGACTGAGCGACTTCACTTTCACTTTTCACTTTCATGCATTGGAGAAGGAAATGGCAACCCACTCCAGAGTTCTTGTCTGGAGAATCCCAGGGACCGGGGAGCCTGGTGGGCTGCCGTCTGTGGGGTCGCACAGAGTCAGACATGACTGAAGCAGCTTAGCAGCAGCAGCAGATATGCAGATGATACCACTCTAATGGCAGAAAGTGAAGAGGAGCTAAAGAGCCTCTTGATGAGGGTGAAAGAGGAGAGTGAAAAAAGCTGGCTTAAAGCTCAACATTCAGAAAACTAAGATCATGGCATCTGGTCCTACCACTTCATGGCAAGTAGAAGGGGAAAAAGTGGTAATAGTGACAGATTTGATTTTCTTAGGCTCCAGAATCACTGCAAACAGTGACTGTAGCCATGACACTAAAATGTGTTTACTTGGAAGGAAAGCTTTGCCGAAAAGGTCCGTCTAGTCAAAGCTATGGTTTTCCCAATAGTCATGTATGGCTGTGAGAGTTGGACCATAAAGAAAGCTGAGTGCCGAAAAATTGATAATTTCGAATTGTGGTGCTCGAGTAGACTCTTGAGAGTCCCTTGGACTGCACGGAGATCAAACTAGTCAATCCTAAAGGAAATCAATCCTGAATATTCACTGGAAGGACTGATGCAGAAGCTCTGATACTTTGGCCAATTGAAGCTAAAAGCCGACTCATTAGAAAAGATCCTGATGCTGAGAAAGATTGAAGGCAAAGGGAGAAAAGGGCGACAGAGGATGAGGTGGTTGAATAGCATCACCAACTCAATGGGCATGAATTTGAGCAAATCCTGGGAGATAGTGAGGGACCGGGGAGCGTGGTGGGCTACAGTTGGTGAGGTCGGACACCGCTGAGGACGGAACAGCAACAGAGATCTCCATGTGTGTCAGCAGGGTTATTCTGGGAGAGGGGTAGGGTAGCTTTGGGTTAGAACAGGTTAGAAGCCAGGAGGTTGTTTATTCCCTTGGAATGTCTCAGCAAGAAATGCCAGCGACCTGAAGTGTGGCAGGTGGTACCAGTGGAAGTGGAGAGAGAAAGAACAAAAAGATGGCTGTGATGAAGCTACTTGCTCATTAGCTGAAGTTGCTCAAAACCAAACTCAAGTTCAGTAGTAATAAATTTTATAGTGTGACTGACTACCATTATAGTCACCTCGATATAAAAAGAAAAATCTATCGTATTTGATTTTCAAGAGAACCATAAATTTATTAGAATTTCTCAGGCTGGGAATACTTTGATGTTACCAGATTGTTAATTTGACCTTGTGCTACAAATCTTTAAGTTATCAAAGTCCTTAACTTTCTTGTCTTCTGGAAATGACTAAGAAAGTGGCTTGGGAATTGGAAATATTAAATTTGGGTAAATGTAGTGTGTCTCACCTTGGCTTCCGGTGACCACAGCGTACAGCATGTCTCGGTGAATGTATAGTCCAGCTTTCACACGCGCGGGAGCGCGCGGTTGGGGTATTACTGTTAGAGTTTTCCTGCTGGTTTGGTCCCTGACCGTTTTCTCTGAGGAGTCTTACAGATTTGAAGGCTTGACTCTTATTTCAAGTTAGTGGCTCTTTTAAAAAATATTTATATCAGTGTGTACTTTGTAAATTAAAAATAGTCCAGACAGCACAGTAACATATAAAATGTCATTGCCGTCAACGCCCCCCCCCCCCCAATTTCTCACACCCCCCTCACAGCCTGATACGTACATCTTCCACAGAGTTACAACTTCGTATTTTATCTGTTCAGTTACTCACTGGTTTTCTACCTCTGGATGAGTGAGAGCAGAAACTCAGTCTGCTTCGTTAATTGCTGTATTCCTAACACATAATAGGTGCTCAGTAAATAGTTAATTATTGAATGAATGAGCACAGATATTCATCTACAGTTTTGGAGAAAAATGTGAGATGAAGCCATAAGATACCTCCATTTCTTAGGAAACCAGTGTTATTTAAATATCCAGTTTAACGGAGTTTATACGTATCAGTAAGGCACCTTCAGCTACATAGGAAGGCTCTTGGTGTGTAACAATAGCTTTTTAGTAAATAATAGTATTTATTAAAATCAGAGTCTATTAATATGTTCAGTTTTGTTGGATAGTGTTCATACTTACCATTATGCATCCGTTATTAAATGTTAGAAGAATGCTTTCGAGAGCTATATAAGTCATATTTTCCTGGTAAGATTTCATTTACCATTTATTATATGTTACAGTCATCCAGATGCTAATTTCATTTAGTAACGATTGTTATCTGTGTATTTTTCTTTGCCTAGATATGGTACTGGACAACATGATCGCCTCTGGCCAGTTGGACGAATCCATCAGAGAGAATGTCAGAGAAGCCCTTCTCAAGAGGCACCACCATCAGAATGAGAAGAGGTTCACCAGCCGGATCCCCCTAGTTCGGTCTTTTGCAGACATAGGCAAGAAACATTCTGACCCTCACTTGCTTGAAAGGAACGGTGAGATAAGTTGTGGTGTCCAATTTTTCTAACACTTTACTAACAGCATTCCAGCTTGTTACAGTTAGCATTTGGGAAAAGAGACTCATTTTTCGTAGAGAATTACATAGGTCTTTTATCTTTTTAATGCTTTTTTCAAAAAATAGTAGTAATATTTGTGCATTTAAATATTTCATTTCTGAAATGTCTTTATAATGTGGCAGAATTATCTGTAGAAATTACTTAGATGAGAAAATAAAGCGTTTATTCTGTTAAAATGGGACGTTGAAGTAGTGGTAATATTTAAACACTACTGTAGGCTTCCCTCATAGTTCAGTTGGTAAAGAATCTGCCTGTAGTGCAGGAGACTCCGGTTCAGTTCCTTGGTCAGGAAGATCCGCTGGAAGGGACAGGCTACACACTCAGGTATTTTTGGGCTTCCCTTGTGGCTCAGCGGGTAAAGAATCTGCCTGCAGTGTGGGAGACCTGGGTTCTGTCCCTGGGTTGGGAAGGTCCCCTGGAGAAGGGACAGGCTACCCACTCCAGTATTCTAGCCTAGAGAATTCCATGGACTGTATAGTCCATGGGGTTGCCAAGAGTCGGACATGACCGAGCGACTTTCACTTTGATTTTCTTTCAGACACTACACTGTGCGTAGCCCTGATCACTCTCCTCCTTGCTTTTTTGTTTCTCTTCAAGAATTCTTGTATGGTTGATATGAGCTATAAATTGCTATCTATAAATTTAGTTTCATCTAAGTCTTGTGTTTGGACCTTTAATATTAGATTTTTCCTAAGATTTTTTTTTTTTTCTCCTGAGTAGACTATACTTGCTGGGCATAAACAGTATTTTGGAGCTGGTTTGCTTTTAATTTTCCCAGCTTTTTATTGACATAATCTGTGAAAGGTTTTTGTACTTGTTCCTGTTTTATGATGCCTTCAAGTCACGGAGAGTGGCACAGACCCACGTCCACTCACTCAGGCTTCAGCAGCGGGCTGTGGGGACGTGGGGAGAGCGTTGGGGTCGCTGCTCCCCTCTGTCCCTGTCTTAGAGCCGGCCTGCTGTCACTGCGCTCTGTCAGGGTCTCAGAAATGGCTCTGGTGTGATGGAGCGCTGGGGCTCATCTGAGGGTCACCGCTGTGCCGCGCTGCCTGTCACCCAAGGCACGTGAGAGTGATGGGGAAGAGGAGCGGGGGCGGGCCGCAAGCCTTTCCGCTCACCTCTCTGTCTCTGAAATAAGAGTGTGGCTCTCGGGAGCCACAGGCGCCCTCCCGGGGGAGGACTCCCCACATGTACAGTGGATGGTACTCAGGTTCCTTCTGGGGCTCAGGCTACGATAATTAAGTCCCTTTCCTTCTGCGTGACCATTAAAACTCTTTTTAATCTATTTAGAACTGCCTTTCTATTTTCAAGGGACCTTAAGAATAAAAGAAGTCTCTTACGGGCCCAAGTTGAGTTTGAAAGCAAGCCGTCCACGTCTCCGCTCTCTCCTCTCTCCGCGTACTGCATGCTTTCCAGTTCAGTAAAGTGAACCCGTTTGCCCGGAGAGACCACGCTGAATCCTTCTCCCCCGCACAAGCGGGTCCTGCCTGTCCTCCGGGCGTCAGTTGGCCCCTTTTGATCATGAGACTGGCTGTTTTCTTGCAGATGCCATTTCAGCATGGGCAGGGCATTCTTTTAGATTGCTGTACTACCGTAGTTGTGATTTTAACAGTTTTTCTGCATCGAGCTTATTTTTTGCCTAAATAGTGGTTTATGGAATAAGAGTTAATGTGTGTAATATTTTGGGGACCTCTTGAGCATGTGGTTTTTATTACTTATGTCAGTAGTCCCCCGCCCTTTTGGCACCAGGGAACTGGTTTCATGGAAGACAATTTTTCCATGGACCAGGGTAGGGGAGGTGGTTGAGGATGCTTCTGAGATAATTCAGGCATGTTACATTTATTGTGAATCTTATTTCTGTTATTACTATATCAGCTCCACCTCAGATCATCAGACATGAGATTCGAAGGTTTGGGACCCCTGACTTAGATCAGTTAGGATTGTTATATTTCTCATGCTTTTGCTAAAAAAAAATATTGTTCCACTAAGCTACTCTTCATTAAAATAACCTGGTGTTTGAGCTATAGGTATAGATGACCTTTTGAAATACTCTAGACTTCCTTATCATTGTTGTTGGTAAGAAATACTTTATTCTTTGCTAGTTAAATTAAACATCGTATGTATTTGTTATAATTTATCTGCTGCATTAGATATGGAAGCATATCTGGGGACATTTATTAATATCAGTTAGATAGTGAGCTCAAGAATATGTATCTTTTAAAATTGACATGTTTCTATTTTGAAAAAAAGTTCCTATGACTTGCCTTATGTTTTTAAATTTTACTTTGAGAGTTCTGTCAGTAGATGGTGCCCTGTTGGCTTAATGTTATAAAGATTTGATACTGACTTTAAGTTAGGAAGCACTAGAGACCTAGTGTGGGCTCTTCTTGTGCAAGAATATGTAGCAGTTTGGCCCAGTGTAGATAAGGTACACTGAATAGAAGCTGTCGGTGCTGGTAAGTTTTGTTTGGGGTTCTATTTCTTAGATTACTTTTGTGCTGTATTTTCATTTGCTATTTATCATTTTTTAAAGCAACAGCTTTGCACTGTTATTATTCTTTGTTTTTAAAGCCACACTGTTGGACTTCCTCATTCCTAACAGAATATTGTCCCTCTCCATCTATCATTAACGTTGTTTTCCATTTTTTGTTTTGAGTTTCGGATGCAGCTTCAGAGAACTAATTATAGTTTAAGCCATTTCTCAGTGATTTTCTAATATTTAAAAATCAGATTGTCATACTAACCCTGACAGCATGAATTTGAAATTTTGGACCTTTTTTTAAAGCTTGCGGTTTACAGTGTACATTGATTTTTGTGTGTCTCGTTTGCCTTCTGCGATAAAACTTCATCACTTTTCATTTATTTGTTTTATCTCAGGGGAAGGCCTCTCAGCCTCCCGCCACTCTTTGCGAACAGGTCTGTCTGCCTCAAACCTTTCCTTGAGAGGAGAGTCGCCTCTGTCTCTTCTTGTCAGTCATCTTCTTCCTTCTTCGAGAGCTGGGACCCCCGCGGGCTCGAGGTGCACAAGCCCCGCGCCCACCCCTCAGAGCAGCCCTCCTTCCAGCCCTGGCCTCAGCCGCCTCCACGCCAGCCCTCCCCGGCAGAGGCAGCCGCAGGCCCCAGAGCTCCTGGCGTCACCTGCCAGTGCCGGTGTTCCCACGGTAGTGATCCACCCGCCCGAGGAAGACTTAGAAGCGCCGCAAGGCCAGGAGCAGAAGAGTGAGGAGGCTGTTGGCGTCACCGCAGGCAACTGTCCGAAGCCCTCCCTGTGTGGTGCTTTCCTCCTCTGGGCCACTTGCACTTGGAATGCCTCTCAGCACAGAGCTTTATCAGCATTATGCAGATGATGCTTGCAATTTATTTTGACTTCTGCATGTTTTTTTTTCTTTATAGTGTACTATAGAGAAGGATAGAATTATTTAAAAATTTTAAGTTTTACAAAGATTTCAAAGGAGCTTACACATAATTTAAGCCCTTTCAATATTTTCTATTGAGGTTTTACAGGTCAATACATTTGAATGGCTCAGACAAATGTAGACATTTTTACAAGTCATCTTTTAATTTGCCATGATTAAAAAAAAATGGTGGCTCTTCTTGTACATTTCATTCCATCAACTGAATGAACACATGCTTTACATAAAGTATAATGAGAAGCCTTTTATCTACTGTTTGGTGCTTTTGTGTAAGGAATGCAGTATGTTTTCACCTTCCTGACAAAGGTAGAATGAATGTTCTTTTTCTCATCTTGTCTCTGAGAAGATTGAGGTTCACTGTTGACCGCCTGCAGTCATCATTATTCCCAGACTAGTTTTATGATTTGGAGCAGACTTCAGTGTCTTTTATATAATGTTGCATCTATCTTTAATCTGAATTCACCTTGCAGTTTTCAGGAGGAGAGTTCCTGTAGTTGCAGATGGGATTTATTTCTACATGAATTAGAAAAATTATGTCTTAGTGGATAAAGGTTTTGTAACTCACTTAAGGGTTGTTATATCTCTATTTGATGAGTGTATCTTATCACTGTTTATACAATGAAAAAAACTAAGACTTAGAAATGTTAAGGTTAGACCATAAATGACCAGATAAAGGAATTGAACCCAGAACTACCTACCTACCTATAGAATGTATAGTACAGAATTTCATTGTAAATTTTAATACTTTGTGGAAAAGATGTATTATATAATATGAGGTAACTAAACAAAAATGGAGGAAAGATACCTGGAAGTAATTGCTCAGAAATAATGAACACTTTTACTTCATTAAAAAGGACCAACAAAATTGACTTTTTTTCTTGAACAAAAATGACTTTGAAGTTACTTCCTCTTGCATTTGTTTTTACCTATATCTGTCAGTAATACTGACTATCTCTTGTTTTACCAGCTTCAATCTAATTAATGATAAGAGACTTTAAACTTTGTATGGGAAGAAAGGGACATACAGGTTCCCAGTGACTTATTAGGTCATGTTAAGAGGCTAAAAAGAGCGATTAACTGAAAATTGAGGGACACAATTAAACTTTTCCTCCCTCGGCTGTTAAGTATGCCGTGGGATTTACTCGCCTTTTGGAAGAAAAGAAACTAGAGTGTAGGGGAGAGAGAGGATTTCTGAGGACAAGGGAGAGCTCATAATTGCTGTCTAAGATGAGATGGTAGGAGTGCCGTCACAGTAACAGGGACGGCTCTTCGTTAGTCCCCGCTGCCTAGAGCACCCGGAAACCCTGCTGTCTTTTCCTGAAGTCTGGTGAAGAAGGTGGCCTCAGCATCATTTCTGGGAGACCAGTGCCAGAGATTTTTTGTGTCATGAGGTCACAATTTGTGAATACCTGTGGGAAAGGAAAACAAAGAAAGCAGTGTTTCCCGTTAGTTATTTTTTAGAGAATACTTACGTAAAAGACATAACTCACTTTTAGTGTTTGAATTGTCTTCTGACTCAGTGTTCCTTACCCTCGGCCGTGCTGGCTTTTTGGGGTGACGCTTCTGTATGGTAGGGTGTCCTGTGCCTTGTCAGCTGTTGAGCAGCACCCTTGGCCCACACCCACCAGCAGCCAGCACATTCATAAACTTACATGGATGGAAACTGCTGCTCCAGAAACTTCTGCTTTCAAATTTTTAATGACAGGAAACTTCAATATCTTTGCTTAATTTTTCTCTAGGTAGATATGCTATTTTGAGGGGGAAAAAAAATGGAAGGGCAAAATAATAGAATTACCAGAGTATGACTTAAATCCCAGGATTGATTTTATACATACTCATATTTGCTTTTTCTTTTGCTTAAAGCAAGTAAATAAAGTCCTTCCAAGTTATCTGTGCTCATTATAGTTTTAATTTGGGGGAATTTACTCATTTAATTTTGAGCAGTAGGAATTTACTGTAGGAGCAAGGACATTTCCTTTATCTTTCTAGGATATAGCTTTAGCTTAGCTGGCATTAGGAAAGCCTGCGTGGAGAAGGCGGTGGTGGGACACTGAAGTGTGCCCGGCTTGCCCGCCTGAACACGCTCACGGTGAGCAGGTAAGCCCTGACTTCCTCACGCCCTCTCTTCTGGCTCTGTGGGTGTTGAGTTGTAGGTCGTTTCTTCTTCCCGCTCCGGTTGAGCCTTCTCCGCATCCCATTCTTGTCCCCCAGACGTGGTGGCTAGGACTGTTCTGAGAAACTGTGTCTGCGTTTCCTTTGGTTACACGTCTGCAGGGTGGATGCAGTTTGTAGTTAGCAGCGCGTGTGTGTTGATGGTCACCTGTAGTTGCTGCCAGGGCATTAATGATACTCTTCATTTTCTTGTGTGGGAGTTGGTGGAAACCACTGAAAAATACGGCTTAACTCTTCCTTCTTTCTTCCCACTTGGGCATGTATTTTAATAGAGGAATGGATTCTATTATGTAAGTTTAGGGACAAAGGTCAAAGAAGAGGCTAAAATGGTGAAAAATGAGTTCAGTTTAGGGAATAGTTTTTATTGCAGAATTGTTCACAATTTCTAGGGAATGGGTATATGGCTAAGTGGACTGAAATTTTGGGTCACAGTGGCATCCTGGTGTAGGTGTTTAACAGAGAAGTGGGTGTCACGAAGGTCTTTCATTGAATTTAAGCTGTAAACTCAAACGACTTAGTTTCAGGTTGCTAGTTAGTGTATGTTGTATTCTATAAAAACAAAAATGCATAGACTATATGTGATATGCTTAAAATTTTAAAATTTAATTGCCACTGTTTAAAGTTTGTAGGCTCTAACCACAAACAATGTAGTGGTGAATTTCTGTGGGTCACTAAGTTGTTGCGAGTGGCAGAGTTAAAACTAGAAGTGATGTCTGTTGCAGTTGTCTGGTGCATTTTCTCCTGTGACATTCAGTGTTTTGGGTAATATATTAATATTACTATATTACTATAATATTACTAATTAGTAATACTAATATTACTATATTAAGATTACTATATTCTTGAACTAGAAAGTTTGGGTGTTTTGAAAAAATCAGGTACATTTAATGGTAGATATCTGTGTTATGTACTCTAGAATTTTTGTAACATTTGAACTTTTTGCAAAATACATACTAGTGATGATTAATAATATACTACCAGGTGTTTTTAGGTTATTTTTGTGTGTGGCTTGTTGCTGCTGAGTTTTACTTGAACTGAGTATACCATGCATGAACATATATCTATCTCTTGTAATCCAGACAAGCTAATTTAATAGAATGTATATCATTTCTAATCCAAACAAACAAATTTTATAGGTTGAACTGTCTGTGTTTTAGAGGTTGAGTGAGTTGCTTAAGGTCATACACATAGCTACAAAGTAGCAAAGAGTACTTATTTTAACATAGATGTATTCCCTTATAAGATCCCTATTCTTTGTATTTATATCATAAAAACATTGCTATTGTGTTTTAACATAGTCCTTAGGAATAACAACAATAGGATAGCACATGAATTTTACCCAAGAGAGGTGAAAATTCCTGGGGAAACTCTGCTGATTATGAAAGATTATGGCAAAACGAGTGTACATTTCATTGATGTTGCTCTTGCATTTTAACTTAGGGTTTATCGGAAGTGTTACACTGTTACTGATGTGAGTGTGCTAAGTGTGGTTAGGCCTCTTTAAGTTCTGCAGTTCACATGTCTAAGGATACGGTGACAGTGGGTGTGCTAGGTATTTATAGTGGTGATCAGACCCAGGTCTTCCACCTTCTACTCACTTTTTTTCTTTTTGCAAAAGGCCACCATTTTTGTAAATGCCAGTTATATTATTTTAAATGTTAACATGTGGTAGCTTCATTATTGCTTAGAATGTTATTCCACTCTTGCTGGTATGGTACTAACACTTGGCACTTTTTTTTTTTTTACCTAGCACATTTGCTTTTAGTAAACTCATCACTTTCAGGATATGAGCAAATTCAGGTTGCAAAGTGAATTTTCTTCTTACTACTTTGGAATTTGTTTGTTCTTAAATACAGGTATTTTGGCCTCTCCACAGTCTGCACCTGGAAACTTGGACAATAGTAAAAGTGGAGAAATTAAAGGTAATGGAAGTGGAGGAAGCAGAGAAAATAGTACTGTTGACTTCAGCAAGGTAATTTTTGTTATTAACTATACATTTTCATAATCATGCTTACTGAGACAATTGCTAGCAATGTGACTGTATTAACAGTGATTATAATAATTTTTAATAACCGGTGCTTGTAAACCTGATGTGATGCTTGTGATGTTAATTTAAGATCAGAAATTGTGAAAAAGGTAACAGTCTCATAGCACTTGAATAATGTTATGTTTTACTAGTGTTAGAAATTCTGGCAAAAGGGTATGGGAATAACATGGTGTTTTCCTCTGTGCCTGTGCACAGACAGCATGAACTACAGGCATTTGTTGTGGAGCTGCCACTGCTGGAAAGGTAATTCTGGGGGTGATGTTGCAGCGGTAACAAGTCAGCCTTTTCTCGGCTGTAATGTGACCCCAGAATTTCTGTCTTGTGGTGTCAGTGCTTTCTGGAATGTACCTGGGAAACGTCGGTGCTTCCCCAAGGGTAGGTAAGGGTAAAGACAGGAATTGAAAAATGACTTACCTGTCTCAACTGTGATTTTTAATTTTCGTAGGTGAGTGTTTAAATGAAATGTAGAAAAGAGCTTAGTTCAAAAGAACAAAGCGAAAAACTGCAAGTTCAAATTTCAGTTGAATTTAAAGCATACTTTATGAGTACTACCTCTGAATAATTGATTCTTGATATCCAATGCATTTTTTGATGGTGTGGGATGGTATTTACTATAGGATACAAAGTCAAACTTCTAATTAAATGCCATTATTTCAAGTAAGATTCAGTGTTTAAGCCTTTATGATGCGAAATCTATAGATCACGTTTTATAGAAATGGCTCTTAAATGATGATTTGCATTATAGCTTTGCTGAGCTTCATGCTCTAAAATGAAAAGCCTTGCATTTGGGACATCGTACTGTTGTTCTTTTGTAACTGGGTCATATTTTTCTGGTGCTCCAGTTATTTCAGATGAGTGTCGAGTTTTCAGCAATGCAGTTGCTGTGAACAGGTTGCTGTGATTTGTATCGTAGATCTCCTCTAGACGTGGCAGGTGCCCTTTGTTTTGTTCCCCCGTCACAGTTGTGCTTTCTTTCACTTGGTCCGTCCTTGTGCACACCTGCTTGCCCCCTGTCGGGCAGGACTCTGCCTCCTGGCACTGTAGTTGTGGCACGCTGGGTGTGGGACTCAAGAGGCCCGCTGTAAGTGCTGGTTTTATGTTCCTAGAAGCCCTGTTAGTGGTTGTTCAGTGACTTGTGTGAAGCTGCATACAAACGAAGACATTCCTGTACTTTGATATTATGTCCATGACCTTTTCTTTGTAATTATACACAGACAACCTAATTCGATTATACAGCACTACCATATATGTATACCAATTAGGACTACTTCAGTTGTAAATGAAAATAAAAATGATTTTTCCCACTTACTGAAAATACTGGGGAATGCCCATAGTTCATTAAAATAAAAAGGATTTATAAAATGCGAAGGAACTAATTCATGTCTAAGATTAAACAATAGATAATGACTAAATGAATATTTTTAGAACTGTGTATAATTTCATGGGCCATTGTTAGTTTGTGAACTATATTTTTGTCTTCAGTAGTTTTTTAATGAATAGTGCTATATAGTCATTAAACTTTTCTCTAGTTTGTTTGGTAATTTAGATCTCTGCAGTAGTGAAGATCATGACAGTAATCCAGCTGGGAGTACTGTTTGGTAGCTGTGTTTTGCTTGCCCTTCTGTATTCGTCAACTTCATTCTTTGTACTTGTGAGGATTTTGGCACTTACACCTTTAGATCACCAGTTTTGATTAGCGAATAGTAGTGTTAAAGCATCTTTTTCCTGTTTCCTTGTAGACTGATTAGTACCATGTACACTTTATTTTAAATTATTATTTATTTGTCAATAGGTTGATATGAATTTCATGAGAAAAATTCCTTCAGGAGCTGAGGCGTCCAATGTTCTGGTGGGAGAGGTGGATTTTTTAGAAAGACCTATAATTGCGTTTGTGAGACTGGCTCCCGCTGTTCTTCTCTCTGGGCTAACCGAGGTCCCCGTCCCTACAAGGTAAGGGAGGGTTAACTGCAGTTAACGTTCTTCCAAAATGTCCCAAATCTAGAGGAACATGTTGCTTTATGTAATGAAAGCTCTTTTTAATGGTTAATGGTGTCATTGCCCCAGTGCCTTGACTATTAGAGATTTAAAGATTTATCTTTCTTTCTGGAACTTAAAACAAAGCATCCTTTAAAAACTACGTTGCATTTATGTTTTTATAATAAAGTTCTGTTCACAGTATGTTCTGTGCAGGCGCTGAAGTCAGAGAGGGTGGAGTGGAATCCTCGCTCTGCCGCTTTTTGTGGGATGGTCAAGCCAGGCTTCTGCTTTCTAAGCTTTACTTGTAAAATGAGGGTAACAGTACCTCAGGGTTGATTAAATGTAGTAATGCCCCTTAATTAGGCAGAATGCTTTGTTCTGACCTGATCCAATCTTCTGTTCAATATACATTAAGAATAATTAGCAAGTTGTGTTATTAATTTTAAAATGTGATCAGTTAACTACTGATTATATGAACTTAATTACAAATGAGAATCATTAAGAATATATTTTTATAGTATATATTTTATATATATGAAGAATTAATTGCAGCCTGATTGAAATGTACATGCTAGTTTTTTAATAAGCTTTCCTGAGTTGCATTAATGGTACAGTACTGAGATAAATGAGAAAAATAATTCATAGATTCACATTTAAATACTTACAAACCAGGAAGGTGGATACTTCCAGTTTGGATAAGTATGAATATTAGCATTTTCAGTTCAGTTAAGTCGCTCAGTCGTGTCTGACTCTTTGCGACTCCAGGAATCACAGCACGCCAGGCCTCCCTGTCCATCACCAACTCCCGGAGTTCACTCAGACTCGCATCCATCAAGTCAGTGATGCCATCCAGCCATCTCATCCTCTGTCGTCCCCTTCTCCTCCTGCCCCCAATCCCTCCCAGCATCAGACTCTTTTCCAATAAGTCAACTCTTCGCATGAGGTGGCCAAAGTACCAGAGTTTCAGCTTTAGCATCATTCCTTCCAAAGAAATCCCAGGGCTGATCTCCTTCAGAATGGACTGGTTGGATCTCCTTGCAGTCCAAGGGACTCTCAAGAGTCTTCTCCAACACCACAGTTCAAAAGCATCAATTCTTCAGCGCTCAGCCTTCTTCACAGTCCAACTCTCACATCCATACATGACCACAGGAAAAACCATAGCCTTGACTAGACAGACCTTAGTCGGCAAAATAATGTCTCTGCTTTTGAATATGCTATCTAGGTTGGTCATAACTTTTCTTCCAAGGAGTAAGCGTCTTTTCATTTCATGGCTGCAGTCACCATCTGCAGTGATTTTGGAACGGCATGTTAATAAGAATATAACTAAGTAGGAAGTTAAATAACTTTTATTTGGGTTTCCCTAGTAGCTCAGTTGGTTTAAAAAAGCTGCCTGCAATGCAGGAGACCCTGGTTTGACTCCTGGGTCAGGAAGATCCTGTGGAGATGGGATAGGCAATGAGAGGTTATTAAACAGTAAGAGGCTGTTAAATAATAAGAGTTGTAAATAAAATGTTTTTACTTCCAAAAGAGTTAGTCCCTTATTTTCCCCTATAGTGTCTTTATCCAGATTGTAGTTTGAGGGACCATGAATTTCTTATGAATACTCAACTATTTTCTTAAGCCAAAGTAAGTACTTAAATGGGATTGGTATTCACTTTATTTACTTATTTAGTTTTCATCAGAACAGACCAGAAAAAGTTGTTTACTCAAAATTCAAAAGGTTATAGAAGATGGGAAGCACCGTCTTTGATATAAAACACTGATTCCTTAAGTACTTTTTTACTCTAAGAAAGATGGAGAGTAATAACTTGGCAGAACTTAACTATGAGTGCTGTTTTTAGTTCTGTGATTCATCTGAATAGAGTTGCCATCCTTTTTGCGGCCGTTAGGATGTGAGGATGAAAAGGAGGTCTGAGTCATGTTTGTGCGTTTACATCTGTAGGATTTCTTTGTGATTCGTAGACTTAGTCTGTTGTTCATGTTTAAATCTCTCTGTGTTAATGTTCCCTAGGTTCTTGTTTCTGTTACTGGGGCCTGCAGGCAAGGCGCCGCAGTATCACGAAATTGGAAGGTCGATAGCCACCCTCATGACAGATGAGGTAACGAACCCCCCCTTGATGTGGACACTGATTGTGAAGCATAGAATGAATATTAAATTATAGACTTTCTTGCCTTCTTTGGCGATTTTAAAGTGTATTTTATGGGTCTTTCTCTTAGCATATTTTCCTCTGTGCCATCAGTAATATGCAGATCTGAATGAATCATCTTGATGTAGCTGTATCAGTGGCATCCCTGTTGTCTGTTTGTTAAGCGCTTCACTGTTGCCCTAATAGGGTCGCATCTCTGCTTTTTGAACTCTGTGCTGTGACTGGCTCCTTTTCTCTGCTGTTTGCCCCGTCCACCCGGACTTCCTTTCTGCGCCTCGGATACATGGCGCTCATGGCGGCCTCTGGACGCTGAGCACTGTCTCCATCCTTCACCCCGCCCCCTGCATGCTGCGCCCCTCATCTCAGCCAGGTCCCTCCCGCAGTGTCTACTTCTCTGAGACACCTTCCTCAGCCGCGCTCTTCTCCCCATCCGGTTCCCTTCCTTTACGCTGCTTCATTTTTATAGGGGTTTCTGTTATCCACCTGCAGTAGCGTGTTCACGTAATTGCCCCTGAGTTCTTGAGTGCAGAGGACTTACCTGTGTTGTGCCTGCCAGAACTTCCCTGGTGGCTCAGTGGTAAAGAATCCGCCTGCCAACGCAAGAGACATGGGTTTGTTCAGTCCCTGGTCCGGGAAGATCCCACGTGCTGTGGAGCAGTTAGGCTGCGACTCCTGTCTGAGCGCTGCTCTAGAGCCGGGAGCTGTACGTGCTGAGCTCGTGCGCCCGAACCGCGGAAGCTGCGCACTCTGCAGCCTGTGCTCCGCAGCAACAGAAGCCTCCGCAGCGGGACCCGCACACCGCAAACGGAATAGCCCCTGCTTAGCACAGCTAGAGAGAAGCCTGTGTAGGAGTCAAGGCCCTGCCCAGCCAAAACCAAAACCAGGAAAAGCAAAGAATTGTGCCTGCCAAACAGTAGGCACCCAGCCAGTAGAAATGGTCAGATCAATTAATTGTTTCAAGTAGAATTGCTATCATGCCTCATGATCATTCTAGGACAAATGACATTAAAATGTTATTTCCCAAGTAAAATTACCTCTTTCTAAAAATTGTTGTGTATTAACATATCACTGGTTTCTTTTGTTGTTTGATTTTTACTGTTAATTTATCTGGTAATACTAATAGTGAATTATTTTTTAAAGCTGTTATCAAAGGTGGGGTCCAGAGTTTAAGTAGTTATCTTTATGTAGACTTAGTTATGATATCGAAAGTGGATTACTATGTATGGAATTTTCTTTCAACTTTAAAATCCTTTTACTCAATGTGTTTACTTTTCTTTAGATTTTTCATGATGTAGCTTATAAAGCAAAAGACAGAAATGACCTCTTATCGGGAATTGATGAATTTTTAGATCAAGTGACCGTCCTACCTCCAGGAGAGTGGGACCCTTCCATACGCATAGAGCCACCAAAGAGTGTTCCCTCTCAGGTGAGGATCTACACAATGCGTCTCTGAGTTCCTTGTTTTACATTTTTCATTAAACTTTTTCAAGTAGTTGATACATTTTCAAAACTCGAAACCATGTGAAGAGCTGCACGCAGAGAAGCTGCCGCGCCGCGCCGTCTGCCGCCCCAGCCGTCCCCGCCTCGTGCAGGCCGTCGCTTGCGGTGCGCTTGTTGTCGTTCTTCCACTTTTTATTCAGTGCAGGGAAATATGAACATGTAGTCTTGCTTTCTCCTCTTTCTTCCCAGACGGGAACATCCTGTATGCAGTGCTCTGCACCTTGCCTTTTTCACGTGACGGTACTTCCTGGAGGTGTGGGGGTGAGACGGTGGGAGCCCCCGCCTCGCCCTCCTCACAGCTCTCTCGCCTTCTGCTGTGGGTGCACTGTAGTCTGTCCTGCTACAGGCTGTCTTCAGTTGTTTGCTGTTACAGACCACGTCGTAGTGTTCCCCTGCCATCTGAGTCTTGGGCAGATGTGTCTGTAGGATAGATGCCCAGGAAGAAGATTCCTGGCTTACATGGGACTTTACTTACAGTTTTAGCAAATGTTGCCAGAATCTCCTCTTCTTGGGTTGAGCTGTTTTGGACTCATTTTGGAGATGAATGAGAATGCCTGTTTCCCTGCAGCCTCACCAGCATGGTGTCTTGTCAAACTTTTGGGTATTTGTCAGTATGATACGTATCATTATCTTACTCTATCAGGCACTTTAATGTGATTTTAATTTGTATTTCTGTAATTAGTGAAGTTGAGTATTTCTGAATATTTATTCATCACCCTCCACCAGCTTTCTTTAACATTTGAATTATTCACTGATCCTTTTACATTTATCACGACTTACTACAGAGCGAATGCCTAGTTTATCTTTTTTCTAAATTGTAGTCTGTTTGTCCCAGTTTATTAAAAAGTTAAGCATTTTTCAGTTTGCTTGGTGATGTTGTCTTTCAGTTCAGTTCAGTTCAGTCGCTCAGTCGTGTCTGACTCTTTGCAACCCCATGAATCGCAGCACGCCAGGCCTCCCCGTCCATCACCATCTCCCGGAGTTCACTCAGACTCGCATCCATCGAGACAGTGATGCCATCCAGCCATCTCATCCTTTGTCATCCCCTTCTCCTCCTGCCCCCAATCCCTCCCAGCATCAGAGTCTTTTCTAATGAGTCAGCTCTTCGCATGAGGTGGCCAAAGTACTGGAGTTTCAGCTTCAGCATCATTCCTTCCAAAGAAATCCCAGGGCTGGTCTCCTTCAGAATGGACTGGTTGGATCTCCTTGCAGTCCAAGGGACTCTCAAGAGTCTTCTCCAACACCGCAGTTCAA